>OY751561.1:6627334-6839834 GCA_963572285.1 Caenorhabditis drosophilae | reverse complement strand
GAAATGATTTTCAAAAAATTTTTAAAATAATTTTTATTCAAACAAAAATTAACCGTGACATAAATTGAGGTAAAACTGGAAAATGGAAAAATTCAGTTTATAAAATTTTATAAATTGATCCATTATCAGTTTCATAAGCGATCAGTTTGAAGCTGCAAAAATTATTGAAAAAAAAAAAGGAAGGAAAAATGGGTTCGTGGGCAAAAATCAGTCGAACCGACGACAAATTAACAATAAAAAGTCGACGAAGAAATGGAATTTATGAGGAGCCGCCAATTAGTTGTCGAATTATAAATGAATCAAATGAAAAATCAACAAGAAGCAAATCGTCGAGAAAAAGTGTTGATGAGTCAGTGGAGAGGGAAGATCGAACACGTGAAACGATGCATAATTCAAGCACAAGTTCGAACCTGACCGACAATGAGAAGGAGAAGTTTATTGATGAAGTCGTTGATGCCGTTGTGAAACGAATCAAATTTCAACGTTTTTTTTATTTTTTCTTCTTTTTTTTTCTGAAATTAAACTGAAATTGAACTGAAATTTTAGGGAAAAATAAAAAAAAAGATTCGAAAAATGGTCGAAATCGTCAAAATGTTGACCGATTGCTGACTCAATTGATACCAATCAAACGAGAAAATGAGGAGATTTTGAGAAATTCTGAAAATGTGGACAAAAATCGAGACGATGACAAAAGGTTGAGAGAAATTGAGGAGAGGAATCGATTTTTGAGAAATAAATATGAAATTAATTGGAAACGAAGTAAAACGAGCTTACCCAATAAATCGATAAGATCAAGCTTGTCCAATAAATCAATAAAGTCGAGCTTATCCAATAAATCAATAAAATCCTCCGACACTTCCAAAAAATCAGCACCATCATCAAGGTTGAAAAAGCCCCTCCCCCTCCCGCTTATTCTCTTATCGATTTATTTTTATTGATTTTAGCTATTCGGATGAGACTGGATCCTCCATGAGCTTCTCGAACGCCAAACAAATGATGGAAGAGATTGGTGAGAAAAGGAAGAAGGCGTCGACGATCAATGAAATGGTTGATCACAAGGGAATTCCACTGAGTCATCCGTTGGCCACAACACCGTTCCCCGGCGCATCAACGTCGGCACAACGAGAGAAGGCTCGACAATTGTTGAGATCATTGGGAACGAGAAAAGATTTTATGGAAAGTTCGGAGAAGAAGAGGAGCTCATCGAAAAAGAGTGGCAAAGCGTCGGCAAAAAATCGAAACAAGAGCGAATCATCGACGACACGAAGTGAAAGCTCGAGAAAATTGTCGAGTAAAAATGATTCGGATGGTTTTTCGAAATACTCGAAACGGTGATTTTTTATTGATTTTTTTTTTATTGATTTTTTTTTTAGAAAATATTGCTCCCATTGTGGAACATGTTTAAGTTGTGCCAAAAAATGCTCTGATGAGCACACGGATAATGGGCCATGCGTATCAGAAAATGATAAGAAACATTTTATAAAAAGTATTAAAAAATTAAAAAAACAAATTCAAAATCCCGAGGTTTTTTGACGTTTTTTCCAAAGATTTTGATTTGAATTTTTTCCAGAAGAAGCGCCATTTTACCAAAAAATCTCCATTTGATTGTACCCAATCAGCTTCGGAATGCTCAAAATCTGAAAGTGGTCACCGTGAAAAGGAAAATTAAATTATCGATTTTTTTTTTGAAATTTCTTTTCTATAATAAACTGGTTTTAAGGAAAATAATAATAAAACATTTTATTTCATTTTTTCCTTTTTCGTAAACTCAGTTGCAATGTCATGAAATGGCCGGCTTGTTCACCGGGTTCGAGGAAAGCGATACCAGACAACGGCCGAGCTTCGAGATGCCATCGAGTTGGCTTGGTTCAATTTGGATCAATCATTCCTTTGACAATTGATTGGATCGATGCCAAATCGACTTTCTGATGTTATTTCCGCCAAAGGAAAAGTTACCAAATACTAAAAACCCGTTTTTTTTCTTGTTTTTGTTGGTTTTATGGGTAATTTTTGTCATAAAATTGTTATTTTTTAATTTTTTAAAATAAAATTACGTTTCTATATCGAATTTGACAAGTTCTATCCGTTTTTCAACTTAGTTTAACTCAAAACTTACAAAGTCGCTTGAAATCTCGCCAATTTCATGGGTGAACCTATACTTTTGCAACAGAGCGTAGAGAACATGCTTAGGTCTGAGTCGCAGACAGCTAGAGACTCAAAGGTGCGTGTATTTTTTAAGACGCAGAGTCTTAAAACGAAACGCCATTTTGAATTGGCCTCGGTTCGAAAGTTGTTTGTTTTTTTAATTGTTACTGGTTTATCAATAAACATGCGTCTTTTCGAGTGTATTTTGAATTTTAAAACCTGTATACAATCGTATTTTAATCAAAATATCTTGTATTTTTTGCGATGGAATTGATGTTTGTCAGTTTAAAATAAAAATGTTTAAAAATAAAAAAAATGTTTTTAAGTAAATTAAATTTTAAACTGTAAAGTAGATTTCTGTTGTTTTTTAACCAGTTGAATCGTTTTAAAGTTTCGCCATCATTTTATTTTTTCAACAAAATTTATTCATATTTATTCGTTAATTTAGAAAGAATGCCAGTTGAAATTGAAACCATCAAGCCAGGAGATGAGGCTACTTTCCCAAAAAGAGGGCAAACTGTTACATGTCACTACACTTTGACTCTTCAAAACGGTAAAAAAATCGATTCGTCTCTAGACCGCGGATCACCATTCCAATTCAAAATCGGAAACGGAGAAGTTATTAAAGGATGGGACGAGGGTGTTGCCAAGGTTAATCAATCATATTTTGAAAAACTTCATAGTAAAACTTTTCAGATGTCTGTCGGACAACGCGCTAAGCTCACCATCTCTCCAGATCTTGGATACGGAGCCAGAGGAGTTCCACCAAGCATTCCCGGAAATTCCACCCTCATCTTTGATGTCGAACTAATTTCCACCAAGTAAATCAGCAATGGAAGTGTTTTGCGTTCTAGCAATAAACCCCATACATCGCATCGTTTTTTCTAAAAATTCGAAAATTAATGTTTTAATAAAAAATTATAATTACTTTCCTAATGTTGTTGTTTTTCCGAAAAATCATTTGATCGGTTCGTATACCTGTTATTAAAAACAAAAAATTGAAATTATAAGATAAATGTCTTCTAGGTTTTTGAAATTATCCCAAACGTTGAGGAAAATTTGTTTCTTCGTTTGTAAAAAGAACTTTTAGACTTGCATTATTCAAATTTATGTTTTCATCAAAAACCCTTGAATTGTCATTAGAGAATAAGGCGCGCGCGCGCGTAAATTTTTCCAATTGGCAAGTGTCTGCCAAGGAATATCCGACCATCTGTTCAATTTTCCACTTATACATATAATTTCATTTATTCCTACCCTAAATATATAAACCATCTTCTATTATTATTTCCCCATTTTATTTCTCCACAAAAATACACTCACACGATGATTCATGGTTTTCAGTCAGCCTCTCGCTGTTATCATTTTATTGTTTCCTGTCCATTGGTCGTTGATTCTTTTTATTATTTAAAACAGAAAGAAGCGATTTATTTAGTTTATACAATTCCTAATATTTTCTTGTTTTTCTCAATCAAAAAACCTCGTGAAATCTTAATTTTATCGAAAACGTAAGAATAAAATAAGAAACAATTTTTGTTTTTTTTTTTAACTTTTTTAGCCGCAAAAATTTGAGTTGAACTGAAATTGTTTCGTTAATACATTTTAATCCGAGTTATTTCGCAATCGTATTTATGTTCCACATTTCATCAAAATTGAGATTTCGTAATTCTGAATCATCCATCTGTTTCATGTCGAAATGTTTTCTTAATGGGTGGAGCAAATGATACATTAATACATTTAAATTGTGCATGAGCTCTTTCTTTGTGCTCATTTTTGTGGGTGTGTTCGCCGACTGAGAAGACATTGACCAGTCTTGATGGATTGTCAATTGAAGAGTAGAAGCATAAGAGCAAAATAAGAGAGAAATAGGGGGAGGGGAGGGAGAGATAGAGAGAGTGAAAAAAAAGAGAGATGAATGTTTGAATGTTCTATTTTGTCCTTCTCGTTTTCGTTGCCTGAACCCGAATAAATTTATTTGGTATTATGTGTGTTGAATGAGAGAAAAAGAAAAAGAAGACGACGTATTCGGCTACTAACTGGTCATCCAGCGTTATTTTGTCATTTTTCTCTCCAACCAACCGCCGTCAGTCGTTTATGTTTTGTCTCTGTTTGTTCAACGAACATTGAGACACATTTTGTTTTGTTTTTTTTCAATATTAATTCTTTTTTTCTTGTCTTTAAAAAAAACTAGAACATTCTAGTTTTAAATCGTTTTTTTTTCTTATTTTTGTTAATTATAAGATTACCCACTCACCACATTGTCCCGGTTCTCAACTATTTTCTTTCAATTTTCCACTTTTTAGTAATACCTATTTGAAATTTCAGCTATAAATCATGTCGGGATGGGATGCTTACATTTCTTCAATGATCGGTGCTTCACCTGCTATTAAAAGAGCCGCAATTGTTGGTGTTGATGGATCAGTTTGGGCTCGAACCCAGGATGACAACATTTTCAGGGTAGGTTTTTAATGAAATGCATACTCTGTTATTTATTTGACAAGAGAAGAGAAAAATTACGTGATTTATTGATTTATTGCAAACTATCAGCTTTTTAGTTTTTTCGTACGATTTTATCGCTTCACAAATAAACGTTTTTTTGTTTATATTAGCCACCGAAAACAAAAATTTAAGCGCATTGTCTGAAGATAATTCGCGGCCAAATGTATTTTCTCTTTTGGGTATTGTATGTATAAATACAAAGAACGTACCGGAATATATAAAAGGGATTGTTTTTCTTTAATAAAAAGTGCACATTTTTCAAAGATTGAGATGAATAAACAGTACGAAATGCAAAAAAATTGAGAACTTTATGGGGAAAATATAAAGCCTAATAATTTATTCACACACTTTACTTTTTACGAAGGTGGACAATTTTAGGCATACATAAATGAAATTGTTTGTTCTCTGACAAATAAATTAATAAATATTTAATCGAAGTTACAATTTTTTAGGCTACTGAAGCAGAACTTAAGAACTTTGTTGCACTTTTCAATGATGTCAGCAGTGTTCCTGGAAAAGGAGCCGACATTGAAAATATTCATTATGTTGTTCCACGAACCGAGGAAAATTTAATTTTCGGAAAGAAAGACAAAACTGGATTTTTTGCAATCAAAACTAACAGCGGTAAAATTGCATATTTTTTTCTTAAATTCATCCACAATTCAGCTATTTTGATTGCCGTCTACGAAGGAACAAATGAAGTTTCGGCGCAAGTTCGATCAGCTGTGGAGAATGTTGGAAAATATTTGACCGTATCTGGATATTAAGTGGTCAAAATGAATTGAGAAAGATGCTCTGCTACGCTTAATCCCACATTTTTCATTTTTATTTGGTCCGAATTTTTACAATCTTGTCTCTCTTTCTCTCTCTTTGGTGTCTACGAGTAGAAAAAGTGTATATTCGGTTTTTCTATTTAATCGTATCCAACTGTCCCCAAATTTCACTTTTTCAGCTTTATTTTTATCATTCCCGTCATAATTTCAAATCTCCCCCTTCTTTTTTTGTATGAAACGTTTATGCTTAAGTTTTTCTCTTAAATAAAAAAATATCACAGATTATTGAAATTATTAACAAAAATACCGGCTAAATAACTGAAATTGAAAAGAAGAAAAGGCACTGAAGTAAAATTGAAAGAATTGAATTAAGTAATAATTATGATGGAAACAAATAAATAATAATTATTGATTGATTTTTAATATCGTCTTGGCGTTGTTCCAATTGATATAACATGAGCACAAACATCACAAACTCGAACTTTTTTTTCTTCTCCATATTTCGCAATCGGCATAGTTGTCTCTGAGCATTTGGAGCAAACGTGTCTGCCACAATGTCGACAATGATGTTTTCTTTGAGTCAACGAGAATTTTGTTCCGCAATCGCACGAGTCTCCATCTGACCATCTTGGCTCAAATTCGAGTGATTCGAGTAGTCCAAGAAGAAGTTGTTTCGTCGCTGTTTCATATGTGAATATATTCACGTCGCCATTATTTCGACTTCCCATACAAGCTTTTCGTTTTAAAAGGCAACGACATACTAAAGCATTTCCTTGTGAATATGCAATCATTAAAGCTGGAAACCCGCCCGTTTTTTTTTAGATTTTTTTAATAAAAATACCCGAATTTCCTTCATGATCTTTCAAATCAATAAATGAGGCAGTTTGTTTTTCATTTTCGTGCTCTTCTCTTCCAAGAAGAAGCTCACAAATCTCAGCACTTGTCGTTCTGAAATATTTTTAATTTTTGGAAAAAAAAAAAGCTTTTTCAAACCGTTTTGGTAATCGATCAACTGTGAGCATTGAACAAATATGAAGCGTTGTGTAGCCAAGATTATTTTGTTCAAATCGATGACAATTCGGATTTGATAATAATAATCGAATACATTCAATTGAGCCACTTCGAACTGCACAATGAAGAGCTGAAAATTGTTTCAAAATTTGTAAAAACAAAAAAAACAAAAAGAACGAAAAGTACCATTTTCACCATATTCATCTTTTAAATTAATATCTGCTCCATTCTCAATTAAAATTGATGCGTGAATATGATTCCGATGTTTGATTGCATCATGTAAAGGTGAGCAACCATCCGATGAGCACATATTGATTTGATCATTTGCCAATATCTATCAAATATTGATTTTTCTTTTCTTCAAAAGCAAAGATCAAAATTTACCAAATTTCTAAGAATCATTTCATTTTTCGCAGCAGCTGCTAAATGAAGTGGTGATTTGTTCGAACCGTCTTGAACTGGACGACACGCATCAGCTTTTGCTACAGCCAACAAGAATAAGACACTTTCTAAATCATTTTGACGAATTGCCGAATGTAACAAATTTTCACCTGAAACAATTTTTTTTTTCAATTCTAATTTTTATTCATCAAACAATTGACCATTTCCATTGGTTTGCACTGCTGCATGCGATTGTCTTTCAACTATCAACGAAGCAATCTTTAAAAAGAACATTTTAAGAAAAAAAGAAGAAGCTTTACAATTTACTTTGTGATCTTTGTTTATCATTGCTTGCGATAAAATCGTTTGTCCAAATCGATCACGAACTCCAATAAAATCCACATTTTCCGATGATAACAAAATTCGAACTCCTTCCGCATTTTTTTCTCTCACTCCAATATGACACGCTGTTCGTCCATCAGAATCTTGAGACTTCAAATCGGCACCTTTTTGTACGAGTTTCTGAATAATTCAAATTTCATGTTTTATTCCATTTTTCTCCACCCCCCCCCCTCTCAAATACTTTTAACACTTCATTCTGCGCCCATAAAATTGCCATATGAGCTGGTGATGATTTGTCATCTTCGATTTCATTTCGATAAACCTTTTTCGCGTTCAAGTCGGCTCCATTTTCAATCAAAAACACAGCGGCTTCTTGATTTCCAACATCAATAAAAGCATGAAGAAGTGTTTGCTCAAAATCCCAATCACCTTCATCATTATTTATTATTTTAATTGTATCATTTTTTGTTGATATTCGAACACGAGATTCAATATCACAACCAAATGAAACAAGAAGTGATGAAATATCATAATTCTTATTTATTAATGATGTTTCAATTAATGTATAACCAGTTGATGATCTTTGATTTATATTTAATCCATTTGATAATAATGCTCGAATTGTATTTAATAAACCCTTCTCACAACAATATTCTAAATATTCTTTTTTTCCAATTAAGCTGAATAAAATTATTTTTATTTCTTTTTTTTTTTAATTAATTAATTAATTGTTACTCATTATTTGTTGCTGTTGCTCCGTGATCAATCAGAAAAACGCTCATTTCATCATCTGCTTCCATTATTGATTTTGATAATAAACTGTGACCATTTAAATCTTTTCGATTTATATTTGCTCCAGCTGAGACAAATTTCTTATTATAGTTTCAACCAATTTTTTAAAAAGTTTCAAACTAACCTTTTATTAAAAGCCTGGCACATTTCAAATTTTTTGCTTCTACCGCCAAATCTAATGGTGTTTTATCAAAACAGTCAGGGCTCCAATCGATTTCTAATAAAAAAACAACCAATTTAAAGACGAAGAACCACTAAATTCTTTTTTTTTTTTTGGTTACTTGTCTGTGATTTTGTTAAAATTGATAAGATTTCTGCGTTTGAGCATTTTGCAGCGATATGAAACGAATTTTGTCCATTCGAATTCTTTAATTGTGTTTCAGCTCCAGCCGCCAAGAGAATTTCCAATGATTCTAAATCATCTCTTTCAACTATTTTATTCAGTATTGGATCTGCAACAAAAAATTGTTTCAATTAGATTTCGAGGAAAAAAAAACTCAAAACAGCTACAGACCTTTATCAATGTAACAATTGATATTCGCTCCAGAATCAATCAGAATTTTTAATATATTTTTGTTCACCAATTTCAAATTCAAGCACAATGATAAAGCCGTTTCTTCATTTTTCCCTTTTTTATTTACATTTGCACCCGCTTCAATAAGTCCTTTACACATTTGTTCATTTTCATTTAAAACTGATAACATCAATGCAGTTCTTCAATTTTTAATTGAATTTAATTCTCAATTTCAATCAAAATTTTTAAATTCCCACCTTTTTTCTTTATTCATTTCATCCACTTCGAATTTGTCTTTGTTTGCTATCAACCATTTGACAATTTCTCCAATTTCGTCATTTTTCATTGAGCTTAAGATATGAACCAAATTATATTCTTCAATTGAATGCTTGAACTTTGTATTTGCTCCATATTTTATCAAAAAATCACAAGCTTTTAGTTTTCCTAGAATAAATGCATTTTTCGTTTCAATTTCTTGTTTTTCTACCTTTTCGAATCATTCTCATTAAAATTGTTTCACCATTTTGATCCAAACTATTCAAATCCGCTCCTTTCTCAGCTAATTGCTCAGCTATTATTGCTCCTTTTTCCGTTTGTAACAACAAAGCTTTTTCAATTCCTGTTGATCCATTTTCATCAATTTCATTCAACATTTTCGGAATCTTGAAAAATATTTCGTTGTTTTTCGTGTTCTCAATTTTTTTTTGTTTTGATTTTTTATAAACTTTTGATGAGTTTTGCATGAAATACAAAAACAGAACGTCTTCTCTTCCAATATCAATAATTGAATGAAGAACATTTTTTGTATTCTTATCAATTAATCGATATAAAACTGGCGCTGACATTTGATTAAACTCTTTTCCGGTGAATTGTTCCCAGCTTGTTGCAATCATACTTCCACAAACCTGTCCCAACATTTTCAAATTATGTTTTTCCGAAAATTCATAAATTGTCACACAATTATCAACATCTAATCTTAATGATAATTGATCGATACATCTGAAATCATTTTTCCTTTTAATGATTTTCTCAATTATAATCCAAATTTACATTTTTTGAAGATTTTCTAATTTTAATAAACATGCAATATTACAAACTCTTAACAATTCTGAATCTTCAAGAATCTTTAAATCAATAAAATCTGTGTAAATCCATTTATAGACATTTTGAAACGACTCAAAATCGATTCTATCTGAAATTGTTCATTTTTTGTCTGAAAATAAACAAATATTTCAGTACCATCTAAAACAATTTCTTGTTTTTCAGAGTTTTCGATGATTTCATTCCAAATATTTGTTCTCGCTTCAATTACAAATCGATGAGACGGAATTCTTTTTTCACCAATTACAAATCGAATATCGCTAAACTTTTCCGATCCTTCTAATGATTTGGTTATCTTCAATAATTTTGCTGGAAACGATTCGGAGACTTCTGACGACGACGTCGCAGCCGTTAGAAGTTTATAGGATTTTTCGAGTTCGATGTATTCCGCCTGGAAATGATTCTCAATTTTTCTTTCGTCTTTTCTCTTTTCAAACTTGTAATTCGTTATATTGTGCTTTTAGTAATTCCAGATAATCAATTTTCGAGATTTCACCTAACATAATCTGAAAATTGTCATCGATTTATACTTGTGAGATTTTCAGAATATGATTCAGAATATTTTTTGAGATTTATCACTCAACAATACCAAACAATTTCGAATTGATAAAAAAAATTTGAAAAAATTTCATTTCTAAACCGATCGAAAAGCATTTGATACCCATAACTTGCGAAAAATGCAACTAGATGACAAAAAAAAGCTAAAGAAAGATTAAAATATTATGGAATGTCTCATTGAAATCAAAATTTGGATAAAATTATGCTGCTGTAGTTGACACAAAGAAATACGTTTTTTTAATTTCGGGAATGCTTAATTTCAAAATCGAAAAGGAGCCAAAAAAATCTAAAAAAGAAAAAGAAAAGAAAAGAAAAACTTAATTCAAACATGAATTTAAAAGCGATAAAATATGACAAATGTATAATAATTCCTTTTAAAAAAAGAAAAGAAAAAAAAAAACGAGAAAATCAAGATCTAACACCTCCAATTGAATCCAATATGTGCATTGCGCTTCTTGGAAGCTGAACTTTTTCCATCTCAATTGATGGTCTTAGCTGTAATTTTCTTTCGTTATTTTTCAGAAAAATGTTTCAACTCTTACTGATGAGCCAAAGAATGATTGTAATCTTTCATGCATTGCATCAAATGATGAAACAAGAACTTCATGATAAGTTTGTTGATCCAATCCTATCGCTTTTTCATTCGTTTCTATGGCCCATTGACATGCACTCATTAAATTTCTAAAAATCAATAATTCTCAAGATTAAATGATAATGAACTCACCTAAATGCTTCTTTCAAATTATTGATTCCTTTCTCTCCATATTTAGTTACTTGCTCTTCTTTGGTAAACACCTCAGCATAAGCTAAAGGCCCCGCATTGACCTGAAATCAATTTTTTTTTCATTAAAAATTATTCTCAATGTTACCGTTGGCATGACAGCTCCCTGCAACAATAATTGCAATCCTTTAATGTCAAGTTGTCTACCATTTTGAGCCGATCCAATCGTTTTTCGAATTTGCTCCGCTTTTACATTCAACTTTTGGCATGCAAATTCGAGCGGTGAAAACTGTTCATATTCAATATTTGCAACAGGAAGACGTCGACGATTCGCCGGAAATACACCAGAAACCGTGAGAAGTGTTCTTCTTAAAACTTGTTCACTTATTAACGGCTCTTTTGACAATTTTTGCTCGTTTTCTACCATTGCTAATTCATATGAGAAACGACTTAAAATAATCAATTTTTTTTGAATTAATTTAAATTAAAAACCAGAATACCATAAATTCGTATGAATCGTAAAATCACTTTTTTCTTCTTTATCAACAATTGGTTCAACGTGTGTCACTTGTACATATGCAATTGTTTCATCAATTTTCGTTAAATCCAGCTCATTTGCTTCAATTTGAACTTTATCGTGTCCCAACATCCGTTGAACTTTTTCTTTCATATCTAATGCGAATGCAGCCAATGATGTGCATCCCATTTCTCGATATATCCAATCAGTGTTGTGTTCATTTCTAGATTTTAAATTTACATTTAAATTTTTTAGGATTTTTTTGAAATTTACCTAAAATGATTTTCTCCATAAAATCGTACTCTGAAATATGTTCCAAGATGACGTCTTCCACTTGTTCGAACTTCTGCTGCTCGACTATAAGTTTGTTGTAGTTCAGCATAAACACTAACCAATGACTAAATTCTGATTAACATTAAGCTTAAGGTTTATAATTTTCCAAACCGTGAAATTCATGTTTTTTTCCAGCACTGGAACAATCAACCGATACAACGGTCCAACTGCTTCGAATCTTTCAGCTAACATCAACGCAGCCGCCGTTTTGTCAATTTTTGTTCCCAAATTTTCGGCGGTAAAACCGGCTGGTTGCACATTTCCAGCGTCTCGACGCGAATTTTCAGTTTCGGCAATTTTTGAATTTATCCAATCGAAAATTCTCCAATCCACTTCGAGCTCCTTTTTCTCCTTCAATTCTCTTGCGATTATCGCGACCGAATGAGCATGACACACTGATGCTTCAGCAAACCAACGATCTGCAACTTGATTTAATTATTTGAAACATTTTGAATTCTGTTTTTTTTTTAGATAACCTTGCTCATATAACTCAGCCAATGAGTCAAACCAGGCACTTCTTAATGCAGCAGATCCTCTATAACTATCAGCTAATTGAAGATGAAGATCAGCCAAACGGATCTAAAATAGATGTTGCATTTAAATTTTTTTTTAAACTTAAAAATGCTATTTTTACCGGATCATTTGCAGCATCTTTTAATGCAACTGTTGCTGACATAACACCTCGAAGTTGTCGAAGTAAATCCTGTAAATCCAATTTTTGGAACGTGGTTCTTCTTCTATTAGATTTAAGATTTGTTACCAAAACTGAAAGATCAAATGTCGTCGCTTTTCTCGTATCAACCAATGCCTCAACTGCGGCAAGACCTCGTTCAAAATAAGCGCTGTTTGCCAAAACTGACTGAAATCCCAATAATCTTGCCAAGGCGACACCTATGATAATTCGAATTTTTGCACAATTATTTTCATTTTTCTCTTTTCTTTTTCAAATTACCAGTTTGTGCTCCGGGCCTTCCTAATCGTTCACTTGATGCTCCTTTTCTCGCCGAACTCTGTGACTGATTTTGCTTTGATGATGGTGATACACTGTGTGCCATTGCTTGTGTTGCTGAAAAAAACATTTTTCTTTTTTAATAAATTATTTTTGTTTTACCAAAATATCCTTGGGCCACTTCATATCCATTCCTCAAAATTAGTTGTAAGAGTGCTGCCGCTGCTGCTTGAACAGCTGGTAATCGGCTTGCCATTTGAATAAGAACTTTTTCAATTAACATGTACAAAGGCTCTAATGGACCTTCGAATAATCTAACGCGAAACTATAAACAAACAGATTCAAAATTCTTCAATTTTCAAATCGTTTAAAGCAACTTACCAAATTAACAAAAAGAGCCAATGCTGCAATCACATGTAATCGAACTGATTCAGCCCAATGCTCCTCTGATAATCTCAGATGTAACAAAAGAATTTGATTGAATAAGGCTTCAGTATTTGCCCATCGATGTTTTTGACTCTGAAAATTATTCAAAAAATGTTGGTTTTCTATTGAAATTTGACTGTTTTCAATTACCGCTAACTGATGAGCAAATGTTTGGGCTACGTCTAGAACAATCAATGCAACTTCTTGTGATAAATTAACTAGTTGAAGAACACGGAATGGAACTGAATTTGTTGTCGATGATACATCGTCATCAAATCCAGATGAATCGCAACGATCTACTGATTGACGATTTGTGGATTCTCGTCTCGGCAAACTCAAAGTGAACAACGAGCGAGTTTTTGAATTTGGTGCTGTTTTTCTCAAAGCATGATCTTTTCCCTTAAAAAAAGTTGTATCGTTTTAAATTGCTTTTTTTTGTCACAAACACGATATTTGAATAAATCCACAATCAACTCAAGCAATTTCAGCATTTTTTCAGCGTTTTCTCCATCTTTTTCAGCCCAAATAGCCGCCATGATTCGTTTAGGCATTCGTTGAAAAATGAAGACACAACAAATCAAAATATCTTGAATTTCATCATCCGTCAACTTTTCCGCTAATGGTGGTGACATGGTAGCTTCGGATTTATTCGTCGAAAAATTTGTTGGAGGTGGCGGTGGAGGTGGCGGTGGCATTTGTGGTGGTCGGCACGGTGACGATGTTGAATTTGTCGGACTTGATGCTCGCTCAGATATTCCTCGTTGAAATGCGTATGATGGTTGAATCAGATTGTCGTTAAATGGATTGACAGTTCTCCATTTCGATGAGGATGCTTGAATAAATGTTCGATTACCCGTTGGTGTTGCGTCAACGTCTTCATATTCGTTCGTTTCGAATTCATGAAGATGATCCAATGCAAATGTGAGAACTGGCGCATATAAAAGTGCAATCCTTCGTTGTGTTGCCTGAAGCTTTTAAAAATAAATAAAAAATTAAATTTAAAAAAGCACCATATCCGTATATCTTTTATCCAAAGAATGTTTTGCTAACAGATTTCGTAATAAAAAAATTGGACGTTTTCGATAATCCTTAGTTTCTCTCAAGCATGCAACTAATTCCTGCATCAATAAACCAACAGTGAAATGATTTTTTGCATATTGAGAAGATAAATGCCATTCATTATTACAAGAGGCATCTGAAAAAATAATCAAAATTTATTTAAAAATTGTTTATATTTTTCAAATCAGCACATCTATCTGATTCATTTGTTTCAAGACTTGGTGTATTGAAAATTTGATTGAAGAATCTTGACAAAAATCCTGTTCCACTTGCTGAAATTTTAAAAAAATTTAAGAAAAAAAAAACATTAAATTCTAACCATTTGTTGTGTGTAATTGAGAATCAACAACTCCGCCAGAATAATTGAATCTTTGTATTTGATTCGTTGAATTGATTAAAACTGGTAAATTTAATGGAATATGATGCTCATGCATCAAAATAATTTCCAATAAGTCCGTCTTATAATCTCGAATCGCTCGATAATCAGATGAATCGAGGCGAGAAATATAAAAATGTAGCCAACGAAAAACCACTCCACGATCCACAAAGCTTATTGCAAACTGAAAAATTCAAAACAAAATTATGAAGACATTTTTCAGTTCTCAAATTAAACCCGCGTAAAATATGCCAACGCTAAATTGGCGCATCGACTTTCATTCGGAATTTCTCGATGTTTTGCAATGATTTGTGGAACCCCAACTTCTAATATTTGTCCCATTTGATCTACTATTTCTCTTGGAAATCGATCTTTTTGTGAAACTTTGTTCAATTGCAAGGTACACATTGTTTGTGCCATACTTTTGATCACAGCATCTGTTAAAACCCACAACTGTCTGTATAACATTGTTAATTCATCAATATCACTCTGCATTTCTTTCATCTTAATCATTCAAATTATTAATTTTAAAAAAAGCTACAACAAGATACCATCGTTGGTAAATATCGAGAAATCACAGAATAAACCGTATTGTCGTGATTTGAAAACTGTGTTTGATCAGCCGAATCGGAAAAATGATATTTTACAAATTTTCGAACAACTTGAGATTTTCCATTTTGACAGCAATTATCACAAATCGATATGATTGCTCTAAATTTATCAATACAAAAAAAAAATAAAATTATTAACTTTTTTCTCACCGAAGTGTCGCAATTGCTAAATGATCAGTTGGAGCTTGTGGAAGAATTGCAAATAATCTGCCTAGAACAATTGGCAAATAAACCAAAATTTGTTCGAATGGAACGTCGGATAATAACTGAAAATATTTGATTTTTTTTAATGAAGAGCAAAAAGAAATCAGTGATTGGATAACATAAAGAGGGAATGTTATTTGTGAATTTACAAAAAAAAAGAAGGAAGAAGCACATACACGTATAGAATGTAACAGTGTTTTCAACTTTGGATCATCATCCAATGATGGTGATGATGTTCTTTGAGCTGCATCTGCAATTGGTGAACATGATCGGAGTTCTTCTGTTGTTTGTATTATTGTGGTTGGCGGTGACGATGATTTGCTTTTTGGAATTCTCTGCCAAATGTTTTAATATAAGCTGAGTGTTAGAAACAATTTATGTGATTTGTGTGAATTTCGCATTTTTTTTTAATTAGTAGAAGCGTAACAAACAAAACAAATTACTTTAAGACTACTATCAGCTGCATCTCCAATTATTCCTTTTGATGATAAACGACCACAAGCTTGGAAAAATGTTTGTAATTTTGCATCAGTGGTGAAAACTGAAGAGACCAATCGTAACCGAACTCGGAATAAAGGCTTTTGATCGACCCAACGAACTTCTGATTGAGTATCATCCTAAGAATAATTTTTGATAAAACAATACATATTATTTTCCATTATCCAAAATACCCCCTTTCCAAGAACTGTTGGTTTTGATCGATAATAGTGTTTTGGTAAATCGATTGCTACTGGCAAAGAAAATTCTTGCTCATCATTTTCCATTACTAATCGATCTTTTTTCCATACTAATGGCAACCATGCGTAACCGACTGACATTTCAGTTGACTGAAAATGTATTTGTATTTATTTAAACAGACAAATATATTTGTTTACCTCTGGTGTTTTAACACTTGTATGTCCAGCAACCGAAATATGTGAAAATGAGAATAATAAATGATCAGAAGTTGTGAGATTTAATGGAAGTTGAGCTTTCATTTCTTCACCAAATGTCGGGCATTGTTGATGATGTTGAACTGCACATGTTGATGAAATTGTATACGGACCTGATGCAGACATTCGATCAACCATTGCTTTTTCAGGAATCGATTCATCACCACGAACAAAACGAACAGTACAAGAAATGTTTCGAGCTTTTGAAAATGCTTTCTGACCATCATATCTTCAAAAAAATTGGTTTTTTTTTAAATAAAATAAATGAAATGTTCACTTTAAACTCATCGGATAAATGTATAACAAATTCGTGAGAGATGAATGTGGCTGATTTGGATGATCTCCAAATGTTTGTAATTGAAAAACTGGTGGTAGACTATTATTTTTTGTTTCATACATTGGATTCCATGGATTTAATGGGTAAAGCGATGGATTTACCCTACCTAAAACATTTTTTTTTTATATTCTGAAAGCAAATGCCTCCTTTCTTACACAAAAAATCGCTGATATGAGCGCTATTGTTTACATTAACATTTATTGTTCCATTCGGTATTGTGATTTTATTTGCTTTTTCAACTCTGTAAATTATTATTTTCTTCCTCATTTTCGTTTTTCGAATTTCTGAGATTACTTGCTAAAATCAACCAAATATTTTTGTAAATCTGAATCAGTGAATCGATTTGCTTCACATCTATATAATTGTAAAACATCTCCACTTTTTGACCAAGAACTTCCAGATATTGTTGAAGATGAATGTGTCATTGTTGATGTTGCGCTTAATCCACTATCAAGACGAAGCTCTGGGAACAGCGGCCTGAAATTGTGAAGATCGAAAGTTGAATTTTATTGCAATTTTTTAATTTACTTTGCTGCCCATGCAAATCTTTGTCGATGACCACACAGTCTTGTCATTGATAAAGCAATTGTTTTTTGTAACTTTTGAGTTGCTTTAAAATCCCCGTTCGTTTTCATATACAAATCAGCCGATGTATCTGCTGATAAAACTCGATCAACTCGGCAAACAATCCACAAATCTTTATGAGCATTTGTTAAAGGAACTAAAGCTTTCGAAGCATTTCTATCAACTAATAATCGTCTCTCAATTCCATTAACTTTTATAGAAGAATCTAAAAATGTTTAGAAATATTTTTGAAAACTAATTGAACAACAACAAAATACCGAAAACTGGCTCAGAAATGTGCAACTCTTCTCCATTGACTAATATTTGAAATTCTTCACATATTCGTCGACATTCATGACTATCAAAAATAAAAATTCGAACAAAAAATGGTTCAATCTGTTGGGGAAAAAAATAAATTCGTTTAAAAATCGATGCAAATTTTTTTTTGAAACCTGTTGCATTACTCCATTGTTTCCTGGTAATTTGAGCATTAATCCTTGGAAATCAATTGAAACCCAAAATGGATCATTCGGAACTGATGTTGATGCGTTGTTTTGAATGTTTTGGCTTCTAAACGAATTTCACTAAAAATTTATTTTAAAATAAATAAATTTAACCGTTTGAGTGATGATGTTTTTCGAATTTTCGATGGTGAAACTGCAATATCAAGCGATGATGATATTGATCGAGAACTTCGCAATTTTGATGGTAAAATTGTTGATGTTTCATATTTTGATAAAGGTAATGGTTGAAGACGATAATATAACGAAAACAAATTTCTTCGATCAACTATAGGTGGCTGAAGAGCTCTTGCTGCTGAATTTCGACCTCTCCATGGTTGCATTTCACTTCCCCTTGCTGCAATTTTCGACATTTACAACTTTACACAAATATTAGATGGAAATATTACAATTTGAGCTATCTTGACTACCAATACTTTCATTATCTGGTGCATTTGTTTTTCCTGTGCATGTTCCAGCTCCAGAATTATTTATTTCATTTGATTTTGATGATTTATCTAATTCAGAACAATTTGATATTGTGTCTTCTATAATTTTTAAATTAATTTTTTCTATTAAATATTTAAAAAACCTTTATTTGAGAAAGCGATTGCTGTTTGTAAGGCGACTAACCATTCTTCTAATTTTTGATTTTCATCACATTCTAATAAAATACTTTTCAGTTCTCCTTCTTCCTTTCTTGGTTCAATTTCCAGGACTGTTTTTCCTTTTTTTGTTGATTTTATTTGTGCTCCTCCAACTTTCATCGGTGCCTGTTTTGCTGGCTCCGTTTGGGTTTTTCGTATTTCAAATGTGATTTCACCACCTTCGAGCCGTTTTAGAATGCAAAATCTTTTTTTTGATGCTTTTAGGTTATCAAACAATGTTGGATCTGATTTCACAACCATCAAAAATCCTTCTTTAACTGTCCCCACCGCTCCAGATGACAACCCAAATGCTTCTTTTTCTTCTTCCAGAGCCATGTCAGACTCAAAAACTAATGATGATAATGTCTCATTTTCAATTGCTGATGAACTAAAAAAAAATTTGAAAAAAAAAGATTAAATAATTTTTAAATTACGTATTATTTGCAGAATAATCTCCAGAAAATTTTGCGTAATTGAAAATAACTGATCGATGTGGTGAAGTGAAGAACCTTAAAGCTTCTTTTGTCAAAAGCCATTTTGCCTGAATAATATCATTTTGTTTGACCATCGGAACAGATGTTTCTGATTCTTGTGCAATTGAAGCTTCCTAAAAAAAAATGCTTTATTTTCAAGATTTAATCAAAAGATTTTACCTCAATATCATCACGAGGAAACAAAACAATTTCTCGTTGTGGATCATTTTCAAGTTGAATACTTCTCTCATTTAAAAATTGTTCATAATCAACTGGAGTAGCAATTGGTGCTTTTCTCTGTAATAAAACCAAAGATAAACAATATCAATTTAATTGTTTATTTAATAGTGCTCAATTGTTAAATTGTTTATATTTAACATACCAAGGGGTTTTGAGCGATAAGCACATTTCGGACCGCTTCTCTTGCTTCTCGAGCTAACCCAGGACGACCAACGGCCGCTGTGAATCTGATATTTTAAAAAAAAATTTTAATAATTGATAAAGTATAATTAAAAATTACTTTCGAAGCTGAGAAGAAGATGTTTTTCCAGATGCAAGACTATCGGCAATTAGGGTCGAAGCAGTACTTGAATTACCAGAAATTACTGATTTTCTGTCGTCAGTCGAATGTGATCCACTTTTAATTGTTGATGATTTCATTGTGTCATCTTAAAAATTTAATTGATTTTTTCCTTTCAGGATAATTTAAAAATGTTTAGCTTTGGCTAAAAATTGGAAAAATTGGAAAAATATTCTGCAGACATCACAACTTACGATAACTTGCACTTAATGGATCAAAAATAGAGCGTACTTACATTGTTATTGAAAAAAATTGTTTCCCAGAAAAGAAAATGTAATTTTTAATAATGTTTATTATCTGAAAAAACTCACTTTTAAGTCCCCGTTCAATTTTTGAAAATTAGAATTTTTTGTTTTTTTTTTAAATTTTTATCAAGTTTTAGAAAGTAACAAAATTGATTTATTTAAAAATAATAAATATTAAAGAAAACGTTTAAAAAATAAATATTTGAGCGTTCAAAATACATAAAAACCAGCTTTTTTAAAATAGACATGTTTGAACCAAATAAAATAGATTAAACTTGATAAAAAAAATTGGTTTAAAATAGTTTTTATTACTAATTAATTAAGTAGGAACAATTGTTAAAAAAAACTAAAACAAAATTTAAATTTCAACAGCAGCTTCATCACTGTCATTTGATGAAGAAAGCGATTCATCAATTATTTGATGCATAATCGTTTGTGGATTCTGAATAGTAAAATTAATAATTTAAAAACAAGCATATAAAAAATTACTGAATATGTCCTTCGATGTCCTTTGATTGATTTTTTAACGGCTTGAACTTTTCTTTCATTATCACTAAGACCATCAGATTTTGCAGCTCCTAATTCTAATGATCTCTCAAGTGATGATACCATTGTTGATTGAGATGTTTCCATTAAATGATATCTATTTTGATGTCTTAAATCATCTTCAGATTCTTTTGAACTTTTTGAATCCATTGAAATATTTAAACAATTTCCATTTGTTTCTTTATCATCATCTGTACTACTTTCAGCTGATGAAACATCAGCATCATCATTGCGACTTCGTCTTGAATCCATTGATGACATTAAATCTAATTCGTTTGAATTCCCTTCTTCATCCACAGTTAATGAATTATTGTTTGCAATATTTGATGAAATAGAAATTGGATTTTTATGTTCAACACATTTTATTTGTCGCTCATTATCTTCTTTATCATTTTCAATATTAATTGTAATAAATTCTGACGAATTTTCAACCTCCATAATTATTTCTGTTCCATTTCCATATTCCCCAGCTGATTTTAAGGCTTCATCATAAGATTTTGATTCGGACATTAAGTTTGTTACATTAAATTCGGTTGCATTATCATAAGGAGTTGGTGATCGAGCTCTACTTGGTGTTAAAACGGACTTAGCTCGGGTTGAACGACAATTATGTTCTGGTTGATATCCAGATAACTCATCAATAATTGCTGGATTAGTTCGAGATGGATATGATGATCGATTTATTTTATTGTTGCTTTTTGCTGAAAATTAAAAAAATTATAACTTTATTATTGATTTGAAATTTAAAATATAACAAATCCATTTTTAAATAATAAAAGACATAATTTAAATTAATAACAAAAAACAAACCCCGGGGTAACCTGGAAGGCGAATCTCTTTGGAAATGTCCATTTGATTGAATTCCACCTTTTTTGCTGGTTGACGACGGTCTTCGCCTGGATGCAATTCGTCCATCGGACCATCTTCCATCACAATTTCTATATAAAGTTTGAGAAAAACACATCTTAAATCAATTTATTGATTGTGTATCTTATGGTTTTAACAAAGTACCGGTTGTCCAGCTCCATTATTTAATACAGTACAGCTTGCTGCTCCACTCCAAACTCCACTATCCTGTGATATACCACTTCCTCTTGCAGGACTATCACGAACGGTTTCCCAATATGATGCTGAATGTCTCATTGTCTCATTTCGATTCATTTCTAAATTTTTTATTGAAAATATTGAAGATTTTTTCGGATTCTCACTTGTTGGATGATTATCAGATTTTCGTGTTAACCCTGATGAGCTTCGACATGATGATTGTCTTGAAAATGGTGTTGAATTCGATGATGATGGAACACCAGATGAGCTACTTGCTTGGCTGCATCTATATGGGGATCCTCTCGAATATTCAAGAGATGTTTCTTCATCTGATGTGTAAAAATCATAACAATCAGCTGAATATGGGCTGAAAATGAATTAAGTTTCAATTTAATATCTTTAAAAAAAATGCAAGCGTGCTCTATTGTTAAGTACAAAAACTACGTTATTTAAAAAAAAATATTTTTCGAGGAATCCTAAATTAATTTTGAAAACTCAAATGCATTTTATTAACTTCTTAGAAAAAACTTGAAGCAACTTTTTAGGCCCGCGTAAACTCGCTATCAAATTGAAAACCTAAAACAAAATGAAGAGTTTTTTCTTCAAAAAGCAAAATAAAAAAAAATTCAAATGTTGCCTGTCGCACAGAAATTTTCGTCGATTAGGGCGAGGTTGCATGTTTTGAAATTGTCAATAGAGCGTGCTTGCAAAATTAAACAAAAAAAACTTACTTATTAGTAACATGACAATATTTCAAACTTCTTGGTGATGTCAGTTTTTCTCTTCTCATCAATTTCTTTTCCCATTCGCTTAATTCATTTTCTTTCAATTTTAATTCATTGAAGCATCCTTGTAGTTTTTCATACATTTCATTGGTTCTTTTCAATTTCTTCTCGTACATACATCGAATATCATTGATATGATTCAATTGCGCTTTTCTTTCTTTATTATGATCAATTTCATTGGGTTTTCCGATTCGTTTTGTCACCGTTGATGGATAAACAATTTGTTTCGCAAATTTATTCCATTTATCACATTTTTCATTCCACGTTGTTTCGCTCATTTCGAATAGTTCGGCTCGAAAAATTTCCCAATGTTTTCGAATGTGTGAAAATGATGGTCGATTTCGTCCCTTTATTGACAAACATTGTTTAATAAGTATTAAAAATCCTTGTGGAGCATCAGAAGGAAGAGGAAGACTCAGAATTCTGAAGAAAAAACACTTTTTTAGAAGAAGAAAAAGACATCATTTTTTGTTGTTTTTTACTCATTTCCAACTCCAAATATAATTGCCATTTGATCAATATTTGCGTAAGGAATTTCTCTTGTTAACATTTCCCAAAGGACAACTCCAAACGAATAAATATCCACTTTTTCAGTGCAAGCTTCTTCTCGAACCATTTCTGGAGCCATCCAGCTTACGGTTCCACAGAATGATTTCATTGGATCTTTGGTTTTATCATGAATTCGTGAAGTTCCGAAATCACAAATTTTTAAAGAATCGTCTTCGAAAATTAAAATGCTGAACATTTCAGTTATTATTTAAGCTTAAACTCATTCTTTTTTTGTTTTTTTTACTTTGGACTTTTCAAATCTCGGTGAACAACATTATTTGAATGTAAATAATCCATTCCGTCTGCAATTTCAGCAATCCAATTTGACCATAATTCTCGAGCTGAAATTGGTTTTCTATCAGTTTTTGATTTTTCTGATTCTTACAAATTCTTTCATTCGATTTTAGAGCCTGACAGAGATGTCCCTTTGAGCAATATTGCATTATAATTGAGAAACAAGAAGCTTTTGTGCAAACTCCACTAAAAACAAAGGATTTTTAATAAAAAATAGTTAAAAACTAACTAAAAATCAATAATATTTTTATGTGACAAATGTCGAAGATGCTTAATTTCTGTATCCTTGAGACGATTCACTTTTTTCACAGCTACAACTTTTCCATCCAACATTCCTCTTAAATTAAAACACTTTTTGTCTTTGAAAAATCTGAAAAAACTTGTTTTTACTTAAAAACGACTCCTTGTGATCCAGCAGCAACCCATTCAAGATCCAAAATTTTCTCAAATGGAATTTCCCAACCATCATTTTCATCTTCGGATTTTTGGCTGAAAAATTCGGCGGGGCTTTTTTAAATTGAATTTCATTTTTTTTTTTTTGGTTTTTCTTTTCGAATTTACATTTCTGTTGGCGGTTTTCCAAAATATGTCAAAACTGGTCGAAAACAGGCAAAAATTCCATTTCTCAACGATCCAATTCCAGCTCGATAAAAATCATTTGACAAGTCTTTTTGTATCATTTGCTGCTGTTGTTGTTGAATTATTCCTAACAAAAAAAAAATTTTTTTTTTTAAATCGCTTTTTATCCTCTTCAAACCATCGTTCTGAAATTCAGCATTTGTCTGCTCGCGGTGTTGAATTGGTGTGCTTGGCGCACTTTGGGTGACAAGTCCGTCTGAAGACAAGACGACTGTTGAAAATGTTTGAGGATTTTGATCATCTGAAAATTCAGCTCTTCAAATCTTTTTGCTTTTTCTCTCTCTCTCTCTCTTTTCTCTTTTTCTCTCTTTCTCACCTTTTCTAACTAATTTTTTTTTAAATTAAAGCAAAATTCATCATTAAAAATGTTATTCAAGCTTTTCCTAACAAAAAATCCTTAAAACTATGTATTTCGCAATCTAAAAAAAATGTTATTTTTTTGCTTTTTTACAATTTTGATCTGCATTTTGAATGAGTCAAAATTTAGCTCTTTTTTTTCGTCAACAACAGCAGCAGACAAAAAAAGGAGAAAACGAAAAGAGAAAAAATTCTCTGACGTCATTATATCAATGAAGCTTCATCCGCCTTTTTTTTCTCGCCAAATAAAATATTCTTAAAATAGATCGAGGCCACATGCAAAACCATTTAATTACATTTTCAAAGTAATTTCAATTTTTTTTAGAGAAACGCTTGAAACGGAACACAAAAATCAATATTTTCCAAGTTTGGAAAAAAAACGCAATTTTTTCGATTGAAAAAGAAAGAAAACCATTTTCTCTACTTACCAACTGGGGGTGGTGGTGATGATTGTGGTGGTGGCGTTATCACATCAAGAACTGTTAAAATTATTGTTGACGTCATTTTATTTTCTTTTTTCCTGCAAAACGAAATTTATGAATTTTTGCTTTTTTTTTTTAATTAAAAAGGAAAACAAATGAATAGGGAGGGGGGGGGGGGGGGTGGCGCGGTTGGAAGAAAATCGTTTTCAACAAATTCGTCTTCTTCTCCTTTTTCCAATCCATTGATCGATTGATCGATCGATGATGTGGAATGAATTAAATCGACATAAAAAAAAAGGGAAGCGAAGGTCAAATCAATGGAATTCCCTCCACCCCCCCCCCCCCTCCTTTTTTAATTCGAAACAAAATCGATTTAGGTAAACGTCAAAGTTGAAAACGAGAACAATTTTTTTTTCAAGACGAGAAGAAAAAAAATAAAGGAAAATGGTTGCCAAGAAACGCTGCTCCAACAAAAAAATCAATATTTTCAGAGACTTGGCGAGTGGGTGGATGAATGAAGTCCTCCTAAGAAACAGGAAAATGAAGCGGGACAAAATTGTTTCCTCTGCTTTTTTCTTCAAAAAAAAAAAAGAAAAGGAAACAATTTAATTCAAAATATGTGCGCCTTTGGAAAGAAAAAAAGTTTGAATGTGAGGGGGGCATCGTAGTGATAAGAAATTAAAAAAAAAAAAAAACAAAAAAAATTTATTTTAAAAAAAAATGAGGAAAAAGTAAAAAGAAAAGAAAAAAGATGGGGAACAGGGGGGAGAGGGGGGGAGTATCATGCTTTTTCTTCGTTTCTTTCCCAATTTTTTTCTTTCTATGCTTCAAACAATCGAATGTCTCTTCAATTCAAATGATCTCTCGCTTCTTCTATGTTTTACGCTGAAACTATTCAGTCATTTGCCCGTCAAAGTGAAGCCATTTTTCTCTGCTTCTCCTCGTCATCATTTCGATGACCAACATTTCAATTTGACATTTTTACCAGTTTTTTTCTCTCTCTTTCTCTCTCTCTCTCTCTCTCTCTCTTAATTCTTTTCTTCTTTTTCTCTCTCAATTTCTCTTTTACTTTGCATGTAAAAGTGAACCTAACCCAACATGGAATAGAATAAAAATCGTGGAGACACACGTTGGAATAGGAAAAATAGTTTTCGAGGAGCAATTTTCTGTCGAGCACTGAGCACACATTGGAGAGCACATTCGATGGCATCGATCAGCTTCCTGAAAAAACATATTTGCTAATAAATAAATGACGGTTCACTGTTCTTTTCCTTCGTTTTTTTTTTCAACTTTCACTTCTGCCTGAACAATCAATTTTTGTATTTTCGGAACATTTTTCGATTCGAATCACCGCCAAAAATGTTTGACAACCGTAAAAGTGTAGCCACGTTGTTGACGTTTTCTACCTTTTAAAAGTTGTTTTTTCACATTTTAAAAAAGTTATTTCGCAATATTTTCAAACTTTTTGAGGTGGAAATGGAAAAACCGGTTTTTATTGGAAAACATTTTAAAAAGTCCCAATTTTTTTCAGCCTTTTCCAGCTTTAAGCAATTTGGAAACAAAAAAAACTGCTCACTGAGCAAAGTTCAACAAATCAAAAATGAATTTTTTCTTTCAAATCTTCTTATCAAAATCCACTGAACACATTTGTGTTTTTGTTTTCAAAAAGTGACAAATCTCAATTATTTAAAATATCTTTTATTTCGCAATCAGACAGACAACTGCTGGTCAAGGAGGATTTCAAAAAAAAAAAAGAAAAAGAAAGAAAGAAAAAAAAACAGCAAAACAATTAAAAAATCAAAATGGAAAGACAAAAAAAAACTTTTTTTTTCAATTTAAAATTTGTGTTAAAAAAAATTCCAACCGTAAACAGAACATTTCAAAAATCGTATGAAAACCCTAAATCGAGAGAAAAACACACAAAATGAGGTTTGAAAAATGAGAGAAAGAGAGAAAAAGAGAGAGAGAGAAGAGGGAGAGAAGAGATTCATAGAAAAAACCAAAATTAATTTTTTAAAAGCCAATTTTATTGAATTCATAATTTTTTTATTTTCGAAATGGCTTCACGAACTGATTTGCGAGTTTGTGATGATGAATTCATGTTCGAAACTGTTCTCAGCCAATTTGTCAATGATTCCAGGTTTGATAAATGATCTGAACAATAACAAAAATTCCGATTTTTTCTTTTTTCTCCCAAAATTTTTTTCAAACCTTGTGCGCCTTGGATTCCATTAAAAGCCGAATTCATTGATTTGATGATTCCTTCGAGCTTCTTATCAAGTTTTTTAATTTCTTGTTCTTCTGTTAAATTTTTTTAAATTTAAATTTTAAAAAAAAATCTTACGCTGGTCAATTTTTGTTTCCAAATCATGATCATGAAGGGCTTCTAATTCATGTAAAAGGTTTGATCTTTCCATTTGAAGTTGTCTTCGATATGATTCTCTCGCTGAACAATTATTGATTTATTGATTTTTGTGCTACAACCAACTTTTATTATAGGCAACAAATTCTGATGAAAAAATCTTTCCGGTATATGAAAAATCAGTTTCTTCTTTCTTACAATCGGCATTCATCAATGGACAAAATGAATTGGCTGGCGGGAAAATCTTTAATTCAAAAAATTGTTTTGTATTTTCAAGTATTCTTCTGTACTTTACTAGTCGTTGGCTCATCATTATCCGAATCTTCACTTCTTTTTCGTTTTTTACCTTTTTCTTTCA
Source organism: Caenorhabditis drosophilae (assembly GCA_963572285.1). NCBI lineage: Eukaryota > Metazoa > Nematoda > Chromadorea > Rhabditida > Rhabditidae > Caenorhabditis > Caenorhabditis drosophilae. Next base: position 6,812,891 of record OY751561.1, on the reverse strand, counting down.
TTTTTTGCTCTGAATTTTTCCGAATTTCAAACTATTTTTTTCTCATGAAAAATTAGGTTTTTTTTACTTTTAAATTCCGCATATTCAGGTGTTTTAACATAAACTTTCATTTCGGCTTCATAACGTTCTTTTTCCGCCATTGCTAACGCTTCATATTCTTTTCGATTTTCAGCGTTTAATGCCTGCCATTCAGCTGCAACTCCTCGATTCAAATCTTGAAGTGTTAACGATTTATCTTTTGCCATTTGTGGTCTTCGTTTTCTGGAAGAAAAAGAACAAATCAGAATTTTTCATTAAACCAAAAATTGATTTTCTTTTTACAGCATAAATTGGACGTAGGCAGTTCGCCATCTTTTCGGTGCGTTCACATCTTCATTTTTGTTTTTACTTTTCTTTTTCTAAAACAAAACACCAAATTTCAGTGAAAAAAACTATTTTTCAACCAACTTTGTCTTTTTTCTTATTTTCCTTATTTATCAATTGATTTTTTTGCTTTTCTGCTGATGATGTCGCTGTATTGCTTGTATCCATTTCTTCAGATCCATCGCGAAATGCTTCTCGAATTGAATAAGCCGGACTTAAAGCTGGCGGTGAGCTTGGCGAGCTTGATTCGCCTGATTGATTTGGCGTCTGAAATGCGACATTTTTTCTTCAGTTTTTTCTCGAATTTTTTTCTCTCCACCTGTTCAACTGAATTTTCATTCATCTTCCTTGGGCTTTCTTCATTCGTATTTTGATTTTTATGACGAAGAATGTCGTTTTTTTCAAGTTTTTCCGGACTATTTATAACACTTTTTGTTCGCATTTTAGTCTGGAATATCAAAGGGGAAAAACATGAAGCAAATTTTTAAAATTTCAATTGAAAAAAATTACTTCTACTGTAATTGACATTGAAATGCTTGATAGATCAAGCGATCAAAACCACATTTGTGTTAAATAATACCTGCAAACAATTTAATTAATCAATAAAAATTTAAACTTTAAAAAAGAGAAAAATAAAAAAAAATAATTTTTTTTTTAAATAAATTAATATAAAAACAAGAAGAATCAATTTTTTTTAATCGAATAAAAAACCCCACAAAAAATATTAAAAACAACCAAAAGCCCCTTAAAAAATGTCTTTTTTTCTCCCAAAAAAGTTATTAAAAATCTTTTTTTTAATTATTTTTTTTAATTAACAAAAATTATAAAAAATGCAACAAGAAAAAAACTGAGCGCGATTAACGAAAAAATTTCGTTTTTTTTTCTTTTCGTTTTTACTGCGTCTCCTCATCTCTCTTCCTTTTTCTTCATTTAATTTCTGGCACAACTTGTTTTCTCATTTTTATTTACTGACAACGTTTTTTTTTCTATTAAAAACCTTTTTTTTATAGAAAAATCAAAAAAAAAACGAATAAAGGAAGGAAAGAAAGGAAGAAAGAAAAATACTGCACAATATTTATACATTTTACTACTATTGAAGCCAAACAGAATTTTTTTTTAAATTATTTGTGAAAAAATCAATAAAAATCTTTTGAATCAAAATATAATTCGATTTAAAATCATAAAAATCGTTTGAAAATTTATTGAAAATACTTAAAAAAATATTTTTTAAATTCAATTTTCTTTTTTTTACTTCTTCTAAAGAATTCATGATAATATCTACCGTACTTTTATAAAAAAAAACGTTTTTTAAACATTTTTTCTTAATTAAAAAAAAATTGGTCAAGTTTTTTTTTTCCAAATTGTGGAGACTTCAAACTTTCAAATATTTTCTGACATTTGTCATCCAAAAACTGGAAAATCACTTTAAATCAAAAATGTTGATAACGAAAATATTTTTGATTTGAAGAAAACAACATTAATTATTAAATTATTAAAATACAAAAGTTAAAAAAGAATTTAAATTTATAAAGAATTTCGTTTGGGTGATGTCTGAGTGGTGCACTATGAACAAGTCAGTCATACACATACGCTTACTCTGCTTCTCTATCACTCTCCATTTTTTCAATTATGTCTCTCGAAACAAAAAAGGTTTTTCAATTTATTTCTTATTTCAAATCCTAAAAATGAATTAAAATCAAGATTTTATCAAATCGAGATCAAACTTTTTTGAAAATTCTTAAAGGTAAAATTTAAAAAAAGAAAACTAAGAATTCCAAAGTAAAAATCTCCTTCTTTCTTCACGGCAAAATTCTAAAAAAGAAACCAATTAAATCAATTTTTATAATTAATCAATAATTATGCGCGTCGTCGCTTATAAAATTGATTTGAATATCGAAAATTATCAATTTTACACTTTTCGTAAGAATGATTTGAAAAGAACAGCGATTGATTTAAAAATAAAATCAAATTTCGAATGTTAACGTTGATCATTAATTATCAAATGAAAGGAAAACGAAAGGGAAAAATTAATAATTAAAAGAGAATAATATTTAATAAAAAACAGCGAGTGATCGTTCAAAATCGATGAATAAAATTCAATCAACTATTTTTTTTTTTGATAAAATGATAAATTGCTTCATTAAATGTGTTAAAAAAATAATCATAATACAATTCGTTTTTTTTTTCCATTTATTGACTTTCTGTTTTTATTGATTCTTTCGCTGCTTTTATTGCTCCAATAATTTTTTGTGACTCATCAAAATATTGATTTGGATGAGTAATTAATTGACCAAGTCCACCTTCTTCTAATTTATGCGAAAATTCAAAGAATCTTGTGCACGCCTTATCATACATATGATTTTCTGATAACGATACAATCTAAAAACAATAAAAAATACATTTTTCATTTTTTCAAAATATTGAATTGCCACCTTTTCTACTTGTTCTTTGGTGAAATTTTCTTTTTGCAATCTTTGAGCTAAAATTGGTTTTTCAATGTGTCTGAACGGGCAACCATGACAGTCAACAGCTGATGGTGGATTTCTGAGAATAATTGTGGCACATGACATTGCTGTCTTAAATTTTGTTTCAATTCCAGACAATTTTTTTTCTCACAAAATACACTAACCTGTGGAACTCGTCGACCTTCTTTTCCATACATATATCGAATATTATATGCATATTCTTTGTCAAACTAAAACACAAAAAACATTCAAAACTTTTAATTTAATTAAGATTTAAAGAAAAAACCTTTTCAGAATTAATTTTTTTTGTAAATTCTTCTCTCATCATAGCCAAAGCTTCATCAAGTGACAATCCAATTCCTTTTAAAAATAATCCATATTGTCTTCTTCCACCATACTTTAGATGATGATTTTGTCGAAGAAATGAATTCATTTGTTTCATACATGGTGGAAATGATTTTATTGATAACTGAAAATGTCTTTTTTCTGGTTTTAAATTTAACACAAAAAATTACTTTGTCAATCATATGACGTGTAATTTGACCATTATTGACTTCACCGTTATATTCTTTCAAATCATAAACGTTATTTGCAAGACGAGCAAGTCTTGGCAAAAGTCGCCCTTCTTCTTCCAATATTGCTAAATGATTAAATGATCTCTGAAAAAAACAAGTTTAAACGTTTGCTTCAATTTTTTTAATATTTACCGACATAGCAGCTGTCATAATTGTTCTGAATCTTGAAGCAACAATTGAAATTAAATCTTCATATGGGAAATAAGCAAATCCTTTCTTTAAATGAACACTTCCTCGTCTAATTAATTCAACGGCTTCGGTAAAATCTACCTAAAATCATTTGTTCTTCATATTATTATTATTTCCTTCGAATAAATTTAAAAAAAAACCTTATAAAAATCCATTGTATAAACATCTTCAGCACTTACTAAACATCCATTTATCAAATCATTTTCCATTAATTTTTTTTCGTCATTGTTTAACTTAAAATATATCGATTTTTTGGATAAAATTGTTTAATACATACTTTAATAATATCTAAATTCATTTCATTAAACGCTGCGGTTACATTTTTTTGACTTTCATTTAGAAATCGATATTTAAATAAATCAGTTTCTTGATTTACAAGCCATTTAATATTTTCAGGCGTTCTGCAAAACGCCAATCTTAAAATAAAATGACCAATGGTGTCTCGTCTCCAGCACTCAGCAATTTCTTCTGCTGATTTTTCTAAACCAACTTCTTTTGACAGTACTAAATTTATAAAAATTTTTGATTTAAAAACATTTTTAAACAATTACCAATCAATTTATTCAAATTTTTATAAGATTGATAAAACTTTTTTTGAAAATCCGCGTCATTCAATTTGCAACTGTCCTTACAATTTTCGAAACTTTTTAATAATTTTAGTCTTTCCATTGCAATCTCATCAAATTCTGTTAAGCTTATATCATCTCCAGGTGGATTTTGATATAATTTTAAATATCCTGGCAAATCATTTAAATTATATTGCCGTGCTTCAATCTGAAATTAACAATTATTCACTACATTTGAAAAAAATACGCTTTTTTACCTTAATACTTCTTCGATTTTCGTTAATCTGATTTCTAATTTTTCGAGTATCTTTGTGAATTATCATTTTTCGAATTAAATACAAGAAATTTTGTTAAATTTGGAAAAAACTTAATAAAAAAGTATACAAATTCAAAATTCGCGCGCTGCTAAAACCCACGTTCGATGTGAATGCGTATTTTCGTATCAACCACGATCGTATTTCATTTCGCAATAGCAAAAAATTAATATTTTTTTAACCGAAAAGCTTTCAAAATTATATCATTTCCTGCTATTCATAATAATCCTGACAATCAGGAAGAAACAATGAACACTTTCGGCAATGCTTCGGTGGATATCGACATGGTAACTTCTTTATTTTTATTTTTTGTTTTCGTTTCACGTTAAAATAAATCGTGATGTAATTAAAATTAAAATTTATTTATTTTTCAATCATTTCCATTATTGAATTTATGAAATATTCAACAAAATTGAACATTTTTGCAACAGAGTCATCAAACTCTTTGAAAAAAGTGGCAAAATTAATAAAAAATTACGAAGAAATTTTTCATTTTTTAAGCTTGAACGAGAAATGGCAGCTGAGCAAGAGACTCGTAAATCTCAAACAGCTGAGTTAACAGGTAATATAGCTGGAATGAGTTCAACAAAAATAAATCGAAGGTAATTTAATTGAAAAAAGTAATTTTTTAAATTGGTTTTTAAAAATATTTCAGAACAAACCTTCAAGAAGTCGATCTTGACACTGAGTTTGATACACTTGATGAACCTGTATGGGACACTGTGAAACGTGATGTTTTAACTGTTGGCGCCAAATTTGGTCATGTTATTTTGCCTCACGGAGATAAGCAACAACTTCTGAAAGACTGGGATTTATGGGGTCCATTATTTATTTGTGTCGGATTATCGCTGTAATTACTTTATTTAACAAAAATCGTTTATGTAAAAGTATTTTTTTCAGACTTTTACGATATAATGGGGGAACTGACTCAGCTCCTCAATTTACTCAAGTATTTTCAATAACATTTTTTGGGTCTGTTGTTGTTACAGCAAATATCAAACTACTTGGTGGAAATATGTTCGTTTTTATATTCCTTTAAGTTTAAAAAATCAATAAGTTAAAATAATTTCAGCTCATTCTTTCAATCGCTTTGTGTTATTGGATATTGTCTTCTTCCACCATTTGTAGCTGCAATTCTTTGTTCAATATTTCTTCATGGAATCGCTTTTCCTCTTCGTCTTTTAATCACATCTGGTGGTTTTATATGGTCAACATATGGTATTCATCCGCTTATTATATTTTTTAATTAACGCGTTTAAAAATTTCAGCATCAATGGGATTCTTGGCTGGATGCCAACCGGATAAAAAACGTCTTCTTGTTATTTATCCTGTATTTTTATTCTATTTCGTAGTCAGCTGGATGATTATTTCTCATTCATAAGTTGACTTTGACAAAATGCTTCAAAAGCAAGTTTTGTTGAATAAGCATAACATTTTCAAGTGTATCATTTTTAATTTATAAAATAGGGAATTTCCCATTCTTTTTTGGGGTTTTTTTTCATCAAAAAGTCACTTAATCTGTGATTGATGTCGGCTTTGGCTGATTTCATGATTTCATTAATTTAAACTCGAATTTATTAGTTTTTAAAATTCGCAAATATTCTAATCTATTTTTCTACATAAATGTTAGTGACATAAAATTCAATGACCGGAATTTTTTTTATTTTATGCGTATGGGTGGTAAACAAAATAAAAATCGTTAATTTTTTCATTTTTTTAGTATTTTTTTTCTAATTTTAATTTTAAAAATATAAATTCCCGTTTGATTTCGGACGAAAAAAAGGTAAAGCTTGAATATTTTGGCTTGTTAAAAAGAAAAAGATTTAGACCCATATGGGTAAATTAGTTTGATTAAAAAGCCTTAAATAACGTTCACGAAGAGTATAAGCAGCAATTTTTGCTTGACGATTTCTTGTAAAAACTCCTTTATGGTTGCCAACTGCTCGAGTTGTAGCTGAAAATATTCAAAATTAAAAAAAAAAGATGAAGGAAAAGCTTGAAATAATCGAAAAACGAACACATTCCAGTCATAAAATCGGCAAAATTCCAAATCATTTCGCCAGTTATAACTTGATCGTTTCGAAGAGCATCAAATGCATTATGAGTTTGACGAATTAAATCATTCTGATATTGTTCAGAAAAGTCAACGGATGGTTCCTAAAAAATTCCAATTATTTTAACGTTATATGACACATGGCCTAGAAAACCAAATATTATGTTAACTGGGTTTCTAGGTCTCGTTTTATTTTTTCAAAATGTTCGCTTAACAATTATTCTAGGATTTAATTGGGAGAAGAAAAAATAATTTTTACCTGATTTAATCCAGGTAAACTATCAGCACCATATTCAGTAACCATAAGCGGTTTTTTGAAAGTTTCCTTCCATAATGATAAATCCCAATAAACACTTTGATTAATCCAATCCAAATGTCCCATATCAATGTACCATCCATAATATCGATTAACACAAATAAAATCCATCAAATCAGCCGTTTGATCATTATCGAAATTTGTTGGTCCATAAACTGTTGTCACTGGCCGAGTATGATCAATTCCATGAGCAGTGTCGACTAAATTTCTGACAAAGAGAAAAAACCAGAATTTTCAGCATTCTTTTTTTTGCTTTTGGTCGACGCTCACTTGAAATAATATCGCGACTCTTTTTTTGAAGTGATCGGCTCATTGGCAATTGACCAAGCAATAATAGACGGATGGTTTTTATCCCGATCAATCATATCGGTTAACATTTTAATGTGGAGATTGTTGTTGACTCTTGAAAATCCTCTAAAAATGAAGAAACGAAACGGTATTTAAAATTTTAATTTTATTTCCATCGTCACACTTTTCACTTACTTCAATCCGACCGCTGGTGTTTCAGCAATTACAGCGATTCCACGCCGATCACTTTCGGCCATTCGTTCTTCAGCGTATGGATAATGAGTGGTTCGATAACAATTTCCACCCATCCATTCAAGTAAATTCAAATCTTTTGTCATCACGACTGGATTAAATCCTCGGCCATTCAACTAAATTTTCTTCATAATTTTTCTTTAAATTTAATCAAAACTTGAAAATGTTCGCTGCTGTGCTGCAAACACGCTCTATTGAAATTTCTTCAAAACATTTTCAAAATAATTTACGAAGAAGGGGGGGGGGATATCTTACAACGAACATTTTTCACATTAAATATTCAGCATAGAAAAACTTGAAGTAAACTTTTAATTGATACTCCATCAACCAAAGGAGGAGAGCGTACGCAGCGAAATTTTTGGCGGGCGATTTAAAAAAAAATGCTTTGAAGAAATTTCCGATTCGAGAAGAACTGACTTCAGAATCTTCGTGCATTCCGAATCCGAGACAATAAAATGGTTTTTCATTGATCAAAATCTGCGAGTTTGTCAATGAAACTGAACGAAATCCGAATGTTTCACGATAAACATCGCTGACGTCTCCATCAATCAATAATGCAACTTCCAGAATATACAAATCGGCTTTTCCCATTCCACGAGGCCACCACAATTTGGCATTTTCCAATTTTCCTTCAGTTTTTGTTTGATTCGATGAGAAAACCTGGGAAGAAATCACATTTTGTTTTCCGACCAAAAATCCCAAAAGCTTCAAAACCAATTCGTCTGAAGGATCGAATATTTTCACTTCAACCAATGCTCCGTCGAAATTATTGGCCGCAACTTCGTAGTAGAATGATCCTGTGTGATCAGCGATAATATTTATATTTTGTATGTAGTTTGATGAGAGTTTAATGAGATGAACACTTCTCAATATTCCAGCATAATTGAAGAAATCGAAATTTCCCACATTTCGAAAAGCGCCATCAGGAAGACGAGCAATCTTGAAAAATAAATTTCAGCGATTTTTTAAGCAAAAAAAAGAAAAAGAAAAATCGATATTTCACCAACAATTTTATCCGAAACATTTCGTGCATTCAATTTGAGATAATTGAAATCGCCTTGAGGAATCGTGGTCCATGATAAGGTGTTGTTAACAGCAACGGTGAACTGGAAATCAGCGAAAAAATTTTTCTTTTTTTCTTCTTCTAAAGCCCCGGCATTGGGAAGAAGCGAAAACCCGGGGGGGGGGGGGGGGCAAAAACCTTATTCTCAGCTCCAAATTTGATGAACATGGTTACATCGACTTCAAACGGCAAATGTCCGCCGATGTGTGACGTCACTTTTTCCGAATTCACAAAAACTTCGGCATAATAATTGACACTGGAGAAGCGTAGGAAATGACGCAATGTTCGATCGCGTAGTGGAATTCTTTCCTTTTTTTGATACCTGAAGAATTCGATTTTCCTAGAAAATTATTTTTCTTCAGGTATTTTACCAAACCCATCCAATGTGATCTCTTAAATCACTTGACACTCCCAAATCATTATAAGCGCTTGGAACTGGCATTTTTGTCGAATTCTGAAGAAACGGGAGGGATTCTTCAGTTTCTTTTTCAGTTCAGATTTTTCAAAAAAAAAAAAACCTCAAATAAATCGATATCCAAAACATTCCATTGATTCTGAATGCCAATATTTCCACCATTGGTTGGCTCACGAACAAACGTCCATAATCCATCGAGGCTCTCAAATGTTCTCACCTCGTTTTTCTGTGTGCAGCAAAAATTTCCGAACTTATTTTCAGCGAATCAAAATTTAAAAAAAACCTGAACAGCCAGAATCGAGTTTGTCACGACGAAAATTGCAAAAAGGCAAAAAATCTCAAAGAAGTGATGGAACATTTTTGTTTGTTTCTCTCTCAGCTCTCTCTCTCTCTCTCTCTCTGAAAAAAAAAATTTTTTTTGGTTGAAAAGATGAGAAAAGAAGAAAAACGATTTTTGAAGCGAATTCTACTAGGTCAAACGACTTTTATGATGTCGGATGGATCGACATTTAAAAGAATAAAAAAATAATTTTATTGCTTTTCAATAGTTCAAAAATCAAAGAACAAATGAAAAAAGGAAGGAAGGAAGGAAGGAAAGAAGAAGAAGAAGAAACTTTTTTCTATTGAAAATTATAATTAAAGCCAACTGGATTGGCAAAATGCCATAAAATTAAAGATTTCCTGGCCGTTTTTGGTTTCATTTTTTCTTCGTTAATTTATTATTAGGAAAAAAAGAAGAAGAAGAAGAAAATTGCATTTTATCTTTTGACAAGAAAAAGATTGGAGGAAGGGGGAAGTCGGATAAATGAGGACAAATCGAAACACACAAATCGGATAAAAAAACATCAGAAAACTTTCGACAAAACGATGAGGAAGGAAAAATGATTGTTAATGAATGATAAATGAGAAGAATCATTTATTGATTGATTGGAAATCAATAAAGTTCTAACAACGAGGAGCAAAAGTTGGCGGGGGTGGGGAAGAAAAAAGTCGAGGTGAACAAACAATTCAAAGTACAAATGTTATTCATTTAACTTTAAAAGAAAAATCAAAAAAAAAAGAAGGAAAAAATTATTTGTTGAATAAAAAATGTTTATTATATGAGTTCTCTCTGTCTCTCTCTGTCTCTCTCTCTCTCTCTCTCTCTCTCTGTCTCTGTCTCTCTCTCTTTCTCTGTCTCATTGTAGGATTAAATAAAATATCCCGTTGAGACCTTATGTGACCTACTCATTTAAGTGCTATTAACAGTTTCATTTCTTTTTCTCTTTTTTTTTTTTGGTTTCGTTTTGTAGATGCCGAAAATTTGTTCGAATATTCATGAGAAGAGCAAGAAGAAGATTAGGGCTCGAACAAATGTTTCGGCATCTCTCTCTCTCTCTCTCTGTCTCTCTGTCTCTCTGTTTCTCTGTTTCTCTGTCTCTCTGTTTCTATTTCCCTCCCTCTCTCTCTCTTTGTATTTGTATTTTTCTCTTAGTCTCTCTCTCTCTCTCTCTCTCTCTCTCTCTTGTTGTGCGATCAGAATTTGAAAAAAAATTCTCAGATGTTTTAACTTTTTTTTTGTTTTCATTTTATAACGAGAAAAAAAAGCGAAGAAAACAGATGGAGAAAAATTATTTCGGCTTTGAAAAAAAGAAAAGAAAAAACATTTTTCAAAAATTTTCATTGGGGCAAAAAAAAAAACAAAATCTCCCTCTTCAATTTCTTCCTACCAACAAATCTCAGCTTTTGCCACCCTTTTTTGGGTCTGAAAAACTGAAAAAAATTTTTTTGTTTTTTTTTTGTTCGGAAATTTAAAAGTGTAAAAAAATGGGCGTGGCACACTTTTACAAAAAAAAACAGAAAAGGGGGAAGCGGGGGGAAATAATAATAATGCATTAAAAAGTTAAAGAAAATGAAAGTAAATCGAAAAAATATATAAATTTATATAAACTTTTATATATTTTTATATAAAAAAGTAAAAAAAAAAAGTTTTTTTTTCAGATTTTTTTTCGAGAATTGAAAATAGCCGAGATACGATTTTTCTTATCTCCGGAAAATGGCCACATCATTTGTCTTCTTCAACCGGTTTTCATTTCTTGTTTCTTTCTTTGCTGAAACCATTAACTTTCACTTTTCTTTTGTTGTGTTTTGTTCTCCTCCTCCGGATTTTTTCCGATTTCAGATTTCGAAAACCCGGGGAAAGGGGGCGGGGGGAGGTGGCAGGAAGGAATAAAATTCAACGAAGACGAAAAAAAGACAAAAAAGAGAAGAAAAACCATTAACAAAACAAAATTTAATTTATTGATTTTTATCAAAAAGAAAGAAGAAAACACATTTCAAAGTGTGAAAAGGAAAAAAAAACAGAAAATCAAAATCTGAATCGAAACCAAATTAAAAGCAAAAAATTGTTTGATAATCAGAGATTCGAATCGAAAAGAAAAAAAAAACAAAAAAAGACGAAGAACAAGAAGTAGCAGGAATTCATCAAGATACAAAAATATCGACGAGAACGAGGTTCGGATGGGTTCAGTGGAGGGAGGGGGAATTTAAGAGAAACCATTTCTTTTCTTTCTCTTTTTTTCCGTGCCCATTCAGAATGGAAACCCGCTGAAAATTTGTCAAAAGTGGGGAAGATGGAGAGGGTGGATGGATGTCCAAAATCGAACAGAAAATACAATGAAGACGAAAACCCTTGACGAGGAGAGAACACAAAAAAAAATGCATGGAAAGTCGGGGCGGGTACGGGCGGGGGGAGGCTTTTTCTTTTTTCAACTGACCTGAGGAATTCAAAACCGTAGGAATTAAAATTAAATTTGAAAGCGGACGGCGGCGGGAAGAAGGGAAAATTCAAAAAAAAAAAAAAAAAAAAGCTAAAAGTCGACTAAAAATTTGTTGTTGTTGCTTGCGACATAAAATGGGCGTTTGATTATCATGAAGGAAAGAAAATATACAAAAAACCAAAAAAAACGAAAAAATCAAGTTCAAACTTCAATTGTCGAATCAGATTTGTTCTCAGATTTTTTCAATTTTGCCACATGATTCGATGTGGTGAAAAGGAGAAGCTGAAGTTTTGCCGTCTCCTGTTGAAGAACAGCAATCTGAAAAAAAAAATCAATAATTTTTTAAAGGCGGGGCGGGGGCGGGTGAATTCAAATTTGACCTGTCCTCTTAATTGAATATTTTCCTGCTCTAAAACTGCAGCTTTTGCTGCAACAGCTTCTTCTTTTTGTCTTCGAGCGTCTCGTGACCGTTTCGCCGCATCATTATTTTTTCGTCTCCTCTCGAAATATGCGTTATCCTGAAATTACAAAAAATGGTTCCTTTTTTTGCTCTTGACCTCCCCCACCACCCCCGCCTTTGTTTTTATGACGGATTCGGTTGTATTAAAAAAAAAAAGAGGGAAAAAGTTGATTGAATATCACAAAAAATGTTACAACATTGCAACAAAATATTGCCTTTCGCCTGCTGCTTTTGCCGAGCTTGTTACGACCTTTCTCGATCGCTGACTCTTCTCGATCTTCTCTCATTTACGCGCGCGCGCGCGCGCGACATTTGATACTCAGCTTTTTCTTCTGTTTTTCTCTATTGCGCACATTAAAAAATCGTATTTTTTGTTCGGTTCAGGAAAAGAAAAACGATCAAAACACCTGTTCTTCGATATCGATTTGATCGAATATTTCGTTCAACATTTTGGCGATTTTTCAAAAAAAAAAACGAAAAATTCAAAAATAATTTGAATATTCAAAAATGAACCAAACCAATCCAAGTATCGAATTTAAATATTCAAAAATTCCTTTCATCAATCAAAGCGCGGAGAGAAATACTCGAGAAGGACCGAGGGGAGGAAGAGAGCAACGTGTCAAATTGCGCAATCATCTACTCACCGACTGTTTGTCTCAAATACTCTTTTTCTCTCTCTCTCTCTCTCTCTCTCTCTTTTAGTCATTTTCAAATAACTCAACACGGGATGGATGGAAAGAGAGAGAGAGAGATAGTAGAGACGCAGACAATTAATATTAATGCACAATGAGCAACAGTTGTGTGGCACGAAACAATAGAGACTGTCACATCAATCCAAAAAAAAAAGGAAAAAAACGGTCTCCCTCCCCTCTCTCGCTGAATACAATTCATTTATTCATGAAAGGGAGAATTCATTCCACATCCATAATTATATTTTGATTACCGTACTTTTGGCGATTTTCAACAGGTCACCAGAGCCGCTTACCGCACCGCACGCACACACCACGGCTGGTCCACCCACACATTCATAATTATTTCAAATATAATTACGACCCAAAACCGCAATTTTTTCTTTGGAGGGATATTTGAATCGCTAAATTTAAGGAGATTAAAAATAAGCGAATAACAAAAACTATCAACGGGTTACTGTAATAAATAAAGACAAAAATCGATATTTTTTCGAGAGGCGGGGGGGGGAGTCACAAATTTTTTATTCCATAAAACAAACAATTTCTTCGCCTATTTTGGTGTCAGCACTAAAAAAAGGTCAGAGAGCAGAAAAGCATTGAATAACAGAAGTCGATTGCGCAATTCAAATAAACTTTTTACAAAAAAAAAAAAAAAAAAAAAAAAAAAACCTTTTTTTCTTCGGGTATTGGACACGCCGGTTTTCTGCACGGTGATGGTTGAGGACTTGAAAACTACAAAAAAAAAGAGGTTCAATTTTGGTTTTTTTTTTTTGCTGAATAAAAAATCAACGAACGACTTACATTGATGCTGCTGACCGTGCTCGAATGGCTCGACACCGGACTGTTCGGCTCGTCGACTTTCGCCTTTTTCGTTGGCGTGAATTGTGTGGTCGTCGTCGATGTCGGCACTGCCGCCGTCTCATATGGCACGATGCCTAGAGGAGCGTCGAGTTTTGACGCCAACGCGGCTGCCGTTAATAGTGACGAAGTGTCGGTGGGGAATGGTAAGCCAAGTGAGCCCGAATTTGATAGAGACGTCATCGGACCGATTAATGCCGACAGTGCTCGATGCAAATCCATTTTTCTTTTTTCTTTTTTTTGTCTGAAAATGTCACAAAATGGGAATTTTTGAAAAATTAAAGTCAAAATGTTTGAGACAACATTTTTAAAGAAAAATCAATTTTTTTGTTAAAAATTCAAAAAAAAATCAATAAAAAAGAGGAAAAAACATAAAAAGGGAGGCAAATGTGGCACGAACACGAAATGGGGAATTGATTATTGCGTATATGAAGAGGAAAAAAAGGAAGATAAAAAGAGCCCGTATGGTTCTAAAGGGGAGGTGGGGGAGGTGGGGGAGGAAGGGGTGGAAGGGAGGGAGCCAATGTGTCTGCCTGTTCTCCGTTTGTTTGTGTGTGCACAATGTGCAGGTATGTCATTTGGAACTCTCCCCCTCCTTCCTCCTTCCTCTCCACCCTCATCTTCTCTCCTCTCCTTCTTTTTCTTTCTGCCATTTTTCTCTTCTCCCTTTTTCTCCTCTTTTTCTCTCGGCTGGTTCGTTGTAAATGACCGAATAACTGAAAAAAAAAGGGGGGGGGGGGTGGGGAGAGGGGTGGGGGTGGAGGAAAAGTAAAGAGGAGAGAGAGAGAGCCTCTCTCTCTCTCTCTCGTTCTTGTTTTTTTAATTCCTCCTAGATACATTAGAAAGAGGTCAACATCGGTCAGACTCGAGAAGAGTGCAACAGTGCGCAACCAATGTTGAAAGACGAAAGAGAATATAAGTGAAAGGCAGAGAGAGACAGAGAGACAGAGAGACAGAGAGAAAAAGAGAAAAAGAGAGAGAGAGAGAGAGGGAGAGAGAGAGAGATTATCGTAAGATACTGTAAGAGCTCTGAGGATGAATAGAACGATGGCATTTGAATATTATTATTATTATAAATGCCGGCAAAGAGGACGGACGGGATATGACTGGATTCAGATATTCAAAGATTTGAACCAGCGAACGAAAAGAGGGCGCGGTGAACATCTTGAATATCGATTATGTAATAAATGACAGTCGACTAAGACAATAATTTCAGTTTAATCATATAATTCAGACGGATTTGACCGATTCATAAATTTTCGAAACCCTTTTCATTCAAAATTCCTTCTTCTTTGCTTTTTTTTTTGGCTGAGTTTACCTAAAATTTTTAGAAATAAAAAAAAACGCGGGAAATTCAAATTCAAATTTTGAAAATTAATTCCAACAAAAAAAAATTTTAAAAAGCGCTCTCTTTTTTCTAAATTCACCTTAAATTTGCAGAAATTCAAAGAAGAAAAAAGCGGGAAGTTCAAAAATTCAAAAAATAATTTAAACGGACGGAACTCTAAACAATTATTTTTTGCCACATTTTCAGAATGATTGCTAAAAAAGAAAAAGCGGGAAATTCAAATTTTCAAAATTAATTTCCAAGAAAAGAAATTCTCAAAAATGGTTGTTTTGCTTAATTTTACCTCCTGAAACTTGCAGAAATTCAAAGAAGAAAAAGCGGGAAATTCAAAAATTTAAAAATGCGTTTTTTTTTCAGCCACTTTTTATTAATATTTAAAGTGTTTTGCATATTTGAATTTCTTTAATTCAAAAAAAAAAAAAAGAAAATAAAAAATGATGTTCCCATGAGATGTGGCCTTTTCCAAAACAAATTCAATAGGAGATGATTGACAAAAAAAAAGGAGTGAATTGTGCGGTTATTGAAAAGAATATGAATCAAGCTGGATGAGATAATTCAATGAATTCTATTATATCTTGAATACCTCACGAATAAATATCCAAGACAGTCTTCCCCCTCTCCCTTTCTTCTTTTGCGGTAAAATATTCAAACACCCATGTGTTGCCAATTTTAAGAGCATCGTATTTTGTTCTTCGGCTTTTTGAAGATCTCCCGCACCATTTTGTCTCGATTCCGAGATTCGGGGGATTTAAAACACTTTTTTCTCTTGTCAATTTAAATTCAAAAAAAAAAAAGAAGAAAAGTTTTTTTTATTTAAACCAGGTACAAAGAGCCGATTTATAGTTGAGTGAAAGTAAACAAAATGTAATATTGGAATAAGATGAGAAAAGTATTAAAGGGTCATATTTGTATGAGCAATCAGGAGTTGTCAAGCATTATAACAAAAAAAAAGGGGAAAGAAAATAACAACGGAACGATGCTACGACAATGACGATCTAATTTTATTTGCCCTTTTTTAATGTTTATTCAATGTTTAATTGAATAAAAAAAAATTAACAAAGGTATTTTTTGAAAAAAATCAATAATTTTTTTCAGATTTGTTCAATTTTGCCATATGATTCGATGTGGTGAAAAGGAGAAGCTGAAGTTTTGCCGTCTCCTGTTGAAGAACAGCAATCTGAAAGAAAAAATCAATAAAGGCGGGGCGGGGGCGGGTGAATTCAAATTTGACCTGCCCTCTTAATTGAATATTTTCCTGCTCTAAAACTGCAGCTTTTGCTGCAACAGCTTCTTCTTTTTGTCGTCGAGCGTCTCGTGACCGTTTCGCCGCATCATTATTATTTTTTTTTTCCTATTTCTAAAAAAAAACCTTGAGAACCCTTTGTTGGTTTTCACAAATCCTCGATGACTTTCAAACAAACTTCTCAATAATTCAAAGTCCCTTCTTGAACATCCTAAAACTGACTGGCTTCATTGGACCGCAACAAAAATTATTTTCAGAGTTGTCAAAATGAAAAAAGCCTTTTTTTCCCCCACAGACCGTAGAAAACCAATTTTCCTGCTTAAAAATCATGAAAAAACAAGGGAAGAAATTGAATTAAAAATGTTTTTTTATTCTGTTGGCGAAGATTTTTAATGAAAAATAAATCAGGAAAAAAAATAAATTTTAGCCCTCCCCCCTCCCCTTATTTTTGATGGGATTTTCCTAATTTTATAAAAAATAAAAGGATATTTATATAACTTATATATATATAAATATATATATAATATATAATATATAATTTTATTATTATTAATACGGATCATTGAATGCATTAAAGTTTTGACGAAAATATTTCAAGGCGGGGCACTTTCCCTCCATTGTAGGTCAAAAGAGTTCTGAAGGGGGAAGGGAAGGGCGGGGGAAGAGGAGTGTCTCGAGCCAAAATTTGAACCAATTTTTCCCAAAAATTCTCTTAATTTAATCTGTCGCTTCAGGCGACAATTTGGCAACTTTTTTTGCACTTCAGCGACATTTTTCGATGACAAAGATTTGGTTGGTCATTAAAAAACCCTCCTCATTTCTTCTTGTTTTCAGCTTTTCCTTTTCGTTGAGATCTGATTGATTTTAAAATGTCAACTTTGTTGTTTGTTGTTGTGTTCCATGGAGAAAAAACCCCGAAAACTATGAAGGAGTGGGGGGGGGGGGGTAAGAAGGAAGGGGAAGAGATATATCATCAAACGTTTTTTTTTCTTTTTCTATGGGGCTTTCAAGAATTTCGCGTTTGAACACAAAACTGCAATCAAAAATCATTTGGAGAAGAGGAAAAAGATTTTATTTTGTGAGGTTGGTGCCTGTCGGGGTGTGGGTGAAGAGGTTGCGGGGCAAAAAAAGACCAAAAATTTCGATTTTTCATTAAATTCCTCATGGAAGAGTTTCTCGTAAATAATTTATTTAATTAAAATTGCCGCCATCTCCCCTCCCCCGCTTCTATTAATTTTATTTTATCCAAAAAAAAAAAGAAAATAAACACCTTTTCATCCATTTTATACTTTTCCTTTCCTTTCCGCCCTCCCCCTCCTCACCCCACCTACCTCACACCACAAAGATTATGGGTTTTAGCTCAATTTTATTTTATTTTTCTCTCGGTCTCTTTCTCTCTCTCTCTCTCTTGACTATACACACATCATAACATTTCTTTGTAGTAGTGAGGCTCATAGAGAATCCTAGGTTATGTGCCCCCAAAAAAAAAAATCTTATTGAAACACGGAGCAGGAAAAAAATTTTTTTTCCTTGGAGAATTTTTAATTCTTTTGATGTTTCTCCCGATGATTTATTCATTGATTTGGATGACTTTTCATCTGGAAAAAAAATAATTTTTTTTCGGTGGAAACTTGAAATTTTTTTGCTGAATAATTTTTGAAGCAGTAAAATTCAATTCTCGGGGGTTTTTTGGATTTTTTGTTGATTTTTTTTTTCATGCTGCGTTCGTTTTTTTTTTTTTTTTGAAATGAGAAAAATTCGTCTCGCGTTACATTTTGTGCTTCTTCAACTCAACTTTCGTTTTCACTTTTTTTTTTTGCTGGCTCAATAATTCCTCTTCGCTTCTTCTTTCGTCATTTTCACAATCTCATCCAGCTGCTGCGGCTGCTGCGGCTGCTGCTCGTTCGTTTTTCTTGAGCTTTTCCAAATTTTTTCATGCAACAAAAAAAAACAACAACAAAATTGTTTTCTTCGGAAAATTGATCGCCGGAAATTCGATGAGAAGATCAATCAAATGTTTCAGCTTTTTCTCTCTCTCTCTCTCTCTCTCTCTCTCTCTGAATTCTTTCTGAGAATTTTTTGTTTGGTCGGAATCTTTTGAAAGAATCTTTTTAATCCAAAAACAGGGAAAACAAATTTTTTTTTTTTTTGAAATGGCAGCTGACTTGGGGAGGAAATGTTTAAAAACGCATGAAACATCATCGAATTTTTTTGCTTTTTCGCCAAAAAATCAATTTTCATTTGAATTTCAAACGATTTCATTTTTTTGCGGAGAAAAGATGAACACTTTTTGCCGCTTTTTTTTTGAACTTCAAAAAGCGTCAAAGCCTCTTGAGACATCATCGATGTCCCTAAAAACTGGTTGACCCCCAACCGTTGGGACAATTTTTTTTCTGGAGAAGGAGAGGAAGAAAGCTTTTTCTTTGTTTCATCATCAGCTTCCAACTAATTCAATGAATTTTAAATTTAAATTTTTAGTTTTTTTTTTTTTTGGAAAAAAAGTGAAAAAATGGAGGAAGAAGCATTTGTGGTCAAAAGAAAGGAGATTAAAGAGAGTAAAAAATGATTTTTTCTCATTTTTTAAATAAATAAAACAAAAAAATTTTTTGAAATTTTATTTTTTCGCCGGCCGCCCTCGCCCCCGCCCCCGTTCGAAATGCACATTTTTTCCGCTTCAGCTAATTTGTTGCACTTTATTCATTTCAGATCGAACCCAACCACTGCGAAACAATTTTATTCAAGACAAAATTATGAATTTTTACGACTAAAACTTTTCTTTTTTCTTCAAAAAAAATTTTTTATTGGGTTTTATTACCTTTTTTCTTCTTGGCTGCTACACTGCTCCACACGAACTCCAATGATGATGATGCTGAAAATTTCTTTTTCGATATTTTTCGTTTTTTCAATTTTTATTATTCCTGCCAAAACATCGGATGAGGTTTTTTTTGAAATTTTTAAAAATCTTTGATCGATTTCTATTTTAATTTCAGCAACTTTTTTGTGAAGAGCGATGCATTCGTCTCAAAAATCGATCATTAAATCGAATCGGTTACGACGATGAACGGTTCGGATTTTTTTCTCAAAAAACTTTATTGATTTTTCCCGTTTTTTTTCCAGACTGGAAATCATTTTCAATCGACAACGACCATCTGAAAGTTTGAAGGATGTTTGTTGGTAAAACAAAAAAACAAATTATTGATCAAATTGATTTTATTGATTTCAGGCGACTTTATGATAACATCGATTGCATGAAAAAATGTGCCAAGTCTGAAAAGCATCAGGAATTTGCGAAAAAAATTCGGAACAAATGCAGTTTTGTTCTTCAAGGTTTGAAAATAAAATTTGTTTTTTTTTCCAAATTTTCTGATTTCAAGACATTGAGCCATCATTAAAATGTATAAGCAAACATCAATCGTTTCTCAAAATGCGCTGCAGCTCATTTTTAAACGAAGCTTCTCGTCTTCGATCTGAAACGGATCTAAGCGAAACTCCTCGACTGGAAGAATGTCGACTTTTGCATTTGAATCAATTCTGTCTTGAAAACGCGATTTCGTCGTTTTGTGAAAATGCCACGAAATTATTTCGGCGAATCAATTTCCGGTGAAAATTGTCGCCAACAAATTCTTCTCTCAATGACTTCCCGATTTTGCAGCGATTATTTTTTGAACTACGCGCTGCCAAATGATGATCAATTATTCGATGATGAAGATTTGGACAGTTGCCAAGAATATGATTTTGTCAAAAATTCTGAAATTCGTCGAAAAGAAAAAGAGGAGGAAGAAAAAGAAGAAGAAAAACGACGACGTATCGAAAATGAAGACGACGATGATTATGAAGTTTTTTTTTTTTTTTTTTTTGAAGCTTAAAAAAATCGCTGAAAATTATAGGAAGAATTAACAACAATAATAAATGGAATTGAGAATTCTGAAAATCTCGATCTTCAGAATCAAAAAAAATTTCCAACTGAAAAAACTGAGTTCACTGATCTGATCAATGAATTGATTGATTCAGCTGAAAAAGACGAGAATTCGACAAGAAAAAATCAAGAAGCCGATTATTCTGACGATGAGGATCAAGGTGAACAAAAAAAATCACCAATCATAAATATTGTATCGATTGAAACTCGTGGATCAGATGAAATTGAAACGACGACAACAACGAATTCTGATTCAACAACATTTCTGATTCAATTAAAACCGCCTGAAAATAACGAATCGATAGAATCGACATTATCGATTCCCAAAGAAATTGTGGCTTCAATTCAAAACGAAGAAGACAACGAGGAAATTGTTGAGGCAAAAGCGGCGAGTGAAGGATTCGACGATTTTTCATCAATCGATCAACAAAAAATCGATATTGGAAATGGAAATAAAAAAGTTTTTGCTGATGACAGTTTGGAACAGACTCCGCCCAATTTTTTTTATTCGTCAATTCGAAGTGTCGAGTTTGTTTTTTTTGATTTTCGATTCAAAAAAATAATTTGTTTCCTTCAGTTTTGATAAAACAACTCGATCAAATTATGTTCTGGATAAAATTGAAAAAGAAGTGAAAATTTGAAAAAAAAAAAAAAAAAAAGTTTGAGAAATATTTTTTTAGGATGTTGAGAATCCTCTGGAAATCGATACTTCAACATTGTTCGGCATCGAATTATTCTCAACCACTGCTGCGCCTTCCAAGCTGGATGTGTCGACCACTTTTTCACCCAACAAAAACACTCAAATTCCATGGTTGAACGGCGGAGTTGTGGTCAAACCAATTTTGAATTTCGATCAAATCGAAGAGGATTCGGGTAAGTAAATTTGAAGAGGAGAACAAAAAGGCGAAGAAAAAAAAAACGAGAAAAATTCAGAAGAAAAGCGCGAAAATGAGCGTCGCAATCGTTTTGAGGAAGCGGAAGAAAGAAGACGAAGAAATGAAAAAACGGAAAATGAAGGAAATAAATATGAAATTCTTGTTGTAACCGGATTAATTGCTCTTGTCGTTTTTCTTCTTTTCATTTTCTTCCTTATTTTTTTAACTTGTTTCTGCTATTCGAAAAAGGATCGTTACGATGTTCAAAAAAATAATGGCCAACCATCGGCTTAAGCTTCTTCACCATTCATTTTGATATTTTCTCTACACAATTTTTCAATTTTTTTTTCAAATTCAAAACGCGAATATTTTATTCTTTCTCTTCTCAAATATCGATTTATTACGTGTATTCATTTCAACAACCCCCCCCCCCCTCCCCTTTTTTTTAAATAATAAAGCAGCTTTCAAAAAAAAAAAATTCATTTGTAATATTTTTAATTTTAAACAAAAAATTATCCCAGTTGAAACGTAACTTTATCATTTTTTTCTTTTTTTAATTTGCACAATTTTAACTCGACGAGTTGGGATAAAAATGGACGAGAAATCTCAACTTCGTCCGCTCGTTGTTTTCTATTCAAAATCATTTTTTTTTAAACGGAAAACAAATGATTTTTTCGAGTTTTTATCAACTACCTGATAGACAAAAAAATGTTTTTCAAATATTGAGAAAAATAAGAGATGGAAATGTGTTTTTTTTTCTTCGAGAGAGAAAGAAATACGTATTTTCGGTGTGTCGCCGACGTGCAAAAACTAACTTGGCCTAGGAAACCAACAAGCTCACAATTTCGATTTTCGTTTACTTTTTCAACATTTTTTTTGGATTTTTAAGACTTTTCTAATTTCAGATTGACATAATAATTGATTTTTTGTTGTTTTCAGCCAATTTGATACGAATGTAATGCTGAAAAGAAAAGTTTTAGAAGAAATTCGAAGAAATTCGCGTAGCTCTAGGTGGAATGCTGATGCACATTTAAGGTTTTGCACATTTTTTGTTAAGAATTTGTTTTATTGATTTTTTAAGAGCTCATGAAAGAACTGCAAATGTAGAAGATGATGCAATTGTTCGAGTAGATACATGTCAATTAGCCGCAAATAATCCAATTGAAGATTTTTATTCAGCAGCCAAATGTAATTTTCAAGTTTTTTCTGTCTTTAAACTTTTTAAAGTTGGTTTTTAATTTTTGCAAACAATCGCTTAGTTCAATTTATTATTTAAAATCAATAATTCCAGGTTTGTCAAGCCGCGCATTTTTATTTGGAGTTTTTGATGGCCATGGTGGACAGCAATGTAGTCGTCATATTTCCACCAATTTATTTCCATATGTTTGTTCTTCTGTTCTCAAAAAGCACGAGGTTTTCTTAATTTAAATTTAAATTTTTTTCTTTGAATTCTAAGCTTAAAACTTTTCCTTCGCAGGTATCGGATTATCCATCAGATCAACGATTAGAATGGTTGTTTAGCAGTTCAGATGCTCATCTACCAAATGAGTTTAGGTTTTCTTTTTTAATCAAAAGTCAATAAAAATTATGAAATTTCAGAGATCGACACAGCGAAAATATTATCAAATATCACAAAGCATTTCGATCAAATCCAGATTATTATCAGGGAACTGTTAGAGAAGCCTTAAAAATGGCTTTTGAACAATGCGACGAAGATTTGTCACGAAATGCTCTTCCAAGTGCAAAAGGAGAAATTGATAAGTAAAAACGAATTTTTGATCGAAAAAAAAACTGAAAGAACACTTTCCAGACACGCTGCAATGATTGCTGCTTCTGGATCATGTGCAACATTAGCTCATATTCGTTCAAGACATTTACATGTTTCAAATTTAGGAGATGCAGCTGCTGTTTTAGGTTTGTATTCAACAAGAAACATCAAAATTATTTTAGAATGTTATTTAATGAGGTGAAATACATTTTTCTAAAAAATCGATAATTCAGGAGTTGTAAATCCCAATGGAAGTGTAACAGCCCGCCAAATGTCTAGAGCTCATTGTGTTGAAAATGCAGACGAGGTAAAATTCAAATTTAAAGAATTCTTTAACATCGCAATTATTGATCCAAATTGTTAGGTGCATCGTATTCGATCAGCGCATCCAACATCAGAAGCTCACACAGTTCTTCGCGGTGGTCGTCTTCTTGGTGAATTATTACCATTACGAGCGTTTGGTGATGTTCGATATAAATGGCCGCTGGACTTACAAAAAGTTGTCCTTGAACCGATTGGTCATCCACCGCCAATGCATCTTCTTACACCACCATATTTAAGTTGTTCACCGGAAGTTTTTTACCACAAATTGACAGAAAATGACAAGTTTTTGGTATTAGCAACCGATGGATTGTGGGAATGGCTGGATCCGGATACAGTCGTCCGATTAGTCCATGATCATACATTGGGAACGATCACACAGCAGCCTTATATTCCAAAACCTGGAACAACACTTAATCAAGTAAAATAAACAATTTTATAATGAATTGAGTTTTTTTCAATTTTATCAGGTTCGAGAACAATTAAAAGAACGAACATTGGGCGAAAAAAAAACCAAAAAACCAATTGATGAGAATTGTGCAACTCATATTATTCGACATGCTCTTGGTGGTGTCAGCGGTGGAGCAAGCAAACAATATGAACGGCTTATAGATATTCTTCAAGTAAAATAAATTGTAGTTTTTAATAATGAAAAAACATCTTAAGGTTCCACCCGGAAGAGCTCGAAATTATCGAGATGATATTACAGTAATTGTTATTCATTTTAATGATAATTATCTAGGATTACATGATGATGAAGATGAATAAAGCTTTCTGTTGCCATTAAAGTAATTCATAAATGCCAATGTAATTTTTTGTCTGTTAGTTGTTTTTACTGGTAACATATTTGTCCCAACGCAAAATTGTATAAACCGATGACCGGTGAAATCCAGAAAATAGTTGTCTTTTACATATTTCTTGTATATAATAAATGCATTTATTTTTAAATAATCCGTTTTTGCAAGTTTTGATATTTTATTTTCGAATTATTAAAAGTCAACATTATTGATAACAAACCAGAATATTTTAACAGGTTAGACATTCGTTTTAAATGTAATTAACATTTCATGTGAAATTAGAGTGGTTATAAACTATTTAAAATTTAAGCGTTGATACGGGACACGCTCAATTTAGTTCCTTTGTATGCCAATTCATTAATAATATCTTCGAGCTTCTCATTGTCTAAGTTTTCTCGAGAACCCTTCGAACTTGTTTCTTTATCATTGCTTAAAAAGGAGGACAAAAGTTAGAATGTTTTTTTTAAAATCAAGCTCACATTCTTTCACACCAAAGTGTTCGGCCTCTCTTGGCATACTCATTGGCAATATACAACGGTGCAGGTAGAGAAATAGTTGACGTAATAATTTGATGATGATGACAAAGTGCATACGTCAACGACTGGAGAATTTCCATTGAAGCATTATTTTCATCATGAATGACAGTATACAGTGGAGTTCTAGCAGTACCTTGAATTGTTGTATGAGAATTCAAAAAGAACTGCTTGAATCCTGGATGGGTAGCTTCTTTGTCAACACTTATTCCTGGTGGTACATTAGCATATGAAGCAGAAGTGGATTCGTTGCTGAGCTAAAAATTTTTATGATAAAAAATACTAAAATTTCTTCCATTACCTCCGTACGGAAAAGTCTCACTGACTGCTCTTTATTAACAACGATATAAGTTATTTTTGACTCCGCATCAAACTGTTTTAAAACTTTTTTAATTAAGGGAATTTCGTACTCCAGAATTGAGCTGAAGGCAGATTCACTTGTGGCTGTTCTATATATCACGATTCGCTTCGGAATTCTTTTTCTTGCTTCTTGAAATGTCGTAATTGCAACTTGAACTATATAGTCAATAACGGCAATCATCTGAATGTTTCCAGTAGTATTTCTAATTGACTTATGTCTAAATAACTTGCCTGAGATGATGAAAAAGGGGTCATAACAAAATCTCCAACAAATTCATGGGTGGACAAAGCATTCGACGTAAACTGAAAAAAAAATAAATAATTATCAATTAAAAAATGTAACTAACTCCATAAATGGTAGGATTTTGCCAAGAAAAGCCTTCTTTTTCTGGAACCATAACTCCACCAACTGATTGACCAACACCAATGAGTAACTGATCTTCAGTTAAACTAAAACGAATTATTGTTATTTAGATTTAAAGAGAATTTACAATTTATTGTTGACAATATAATTTAACCCTCCCAACTTCAAGTTGGTTTTAGCAAAAATGTTTTCAAGTGTTAATCGTTTGTTTTCGCGAACAATTTTTATGGCACTTGTCATTTTAACATCTTGCATTACTATTTCGTATTTTCTTTCACTGAACTTCAGAAGACCTGAATTGAATGAATATAAATTCTAGTTACTTTTATTTACAAACGAAATAAAAACAGTAAAAAAATCTTTGAAACCTACCATGAAAGTTGTTTATTGAATCTTCTGTGATGGTCATAATAAATTCGCATCTAGCATCCACAGCTCCCGGCAAAAGAGAGACGAATTCATTTGGTGAGATAACTTTTATATCTGCTGGCTCAGGAAATTTAAATCCTTTTGTTCTTGCCGCAGCCATAAAAGCTTGTTTGAAACTGAATAGATTTTCTCTACTCAAACCGGATTGTATTGCAACTGAATAAATTGCCCAAACGTTTGGAACCTTTCCTAGTTTAATGAATTGCGCATCTTTACTCATCCATTTTCCTGGATTTGATGAAGGTGGTGACAAATTTTTGTAATTTACTGATATATTTTCCAGTTGTTTTCCACCAACCTAGAGGTAAAATATGTTAAAACACTTTAATAAGCATACGTACCACGAGAGGATTAGTAAACAAATGAATTCCAAAAGATTTTAACAACTTATTTTCTTCCAATAAGCCAGCTGCATCCATTCCAGTTAAAATAAGACGTTGGCGAGTTTGTGGTAACACGGCACATTCTTTTATATCCTTTTGTTGATTAGAGACATTTTGTTGAATTGTAACACGTTGGTTTGGAGCAACAGTTAACAACTCAGCTGGATAATAGTTCTTTCTGTCTCTATCTTTACAAATCACCAAATTTAATTGTGAATGCCTGAATTATTCTTAATGTTTTTTTCACTTTTTTTAAACACTTACTTTAGTTGCACGTTATATTTTTTCAAGAAGTATTGCTGCACGGTTGTAACAGTTCCATCTTCCAATTTGAACTTGGAATTAAGAGCATTATCAACATGAATAGCTTCGAACTTTAAGCATCGCAGTTTTCCGGTGTAGGTAGATGTCACGGTCACTCCTTTTAAAGATTGGGACATTCTTTGAATTTCAATTTTACTCATTGGACCCGTCGCCGATCGATTTGCTGATATAATCTTTTCAGACAAAGTTTCAGAAATGTGAAACTCTGACTTCATTGCTGTAAGTTTTTCTTATTTTATAAGCCAATAATAACAACTCTTACAATCAAAAAGCAATGCTGGATTGTTGTTGCCTCTTCCATTCGGCCCTTCGATGAAAACTACACTTTTTTTGAAACCGGGTTTCAAAACCTTTCCGTTTTTCTTAGTCACATCAGCTGGTTTATATCCTTCATCTAATGGATTCACACAATAAATTCTTCCATTTTTGAAACAACTGAATCTCTTTCTGTAAAGGAAAGATATAAACTAAATTCTTTGAAGTGAATTGTCGAAACGTTTCACTGGCACATTTCTGGTTTATAACAAGTTCCATAAACTGATGCAATGATCTGTCATTAACGTCCAAATTTGCATCAGCAGTATATTCAAGCAATCTTTCTCGGGTTAATAAGATCTATTTGAAATAATTATAATATATTTTGTCACAAAAAATACTTTCTCTCTTTCACAAGCGTAGATTTCGAATTGGATGACTTCCAAATTTTGTAGCTCAGAGTTTTCCATATTAATTCCATTTATTTGAAATATTTTCTTCTTCAAAATTTAAATTAATGAATATCTAATTTGCATTCGAACCTTTTTCTCACGCAACTCAATTTCGGGAAAAAGATCTACAGTAGTGAAGAAAAGACTTTGTCCGTCGTATATGATATTATTTCCATCATGAACTTTGAAGAAATCTTCATTTTCTTTTACAGTTTGATGCAAAATATCGAAACACTTTTCGTGCCTAGATAGAGCCGGATAACTAGAAAATTAATTGATAATTTTATGTTTTGGCGTGGTAAATATTTACTCTTGTCTTGCCTTCAAAGTGAACACGACTTTTTTTCCACTTCTCATTTCGGCTGACATGTCGACGGTATAAGCATAAATTGTTGTATCTTTGAGCAGTTCAAGCCCAAAAAGGTTGGTCATTACCGGAAAATCAGATCCACGTTTATTTGGATTGCAAGGGCTAGCCATAATACGCTCGCCCTTTTCCAAATTTAACTGTTCCAAACGGTTTTGGCAGACGTTCAAAGTTACTTTACAAACTCCCGCTGGTAAAACTGGGGTTGGTCCAGGTGGGGCTGGTGGCGCAGGAATGGGAGGTGCTGGTGGTGCCATTTGGATTTATCGAAACTACCTTTAAAAATTTGTTTTAACCTTATAGAAAAAAACGTTTTTGTTTTTTTAATCTTTTCCTATGAAAAATTTTAGTATTTTAACACTATACTTATGTGGAATTTATTAAAATTAAAATTTGGGTATTTTAAAAATTTAAACTAACCAAGAATATCCAAGAAAACAATAGAAAAAAGCAAAATTTTCAAAACTATTATAAGTTTTAGTGTTTCGTTACTGTCACTGAAAACAAACGCAGTGAGACACAAAGCTCAGAGAAACCGAAGCACCTTTAAGATCTAGTGTTTTCTAAAATTAAATAATAATTTCAAGCTTCAATACGTGTTTTCTTAAGTTATGAGTTTTCACATATTAAGGATGAAAGGGATTTTTAAGCATGACCGTTTTTATTAGTGTTATATTCAATGTATTTATTTATTTAACTCATCAAGTAGCAAATTATTTTTTAGTTTATATTTCAAAATAAAAACATTTCACGACTATAAAAAATTTTCTTAATTTTTAAATATTTTTTTTTGGTAAATTAAACATTTTATTACTGAAAATTATGTTTTGTTTAAATTATTTATAACCTTAAATTATTTATACCCTTAAAAATCCTTTTGATTACATAACTAATAGAAAACAGGTGACGATACTACGAGTTTACAAAGGGCTTTACATTTTAGTAAGCAAGCGGGAAATTTAAATATGAAGTTTTCTAGTTAATTTTTTCATTAATAAATTTTAATTTGTTATTTAGATGTCAATAGCGTATAATTTTGAACCTGATGTATCTCCAATATATAGAGAAGATGAACAACTTTCTTTTCATTCGGTTCATTTTAGTTCTGCAGACACACCAAAAGCTGTAAGAAAACTTTAAAAAAATATTTGATACACCTCAAAAAAAATTATAATAGACTGGAAGACGTTCGAAAAATTATACTAACAAAACATTAGGAACAAGTCATATGTACGAAATATCGGTGATTAATGGTTAGTTTTCTTCATTTTTTTTTACTTAACGAGTAGCCATTCAGAACAATGCGTTGATGAAGATGATTTACCTTCTACTGATCCTTTACTAATCGATGAGTTTTCAAATTCAATTGAAAATAAAACAAATAATATGTAAGTGTAAAAATTTTCAGAATAATAATAAGTTAAAAAAAAGAAAATTTATAGAGAAATGAGTGATGAAGTGGTACCGGATAGTACAGAAATAAATGAGCACAATATTTTATCCAATACAGTAGTTGTTCTTTCTGCTGGATGCTGTTTACCAATAAAACGGCAATTAATTAATAATCTTGAAGAAATGGGAGCAAATGTGGAAAAAGAAATTGATGATAAAACGACTCATCTTGTCGTTGATCGGTATGCGGATCCAAGAATAGTTGGAATTGCAATTAATAGAAAACCATTACCACCTTTATTGGTTGATGTTAAATGGATTCAAGAATGTATTGATAAAAAAGAAAGAATTCAAGAATCTGATTATTCAATGCAAGACTGCCATTATTTAAAAAAAGCATGTAAACGATTATCATTTATTTATAATGATGAAAACACAAATATCAACATGGATGAAAAAGTAATTTTCAAAAACCTTATTTACCATTGAAAGCAAATTCAGAATGAAACTAATTTTGTTAACATGTCATATGCTAGTCCAGTCGATTTTATTGACGAAATTCGACTTCTTTCTGAACGTCTTGATGCACTTTTGGATCGTATGTTATAAAAATTCCATATAAAAAAACAAATAAAATTTTTAGATGCACCAATCATTCGATATGCATATCATTCACCAGATTGTCCTAGTTAGCACAAAAGATTATTCTAAGTTTTATTATAATTTTTTATTTTCAGCCCGGCAAAAAATTAAAAAAGCTTCAATAGTAAAAATCAATGTTGAAAAAGTCAAAAAAAATTTGGTGAGTAACAATGCTTGGTAAATAATTAAAAATAATTCATAGATGGAAATGTCTAATGGAATAAATATAAAAAGGAGAAGATCATTTAATGGATTTATATTTGAACATCGTGCCGATTTAAATGAAGGTTTCATAGTTTCACAAATGATTGCCAATCGAGATAATCGAAATACATGGGAACCTGAAGAAATTAAACATGAAAAGAGTCAAAGTTTGCACTTACAATATGAAAAATATGTTAATTCCATTTTTAAGATGCTTTAAGTGAATTAAATATCATAAATGATATGCGAAAAACAATGCCAGCACCTTTACCAGTTATAAGAGAGGTTTAAAATCGAATTATTGTCGTTAAAAATTATGATCAAAACAAATTCAGACCTATCAAAATAATGCAAAAATCAATAAGCAGCGCAATAAAAAAGCAAAAAGTAAAGAAAGAAAATTACGAAAACTACCAAAACCTGTGCGAACGGATGATTCGGATATTCAATCAGCTATGGCTTCATTAACAATTAGTCATTCTCCAGAAGTAACGGAAAAATCTATTGTCACTGTAAAACGTAAAATATTTTTAATTATCATCAGTGAAAAATAAGATTAATCTTAAGTTCCTGAACCTGTTATACGAACAAAATCGAACTTTATAAATCGAATGCTTCTTGATGAAAGTTGTGATGATTTTGTGTCTGATGTATCAGCATATCGGGAAATCGTGCGAACATCCAAAAATGGAATTGTTTTCACAGGATTTAACAAAGAGTATTTGATTTTAAAGCTTTAAAATTGGTTCAAACTTGATTTCAGTTCTGATGTTGCGAAAAAGTTAATGAATATTGCTAAACGATTCCATATGAAAGTTCAAGATGAAGTTGATGAGAAAACAACGAGATGTGTGGTTAGTCGACATGGAAAACGAACACTTTTAGTCTTAAAAGCAATATGCTTAAATATATTTATTGTTCAACCACAATGGTTAGAAGAATCTTATGAAGATTCAAAGTTATTAGATTATAAAAATTATTTATTCGAAAACTGGAGAGAAGTTTTAAATGTAACTTTTTTTTAAATGTTCCCGATCATCCAAACATTTTTAGAAGCGAAAAAATTGTTGTAGCATATTTCCAAACAATCGTCGAATATTTGTTTTTGATGGCTGTCAACCAGATCGTAGAGAGTTATGTTGGATGATTGAAAGGTGTGGAGGAAAGGTGAATTTTCATTAGTTTTTTTTTGATAAACTCAAAAAGAAAAGTATAATTTTTTATAGATTACTCGCCATATTGAAAAAAGTGCTTTAATTGTTGCACCCAACGGAATTGAAGATAATTTAGAAGAATTTTCTGTTCCGATCGTAACACCATTATTTATAATTGGTTGGCTCAATTATGTATTTCAAGTTTCAAAAAATATGAATAATTTTCAGATTCGATCACTCATAATGAATATTTGTCACCATCGGATTACCTGTTTGAACATCCGAAATAATTTGTAAAATGCTTAATTTTAGTTCAATTTGTCTGTACTATTTTCTCTGTTTGTGTGAAATGTAATCATCTTTTTATTCAAGGCGTATAAACTTTAAAAAAATTCAAAAATTGTCTAAAAATTCCATTTTATTTTCGGTTTTTCCATATCAGAAATGATCAGTTTATTTCTAAAAATTTTCATTTTTTTTTGAGAAACAAACAAGCGAAAGGCGTAAGAGATATTTACGATAAAATGGCCTTTATGCTCTTTTCTTTTTCCTACTGATTTAGTAAAATTGTTTGCTAAATTTTGGAAAATTCTGCCGTTTCGTTTTGTATTGTTCTTCCACCACAAAAAAATTAAATTGATTTAAGTTCAAACTTAAAAAATGGGGTTCTATTATTATTCAAAATTAATATTTTAAACAAATTTCTTTATTTTTTAATTTAATAACAAAAAAAGCTGAATTTAACCTAAATTCAAATATATTTCGTTTTAAAGTTCTGAAATTAGATTTGATTTAAAAAGTACAAGAAAATTGTGTAAAACATGGCGATAAATGTGAGATAGAATAGATTTAAACAATATTTAGTTGCAATATTTTATCATTTGTATCTAATATTGTGTTAGTTGTGTTGAAGCGCCACACTACCGCTTTTAAATCAGTGTAACATTTCGATAGATATTTAGCCTTCATTTTGCAATTTGATATCATGCTCAACGCATCTTTTCTTGTGCCATTTCTTGGTTTTCATCAATCATTTTCATTGTTATTCAAATGATTTTTCATTTTCAGAAAAATGACAATGACTAGAAAAATAATTTATATTATTGGTGGATGTGCATTAGCGAAAGAAAAAGAACCTATTCGAAGTATTGAAAAAGTTTGGATTGAAAACGAATCAAACAGGTAAATTGATTTTGTGATAAACAAAACATTTATTTATCATTTGTAGAACCGTTAATATTCAAAGTGAAGAATGCGGTCAATTAATTGAAGGAAGACGATCTCCCAGTGTATTTTTAAGATTTAGGGAAAATGAGCAAGACGTTTATGTAATTGGAGGTTTTTATGGCTTTTTACATTCAAATAATCAAATTTTCAAGGTTGTCAAGGTCCAAATCTCCATTCTAAATCGATTGAAACAATGAAAATAATAAATGGTAAATGGAAACCTAAACTATTAAATGATACATGTGAAATTTCTCACAGCTGTGCAGCTTTTGATCCAATGTCTGTGGGGAAAAACCCAAAAGTAGTAAAAATGTTAAATTTATTCATTTTCAGACCAAAATGATGATTTTTGGTGGTTTCGATACGCATAGCTGCTTATCAGAAGTTCAAATAATTTATGAGAATTTGAATGCAGAAAACAAAGAGCAAGGAATAAAAGTAAAAACCTTAAAAGGGATAATGCCAAAGCTGAAGAATGCAACAGTTATTGAAATAAATGAACGAGAATTTATGATATTTGGAGGATGGGAAGATGAAAAGAGAACATCAAAAGTTATAAGAAGGTAACGTTCAAAAGTTTTATTTAAGAATTACAACGAAAAGTTTTTAGAATTCGATTCAACGAATCCTTTTCTGACTATGAAATTGATTTTGAAGGGTTTTTGCCCTATCCTGTCGAAGGTACTTTTTAATTTACCTATGAAATCTCCAAACTTTTTTATTTCAAGGTCAAAGTGTTGTTCAAAAAGGGTCAAGCGTATTCTTAATCGGAGGTTATGATGGTTGTTTTGTTATTCCAACAATTATTAGATATGATTTAGTTAAAAAACAATCAGAGGTTTTTCATAATTTGAATTACAATGATTTTTACTTGGAGTTTTTAGGTTATCGATTTAAAATTGAAGCAGAAAAGAGAAAATCACATAAGCGGAATAATAAATGATAAATATTTGATTGTTGCAGCTGGATGGGACTCAAAACAAGCTTTAAAATCTATCGAAGTAGGGTTGAGGCTTTTAAAACCTCAAAAATGTAGAAAAATTGTTTCACAGGTGTTCGAAGTTATCGATATTCCACCATATCTTGTTGAATGCAAAATTGAAGGAAGCAATGAGCTGAGAATTGCTCGAAATCGGCCGAGCGCTTTGACAATCTAATAAAATAAAATAAAAAAATGTGAATCTTATAAATGTTAATTCATTGATTAGATAAGAAATTTTGTTTTGTTTTCAACGTTTTCTAATCATTTTTATTCATTGGTTGGCTATTTTCTGCCATTTCATATCGGTTTTTTGTTTTTATAAGTAATTTTTTCAAAATAATTTTAGTTTTAAAATGCAAAATAATGGATGACTACAATGAAGATAATGAACAATCAACATCTCGAAATGATGAAAATGAGTTAGTTTAAAAATAAAACAGAATAGAAAAAAAATTGAAATTTCAGGAATCATCAAATTCCCAGTCATTTTTTAGTTGAACTAACTTCACTTGATGAATTGGCATTTCCAGCAAATAGCACAAAACGGGTCAAAGTAGAAATTTACATTTTTTAATTTTTCAATTATAATTTAAACATTTAATAATTAATTTTTTTTCAGTATACATGCGTGGCAAGCACATCACGAAGCTTAATACTTGGAACATCAACAGGAAGTGTTTATATATTTTCGCGTTATGCAGCTAAAAGTCGATCAAGAGTTCATTCTCCTGTTCCAGTTCATGTTTTTACAACAAGAGATGGACAAATCAATACGGTTCGCTTAGTTTTGCTTAAAAAAAGTGTTTGAGTTGAATAAAATAAAAGAAATTAGATGTTCCTTTGAAGAATGTAGAAACTTGGAAATGGAAAAAATTACAAGACTTCTACATAAAAATCGAAAGGATAAATTAAATATAATTGGTTATTGATAAGGCATTTTATAGGATTAAATAAAATGTCTGATAAATAACAAACAATCATTTATAAAGAAAATATTGATTGATTTTGTTTAGATATCCATGTCATCATCTGAAGAATTAATGGCAATAGGAGGCGATAGTGGTCGAGTATCAGTAGCACAAATGAATAATGGTCAACCACCAACATTGATTTATACAATACCCGGAGATGCAAGGGCGCCAGATAGAGTGAATGCATTAACATGGTCGTGCGATAATAAATTGGTGTATTCTGGACACTTGAGTGGAAATATTCTTGTACATCGCCTAGGGGTTTTGGTTTTATTAATTAAAAAGTTTCAATTTTTTTTAAATTTTTATTTTAGAGTCGTTCGGTATTTCGAGCTTCTCATCAAAAATTGACGAAATTTGATGGAGAAATTGTGCAAATGGATCTTTACAATGATCATATCGTTGTTTCAACAACAATGGCAGCTTATTTATATAATATTGAAAACGGAAGTAATCAACAAATTGGAAAAAAAGCTCGATCGACACCAGCAAGATTAGGCGCATGTTATGTAAATCCCGGTGGTTTCATAATAGCAGCAAGACCAAATGGAAGATTATGGGAATCAAATTTGGTTGGAGTGGTTTATAAAACCCATCAGTTTCGTCAATGCAAAACAATTCCAAGAGCACCACCCGTATCATTTCGAAATTCATTTCCAATCGATTGTCGAATGTTTGAAGGAATTCATCCACATAATCAAGATGTTATGCTAAATATTCTTCATGTTTTTGTGGTTGATGGGTAAAAATTGAAAACGATAGACATTTTAATTTAAAAAGTTTGAATTTTTAGAAAAACTCTAGTGCTTTCAGCATTTGGAGGACGAATCTGTATTGTCGATTTAGATTCATCAAAAATTATTTTAATTGCTGAATTGGAAAATGGTAAAAATTGTTTTTAGTTTTTGTTGTGAATATTATTTTTGAGACATATTGGATATTTCTACATGCTCAAATGATATCTTTTTGCTACTTTCTGATTCGAAAGGGCTTCGAAAATTCAGCTTATTTGAAAGAAATAAAGCAATCGAAAAATTACAGTTAAAATCCTTGTTTCTCCAGGTAATTTTAATGATTGCTTTATTTATTAATCGATTTCCCATCGTTTCAGTGTGCACAATTAATTCAATTCTGTTGGCCGTTTGTTGAAGTTTCAGCTGAGTCCGTTAAAAAAACAATTGAAGGATTAGCATCAATGAGTAAAAAAAAAGAAACCGAAAACTTACAAAACGCATTAAATCGAATATTGGAAACCATTGTGGAAAAAAAGAAAAATGTCGAGTCGACTTATGATAATTTAGAAGATAAGAAACTGTGGGAAAAAATGGCATCCGGAGTTCACAAAGTGCTGAGAAATGCTCAAGAATCAGGATATGATGATGATTTTTCATTTCATACACCACAAGCGCTGAGAGAACGAAGTAGAAGTAGTCCGTGTTCAACAGGAAAAGATGAAAAATCACCAGTAATCTCAAAAAGAGGATCAGAACCATCAAATATGGAAATGAAACAAGAATGGCGAAAAAATGGGACACCTGATGTTGTTGAAGAAGATATTCTCAATCGAGCAAGAAATTTATTAGTAAATTCATTTTTTTTCTTTTTAAAAAGTTTGAAAAAATTTAAATGTTTAGGATGCGGATGGACGAATTATCGAAAAAGAATCATTGCGAACTTTGCTACAATTGGAAGAAATAAAAAAAGAAGAAATTCGATTTACACCGACTGTAACAATTGGAAATGCAGCTAAAGCTTTGGCTGAATTAGCATTAGCTGTTCCCGTTGATGTATCAACAATTTGGAAAAATAATGAAATTGAAGATGAGACTGAAACTGAAGGGGATTCTGGAATGGAAAGTGGACGAATTGAAAAGAAAAAACCAAAAAACAAAGCGACAATTGTCAAAGTGATTCGTCCTGGAGTTAAAGTGAGTCTTTTTAGAAGAAAAACAAATTAGAAATTCCGAAAATTGTTTAAAATATATTTTTTAGCCAAAACCTGCTGCTGTAGAAACGACAAGAAAAGTCAGTATGGAAGAAGGGACAAAAGATTTAGTAAATAATCGAATAAGTGAAAATGAAACCAGAAAGAGTTTGAAAACTGAATTTTGTGTTGAAAAAAGTGTTTTGTTTAAAGAAGAAAAAGAAATAAAAGAATTAGACGCAGTGGCTGAAGAAATGAAAATGAAACAAGACGAATTATGGTTGGATTTGCGTTTAAATCATATTAAAAAACGTAACAGAATTAATTTTAAAAAACAATTAATTTACAAACATATTTTTTCAGAAAACATGGAAGATATTAAAAAATCAGACACAGATTATACGATAACAACAAATGATTCGGATATAACACCATCCGTAGACAGTGTGGAAGTGTGGACAAATCCTTTAAACGATCTTTTGACGCCGACGAAAAGTGAAAAATCAAAATCTCATTGTGAAGAATGCAGAATGCACAGGTATTTAATTATTTGGAAAAAAATTGATATTATTTTTCAGATCATGGGCTTCTCTTTCTCTTTTAATGTCGGTTTGTAATCAAGCCGATGTGTTAATTGACGATTTTGATGATGGCGGAGTTCCTTCAAACATTGAACAATGGGAAAAAATCATTAATTATGTTGCTCAACAAGAAGAAGAAGAGATAGAGAAATATGAAATTTGTCCGAGATGTGAAACAGCATTGAATAATGTTGAAAAGGTTATTGGTAAGTGAAGAAAAGTGAGGAAGTTTTAAAAAACAATTTTTTTTTAAGCTGATGGGTGGAGAAAAATCGGAACAGTATCGGATGATTTAAAACCAAATGTGGAAAAAATCCATGAAAGGTGTTCCAAGTTACCTGAAGAAAAACTGAAAATTATAATTTCGCGTAAATATGAAATAGAGAAATTGGATAATCAAAACGATGAAACGACAAACAGAATAAATAAAGAAGGTTTCTTTTATTTTTCATTTTCAAACTAAATTTGATTTGATTTTCAGACAACAGCCAGAGAAATTCTTGCAATTTAGAAATAAATGATACAAAACCCGTTGAGAAAAAAGAAATCAATAAAAATCAAAAACTAAATGAATATGTTTGGAAATGGACAAAAGGAGTAAAAATGAAAACAATTCTTAAAATGGCAACTTTTTGCTTGGGAAAAAAATCAATATTAGAATTGATTAAAAGAAATGATAAAAAAATTGCAAAAATGATGAAAGCAGATGATTGGAGTATGCTAGTTGTGATGTCATCAAGAGAATTAGCATTTAAAAATTTAATTAGTCAAAAGGTTTTAAAAATTTGGAAAAAAAAATGAATCTCAAATTGAACCATTTTATAGACAATTGAAAATATTCTCAGCTCTGTCGGAGCAAATGAATGGGTTGTGCCAAAAAGAAAAATCGGAGGAAATTCGATTTCGACTAATAGGAAAGGATCGAATACTTCATCAATGACGAGTTGGATCGTTGATGCAAATGGGTATGAGAAGAATTATTA
This sequence comes from Caenorhabditis drosophilae, assembly GCA_963572285.1. NCBI lineage: Eukaryota > Metazoa > Nematoda > Chromadorea > Rhabditida > Rhabditidae > Caenorhabditis > Caenorhabditis drosophilae. The sequence goes on along the minus strand of OY751561.1, from coordinate 6,775,471 downwards.
AATTTTTCAAGGTTCAAAACAATTTTTTTTTTCAGAAAATGTCCAATTTGTACATTATCGATTAAAATGATTGTTGGAGGAATTGATCGCGGAATAATTTCCTATTCTTGTGGCCATGTTTATCATAAAATGTGCCTATCTGGACGAAATCCTGTTGGATGTATTGCTTGTCGTGTCCGCGCCCGTCGAGCTGTAGCTGCTGCTCGTCAAAGTGGAATCGCATCACCGTCTGCCGGAAGATCGCCAATTTTAGGAGCCAGAATGGTGAAGTGATAATATTCTTTGATTCAACTGTTTTTATTATTTATTATTGTTGTTGAAAATAGGAGTTATCAGTATTAATATTTTTATTATTATTAAAATTAATAATGTTTTCAAATCTACGTGTCATTTTGACAATTTTCTTTTGTAAAACTGACATGTGGAATTGAGACTTTTGCTTTAGGGCGTACTTGACACATTTTATTTTTTTGTTCTGTAATTTCGTTCTTTGTTATTTTTTAACATTAGTTTTATTATTATTTTTTTCACGGGTGAAACTCAAAGCTTTTATGCTCACAATTGTCTTATTCCTTATCTCAATAGCGTTGATTTCAATTTTTTCCGAACAAATTATTGAATTATTTTGTTGAATTCTAGCGAATAAACGAATTTTTTAAAGTTTGATAAATTAAAAAAATATATCTTTATTAAATGTTTATTTATCACATTTTCTTTTTATCTGATTTTTAGAAAATTCTCAAAAAATTAATGAATATTTAGAATAAAGTATTCAATAGAGTATTTATATGGCTTTGTCATTTTATGCACTACTTGAAGCGGCACTTTTGGTTCTCAACGGAATCGCGATTCTTCATCGAGAACGGTTTTTAAAAAAGGTTTTTTTTTAATTAAAAAAAAAAGAAGAATTAAACATTGAGTTTTATGGATCGAATATTTTCAGTACGGTCTCGGAGCTCCAAGTCACTCATTCGACGGTACTTCATCAGTGAAAGACCAAGTTGTTCAATTAATATTTGCAGTTCAAACTGTTATGCGTAGTGAGTTTAAAAATAATTTTTAAAAGCATTTTTTGAAAAATGTTGCCTAAAATTAATAAAACAACAAATATTGTGTTACATCAAATACGCTCTATTGAGAGTAATGTGATGCACACTCATTGTTGTTGTAGTTTTCGGAAGAATTGGAAATAAACGGATTTTGTTTCAATTTATCATTTCAGTGCCTTTAATTGCAATCAATATTGTCGTCATTGTTTTCAAATTAATTCTTGGTTAAAATACAAATTTTATTTTTCCAAGAATCCACTTTTTTAAATTTATTTCGCTACGATTCTTTAAAAAAATATACAAATTTTATATTTCTTTATTTTATTTTAAACTACGCACACACTTATTACAAAATGGTCAAAGATATTGATTTTGAATCTTTGGAACACACAACATTTCGGGTACCTTATGAGGAATTAAATCGAATTTATCGTAATGGACACAAGGTTCATTTTATTTGTTAAAATTGAAAAAAAATCTTATATTTTTCTTTTCCTTTCTAGAATATTGAAAAATCGCTAACAAAAGTCTATAAAATTGGTCAAATAGTTGGTCAGAAATTGAAAAATAATTCGGAACCAATTCCAATCGATTCGATCAAAAAATTATATGGAACCTTATGCCAGAACGTCGAAGAAGCTCAGAAAATTTTTGTGGAAATCAACGATGGTGAATTGGAGCAAACAAGAAAATTTTTGCACAGAATTGATGCACTGGAAGAAGAGGTTTTTGCTTTCTTTTTTTTTTTCAAAAAGAAACGTCATTAATTCTTGTAAATTTGTAGGCTGAAATTGATGAAGAAAAAAATCCTTTGCTAGATTTGAAATATCAACGTCTTCGAACAGCAAGATATGCAATTTGGTATTTGTTGAGATGTGGACATATTGAAACAGCGAAAATAATGGCCAAATCGTATGGTTTAGAAGATATGGTGGATATTGATGTGTTTGAGCAATGCAAATTGGTATTAAATATGTTGCTTTATTGATCGAATTGACTATTTTTAGGTTGAAAATGCATTGTTAGAAAAAAATACCAAGCCATGTTTAGAATGGATTGATTCACATCGATCGAAATTAAGAAGAATGAATAGTCGGCTAGAAATCGTTGTTAGGCAACAGGTTTATTTATAAAAACAATTATAAAATTCTATTTTAATTCTTAAAGGATATTATTGATTTGTGCCAGAAAAGACAGTACATTGATGCGTTGAAATATGCCCGAAAATATATTTCGCCAATTGCAAAAGGTGAACATCACGAAGATCTTCAAATGGTAAAAAAACGATTTTTTAAATTTAAATTGTCAAAGAAAAACGTTCAGATCATGGCTATTATCAGTATTTCACCAGCCACGTCACATGAAAAATATGCAGATTTTAAAATGGAAGAACGTTGGCGAAATTGCGCAAAAATGTTTATAAGTGAAATGTATAGATTATATCAAGTTGGTTCTTTTCTTTTTTGCCAGTTTTCTGTTTTAATTTAAAAATTGTTGATGTTTTAAGCTTCCACAACAATCAACATTCTCAATATGTCTTCAATCAGGATTAGCAGCTTATAAAACGCCGTCATGTAAATGTGATCCAAGACCACCAAAAGAAGTTGATTGTTATGTTTGTAAAAAATCAATGTGGCCAATTGCTGAAGGATTGCCAAATGCTCATGTTACAGTATCCAGGTAAAAAAAAAATTCTCAAAGAGTGATTGAATTCCAACGATTAAAATGTTTTTAGGATTTTATGCTCAATGACTGGGGAACCATGTGATGAAAAGAATGTCCCATATCTTCTGCCTTCTGGTCATGTTTATGGACAAAAAGCAATTGATCGCCTTCGAAAAGATGATGTTGTTGTATGTCCAGAAACCGGAAATCTGGTTCCAATTCAAGATGTTCATCGATTATTTTTCCTCTAAATTATTTGTACAATCAACTGTCTTGTTGTGTATTCCCTTATTCAAATTTTGTTAAAAAAAATAAATAAAAATAAAGTATTTATCAGTTGGTTTTGAAAAAAAAATGAAAATGGCGTGTTTCAAAATAAATCGCTAATATTTAAAATTATTTAAATTTGGTTTAAATTAAAGTTTAAAAAAAATTCTAGATGGATATTCCTCCACATTTATTATTCATTGGAATATTTATTCTTGTTCCACTACAGTATTACTTTTCACCATCTAATACCGCCCATCTCAAATATTATTTAAATAATTTAATTGAAGATATTAAAAATTATTTTAATATTTCATATGATAAAAATGATAAAACCGTTATACCAGAAATGGAAACAAAAGCAGATAAATCAGATCATTATGGCTGTAAAATTTTATTTCTAATTAGAATTTTATTCAAAACAAATGTTTCTTTTTTTTTTCAGTAGGAGATTATGTTAGAAAACGATCACCGATTGTCAAATTTCGAGTTGGAGATGTTTTGAATCATAAAGTTTAACTTTTTTTTTTTTTAACCAATTAATGTTTTAAAAAATTTTCAGACTTATGGCTATAAAGCAGTTATAATTGGTTGGGATGAAGAAGCTCGAGCACCAAAAGAGTTTTTAATGAAATCAAATGAAGAAAATAATGTAATTAGAAATAAAAATGGAGAAAATTGAAAATGAAAAACCTCAGGATTGGATTAAAAGTCCAAATTATGCAGTTTTAATTGATGTCCGAGATCGATTAACACCACAATTAGGTTATTTATCACAAGAGAGTATTCAAATAACAACTGGAACCGTAATGCACCCGTATATTAATAAATTTTTTGATTATTTTGATGAAAATGAGCAGAGGTTTGGGATTTTCAAAAAAAAAAATTAAATCAATTTCAAACTTTCAGATATATAATGCGACCTTTTATGAAAAAATCGTATCCTGACGATTGAAATTTGTTGATTTTTATTAATTCAAGGGTTAAAAAGGGTAAAAAAACGTTTTTATTATTTTTTTAAACTATTTATTTATGTCACTTAAATTTAAAAAAAGAAAAAGAAACGAAAGATCAATAATAAATTAGTTTTGAAACTAAAAAAAAAAAAAAACAAAAAAAAAACGACATTGTTGATTACACGTTTTTGGGTTTTATAAGCCGTTTTTCACGAGCCAATTCATCAAGTTTTTGCTGATTCAAGCCACTGACAGCCGTTGTATCCCATTCTCGATTGTCTTCAGGATCCTCACCAGTCAGCGCAACACGCCAGATCATTCGAGCAATAAACTGAAATAAAGGAAGGAAAGAGAAAATGATGAGATGAAAAGTAACGAATTACGTTAAACCAGTAAACATTCATTGAGAAAATAATCAGCAACATGAAACCAAGAACGGGAAAAAATGGAGAATCTTGAGGTCCCAAATAAACAGCGCCGTAGATTGTCGCATATAATAGTTTACATGTATACCAATACAAACGGAAGATCACCCTGAAATATAATGAGAAATAATCGATTTTGGAAGTTTGGTCGGAGAAAAAATGTTTACCAAATAATTGCGAATAAAATGAAAGAAGCATTTCCCATTAGGAAATAATATTTATAATAAGTTCCATTTGTTCGTTTTTTCAGATAAAATGAAAGTTTTGTTATTTCTAATGTTGCATCTGAATTATCATGAAGAAAAAGAACAAGAACTCCAGGTAAGGTGAAGCTTAATTAAAGAAAAATAATAATAAAAGTAATAAAGGGAATAAAAACTTACTTATCAACGTAGGATAAAAATAATAATCCAAGAGCAACAAAATGATGAACAAACATTAACCATGAATCCTTTCGCCACAAATCCATAAATAATGTGGCATAAATTGAATGAAGATAAAATGCTGATTGAACAGCATAAAGAAATTGAGCCATTTTGTGCATTTTTGGTCTTTCACCTGATTCCCATTCTAGAATTTTTGCACAGTTTTTTTTTTTTTTTGGATAGAAAATTCGCCAATTTTTCAAAAGAGCGCAGCGCAGACAGACCGCTCGCTGACCGCGACGCGAGCCTCTGGTTTTTTTTTTTGAAAAAATGAAAATTACCAATCCACATTGATAATGGATCATTGAATATATCATGACTTTCAACAACCATGTGAAAGTATAAAGCAATCAACCAAACTGTTCCATAATAAGTTAATTTCCAAAATGATTCGGGGATTTTATGAGCAAATCTTGGATAAATATTGCGAGTTGCAGTCCAGGACTGAAACAAAGTTTGAATTGGTTTCTTTCGTTTTTTGATTCGAGAAAATCCCATTCAAATTTACCGCTAAACGAATTTGTAAGTAATAACGGAGCAAAGTAAAAATAAAAGCCAAACCAATAACAGTGTTGAGTTCTTTGTTGCTCAACTTAATTTCTGGAATTTCTTTCAATTTTTTCAAATTATTTTTAATGAGGAAATTGAAAGTGAAACTCTGAAAATCTGAGATCAATGAAGATGGAAATGAATAATCGGGGCGGAGCTTCGCATATCGACGAATCCAATGAGGAATTGATTCGCTAACTAGTCGAGCCTTAAAATTACACTTTTTCATTTTAAAAAACTTGGTTTTTATTTTTTTTTTTACAAGAATAAATGGATTCGCTGTCGAGGTTCGATAAATCGATGGATGAGTTATGTTGTATTCAGGGGCTATCATAATTGCGTTCTCTATGTTGCCATTCCCTTTAAAAGTTTCTGAAAACCATTTGTTACCTTAAACACTCAGATAATTACAGTAAAACGTGTTAGGTAGAAAAACGCGCAACAAATGACGCGTTTACGTGGCCTTGTGGCCTAATGGATAAGGCGTCTGACTTCTAATCAGAAGATTGCAGGTTCGACCCCTGCCTGGGTCAAAATTTTTTTATAGGATTGTTTAAAAAAATTGTTTTTTATTGGAAAACGACGAAAAACGAAAAACAATAATAAAAATGGGTATTCAATCATGACGGCGGCTAAGGAAAAATAGTGAAAATCTTTCGTTGTTTGAAAAATTTTCCGAGTTCATAAATCAAACATTCGCAAGTCTTCAACATTATTGACACAAAATCTTTTGTTTAAAAATTGTAAACTTTCAAAGAATACAAAACTGGCAAGTATACCGGTTTTTAGTTGGCCTCAAAACTGACAGGAAAGAGCCCAGAGCTCCTATGACAAAAATTCACCGTTTTGTATTTTTTTTTCGTGGAAAAAAAGAGAAAAACTTCGAAGCGATTTTTTCTTTAAAAAAAAGCAGAAATTTTCCAAATATCGATGACGTCACTCTTTTGAAGACAAAAAAGGTTGGGCAAACAAAAAAAAAAGAAAGAAAAAATCGAAAAATTGGAGAAAAAATATTGAAAAATGAATGAATCGAGCACTCAAACTGAGAGCAATGAAATACAGTAGGGCGGGTAAAGTCGAACTGCCGTCATCCTTCGTCGTCTTCTCCTTCTTCTTCTTCCTCGTCCTTGTCCTCTCCTTCCGATCAATCCTTCGTTTTCTTCCAACGAGCCAAACTATTCATTATTTGTGCTCAACACAATTCAAACATTGTATGTTTGTGCTCAACATTACACATTATTAGACTTGAGTCTTGTCTTGTCCTTTTATTTTTCGCTACCCCCTACACCCCCCTCCCCCCTTCCCCTTCCCCCATTTTTTTTCTTATACAATTTCGCTATTTTTCTGTTTCAATTATCATCATGTAGTTTGTAGTTATGGAAAAAAAGGAGGCAAAAGAACAAATAAATTAAAAAAAAAACAACAACAACAACAACAAAAAATTAACAAAATTGAAGCTCATTTCAAATTTCTAAAAATTAATTTTCTAATTTATGTTTTTTTGAATTATTTCTCAATGATTGGCCTAAATATTCTTTATCTAAAACAAGTGAAAACACTTCAATTCGTTGATCGGGTGCCAAACTGAAAAAATATTGATTTTTATTCCGTGAACCCCACTCGTTCACTACCCAAATGGTATATCCGACCAATCCTCTTCTTGATCACAAATTTCAATTAGTGCTGCCGATTGAGCTTCATCTTTTAACACTTCATTTTTGTCTGTTGCGATCCGATCTTTCTTCAATAATTTTTGCAAATCTTCAACTGTTCGAATATCCGACGAATCATTTTCAATCGTTTTTGTCGTTGTTTGAATTTTTATTATTCGGCGAACTTGATCTCTTCGTTTTCGGCTCATTTTTGGAATACTTGCCATAATTCTGGAAACAAATTTTTTTGATTATTTTCTCAATTTTTTAAAAATAAAAAATACGATTCAATCAATTTTGGTTCAAAGTATGATGCAACTGATAATAAACAATCCAATATTCGAATCCAATCTTTTTCTGCGACGTGATCAGAATCAACTGAAATATTCCTTTCTTTTCTTTTTTGTCAAAAAAAAAATGTGAATTTTACTAAAATGTTCAATTAATTCTCTACAATATAATAAGACTTGATGTGAGCTACTATCGATTATTTCGTTATCTTTTAATCTCCATAATAATGCTATTACAAATTCTGTTCCAAGTTTTACATCAAAAATGATTCGAAAAATCGGTTCCCAAAATATTTGAATTTTCGAATCAATTGTTTTATCTGAAAATGAATCAGGAAAAATTTTAATTTATTTTTCTTAAAAATCAAAATAAATCTGAAACCTTCTTTTGTTGTCACAATATTCATTGATTTTAACTGATTTGGTGTCATGATCAGTACACCATCAGCTGTAAAAGCTCGAAGAAAACATCTGAAATATTTCAGTGATTAAAAACAATTTTAAGCAAAATTTTGATTTACTCTGGATCTTTGATTAAATTTTGATGAACAATCATTAATTCATTGATGTGCTCTTTTGTCGCATTTTGAAAATGTCGATTTTTATTTCTCCATTCCGAATATTTCCTGATACATTTCAAATATTCTTGTTCTCGTTGTGTTGTTGATTGAAATTCAACCGATTCTTCTTCATTTATTGCATTCTTTCGAATCATTTCTAATGGAGCTTCTTTTAGCCAAAACTCCTTCCACAGCCATTCGAGACAAAAATTGCTGGCAGATCGAAGAATATCAAGATCTGGCATTGTTAAATGTGTTATTTGATGACGAACGTCAACAATCCATTTCGGAATTCCGTATTCTTGTACTGATGTTGCCATATTTATGAGATATGTTTTCTTCGTTTGTCCCATTTCGTTTACATAATTCACAAATCTACAATTTTTCTTCTTTTTTCTTTTTGCTTCTGAATCCAACGATAGAAGTACACAAAATCACGAATAAAACTCAAAAATTCGTTTCGAAAATTATTGAAAATGTGCCAAAAAGTGGCCAACAAACGTGACAATTTCCCACGCTTCTTCATCCGCTATTTCGGTTTGACTTAAAATTCAAGAAGACGAAGAAGAAGCAGAAGAAGACGTTTTGATGACGATGAAGATGGGAGTGGCGAAGAGAAAATAAGTCGACGAAAGGAAAAAGAAACAAAATGAAACAAAATACTAATTGACGACAAATCCCAATGCTTTTTGTTTTCAATGGGGGCTTTTCTTTATTATTTAAATCATTTTTTATTTAAAAAAACAAAAGAAAAAACATTTTTTTTACAATTATTTCTACCTCTCCGATGAACCACTTTTTCTCAAAAAAAAAAGAAAAAACAAAAAAAAAACTCGCGCACTTCACAGAACAAAAAGCTTTCTCATCCTTCAGTTTTAAATCTCTTTTTAAAAAAAAAACGAATTTTTGTTTCTTTTTTTTTGCATTTTTAAATTGAATGAATTAAGATATTTTTTATATTTTATTTTTGTTCTTTTAAACTTGAATTTCTTCATCTGAATTCATATTTCCAATAATTCATCCATTATACGCCTCATTTATTATTATAAGTTATTATTTCCTTTTTGTCCATTTTTACCAATAAAACAATGAATTGATGCCAACCAACCACATAAAAAAAGATCAAATTAGTTGATAATTTCTTTTTCCCTTTTTTTTTGTTTAAAAAATCAATTCACTTCTGTTAATTCTCAAATCATCCTTCTTTCTTTTTTTTTGCAAGCAAAAATCCAATTCTTTGCTTAATCAAAACTCAACTTCAACCCATTCAAACCTTTTTTTTTTAACTTTTCGCGGTCATAAAAATCTGATTTTTAATCCCAAAATATTCGTTTCAATTAAAAATCTCATTTAAATGTTCAAAAAAAAAATTTTTTTTTAACTGAGCACCGATTTTCCTTCCCATTTTACGATTTTCACTTTTTATAGTTTGTCGCGTCTGTTCCATTCCGTTGATTACAAAATTGTTCTTCCAAAAAATTTAAAAAACAAAAAAAACTTTGATTTATTTTCCGAAAATATTCCTTTTTTCTTCTCAAATTTCTTTTCTTTCTCTCTTTTTTTTTCACATCGTTTGTCAATTCGAAAAAGGTACTTTTCACTACATTTTTTCACATCTCTTTTATTATTTCTCTTTTTATCTACATCCTATTGAATATTAAAATTCAAGTCTTCCTTTTATCGTCACACACACAAAATATGCTGCTCTCGTGGACGCCAAAAAGTCTTGTCGAGCACCCAATCGAGTCTAGATTGCATTAGGCAAAACGTGTGTCGTCAAAATTGTGTGTCGCCACTTTCGGACCACTGCCTCATCAAAAAAATCTACCTACAACTTCCCCACAATTCTTATTCTTTCTACTATATTTTTTTCTCTCTCGATACGTTTTAAAGCAACAAGAAAACAAAAACAAATCAAATACGGATCAAGGTGTTCTTGGATTATTTTTCCTTTTCTTTTTCTAATTCAAATCTATAGGTGCAATGTGATGATTTCTCGAAAATTCGTCTACTTTTTAGCTTTTTCAATTTTAAGCTCAGGTAATCTTTTTTCTTTTATTCATTTTATTATATGCAAAATAATTCTAGTATCCTACGCAATAACCTGTTTTGATTGTCATTCTGATCAAGGAACTTGTAATGACGGCGAATGCGAAGGAACCGTTTGTATTAAAATGGAAACATCGAATAAAGACAATGGTTTTTCACACAAATCAATTAATTAAATCATTCTCGAAATAAAATATAGATCGTCGAACTATTCACAAAACATGTGGTGATGATATTGAAGAAATGTCTTGTCAACAATCAGCTTTTGGAAGTAAATGGATGAGTCGATGTGTATGTGATACGTCATTTTGTAATGGTGATCAGGTAAACATTTGTTTTAAATTATTATCAAATCATTTTTTAAAGGCTTTGATGGAAGCTGGTCTTGAACCATCATCAGCTGCTCCTCCAGCCACTCATTATACTCAATTTGCTCTTCTTATTGCTATTATTATATTTGTTGGAGCAAGTTGCTCATTGATTTTAATTGCAACAATATGTGTACAATTTTGCTAATAAAATGTTCTTTCTTTCAAAACAAAAACAAAATTACCTTGTAATTGCGTGTCCATGTTTTGATTTTAACTCATCAATTACCAGCCATTTTTCTGATTCACAAACTGTCTGAACTCGAAGTTCTGATAAACGAGCTTGAAGAAGTATTCGACTACATTGAATTGCAACTGGTGTATTATCTCCCATTCTTAAAAAAAAACTGTTTTTTTTTCTTTTGAAAAACATTTTCAATTTTCAGAAAATGTTGAGTTCTTCTTTTTTTTTTTATTTTAAGGAAATTTTCGGTTTTTTCTATTTTGGAAAAAAGAGATAAAAGTTTGTATTGCTCAATTTTTTCTGGTACATAATTAAGCAATGAGCTGAGCTGAGCCATTTCTTTTTCCGAAAATAAACATTTTGCAATAAATTTCAGATATTTTTTTATTTTTCAAAAAAAAGTCATTAAGTAAATCGTTTTTTTACCTATTTGTCCACATTGTTAACATTGATACACATTCCATAACTTCTGTTAAATTGGTTCTATTAAATAAGGATCTTGCTTTTGTCCATTCAAATCTTTAACAAAAAAAATTGAAAAAGGTTTTAAAACGTCGAAATTCTACTTACGGTGTAAATGGGACAGTTGCACAAGATTTTCTATTCAACATCTAAAATGTTTTAGAATGATTCCAGTCCGAGAAAAAAGCAATTTAAAATAAAAATATTCGAAAATACAATTTTTGTGAATAAAAATTTTTAAAATTCATTTCGGTTAAATAATACTTTATATAATTTTAAATAATTTAAAAAAACGCAGAACAACCCGTAATAATAAAACTGATTACAAATTAAGTTTTGAAAACTTTTTAAAATATGTGTAAGGATTTCGAACTGTTGCCAAAAGACCTCTTTTATTTAAAATCGGTTCAGTTTCAGAATACCTTAAATTTCAAGTTTTAAAAAGAAAAATATTTATTCAACCAACTTTAATGGGTTTCCATCTAAATCAAGCATTGTTCCACCTAAAACACGAAGAATGGCATCACCAGCACACGTATCCCATTTCTTGATTGCCGTTGTATGCAAATAAATTTCTGAACAAATGAAAAAAACTTTAATTTTTGACACTAACAATTCCAACCTGCAGTTCCATTAACCAATCTCAATGTTTTATATCCACTTCCGCCAGCTGGTTCGATTTCAATTTCGGTTCCTAAAACTTTTCTCGCAATATCTTTGACTTTTCCAGCGTGTGATCTTGAAACAACAATCTTTTTATTTGTTTTATCATAATCGACTGGATGAATTTTTTGCCCATTTGATGTAATGACTCCAAAACCTTCTAATCCAAAAACTAAAAAATTCAAAAATTAAAAAAAAAGTTTTTTTTTTAAATTGACTTGTTTCATTTGAAAACGGCCGATGAATCACTCCAAATATTGGATCATCTCCTGATACGATACAAGCCATTACAGTTACATATTCAGTAAGATCTTCTAAAAATTCTAGTTTTTATTTAAATTTTTAGAAATTTTGAATACCGCTAAATTCTTGAGTTGCATCAAGTGGATCAACAAAAACTCGAACATCAGACAATTGCAATCTGCGACTTGGAATTTGATTTAAAATTGTTTTGACATCCTGCCAAACTTGATAATTGTCTGATCGATATTCTTCAACTTCTCTTTCACTTAAAGATTCAGTTTTTTCTTCTGACACAACTGATAATCGTGGAAATCTTTGAAGAATATCTAATATTAAATGATTTGATATAAGATCAGCTCTTGTTAGTAATTCTTCTTTCCCTTCATCTGTCAAGCCTTTTGCAGCGGCGTTTAAATCTTAAAGTTTAGGTGTTTTTAATGTAAAAAAAAAAGATTTTTTAAAATTATTCTTACTTTTTTCATTGTGAACTTTTTGAATAGCTTGTCCACCCATTTCAACGGCTAAAACAGCATAACTAACAATATCTTTAAGATCAACATCAATCTCAGGCATTCCATCTCCACTCTAAACATTTTTATTTTTTCAAAAATTAACATTTGAAGTTAAACTTCTATAAATATTAAGTATCCTAGATAAATAAATCCAACTACCATAATAATAGTAAACGTATTTTTTGGGTGAAGTTTAACTTGCATTTTCAGATTTTCGGTGTTTGAATTGTAAATCTGAAATAATATTTTTATTTAATAAAATAAATAAATCTTACATTTAATTGAGAATTGCTTAATAGCATTTAAAAACCTTTTTTGAACAACACCAAAATTTATTTTTAAAAAAATCGAACCTTTTAAATTGGCATGTTTTATTCTTTTTATAAAAAAAAAAGATAAAAATCTGCGACGAATAATCCGATTTTTGACGAATATTGATTTCTCTTTTGAATTGACTAAAAATTGAAATTAAAAAAATAATAGAAAAACGAAAATTAATTTTTTATTTAAAATAATTGAACAGAAAATAATATTAAGACGAATTTTATCTATTAAAAAAACATTTTGATAAGCTAATAAATTAAAGATATAACAAAAGAAAACGTTTTTTAAGAATCGTTTGAAAAAAAAAATATTTAAAAAACAAATTTTTAATATTATTTGCCTTTTTTTTAGTTTTTTATTATTTGGTTTTATGATTTGGCTTATTTTTAATCGTTTTTTTAGTTTAATAAATATACATACGTGGACGAGTTTATAATATGGGTTTCTAGTCCGTTGGATTTCTAGTCCATATCTCCCCGTCTCATGATCATGCATTTTCGCGAATTTTTTTTCACTCCAATTGTTTTCCTTTTTTTATTTTTGTCAAAGTTTTGGTTATAAATTTAGAATTTAGCTTTTCAGATGACTTCTACAGAAAAAGCTGAGTCGGTTGTTAGTCGAACTTCGAAAAAAAGACGAAATAGGTAGTTTATGAAATCTTTTTTTTTTTGTTTAATCGATTTTTCAGAAAAAAACGCGCTCGTCAATGGACGTATTATGTGGATAATTTAAAAAATACAATTGATTGTATGTATGAATTATGTCGAAGTGAGCAATCGGTTGCCGGATGTAGAGAAGCTATTCTGTACTTGGAAAGAGCAAGCAATGATTTTAAATCTCTTATTGAAACGATTAACGTTGAAAAAGAATGGGCTGATCAAGAACCACAAAAGTATTTTCTTTTTCTTTTTCAGAACAAAAATCTTTTTCAAACATTTATTTCATGTATTCAGACGTCAATCAGTAGCTTGGGAAATTCGAAAATCAATGTCGTCTCCAAATCCAATTACAATATCTGATAAACCATATTTGCCAATGTAAGTTTTTAAATTTATTGATTAAAAAAGTGAAATAAATGAAAAAAACAGATCTTCAATGATAGCTGAAGTTGTTCGAAATGCTGGCGGTGCAAATGAAATTCAATCCAATTCAACTTCAAGTCCTAATCAATCTTTAACTTATGCCAGAATTACCGCAGCAGCAGCTGTTGCAGCTGTGGCGGTTACGGAAAAAAATCAAAATGATGAAGGATGGCAAATAGTAGGATCAAGACGACGTAAAAGTACATCATCAACAACAGTCAGCGAATTTGAACGAGAGATGAGCATTGAAAAAGAATTAACTCCAACAGCTCCATTAAATGTTTATGAAAGATTATCAAGTGGATCATATCCAAGAGGAAATGGATACTCAAAACATACAAATTCTTCAACATCAAATGATAATAATCGATTAACATGCCCAAGAAGTGCAATGGATTTACCACAAACAAAAGCATCAATGGCTAAAATGGCATATAGTCGACAATTATTATGGGAAAAAAATCAACATGCTTTAGTCGAAAAAATGAGAGCCCGTCAAAAAAAGGAAAAAGTAATTATTTAAAGAATAATTTCCAATAAAAAAATATAATTTTTAAGACATCAACATCATCAAGAACTTGTGGATTCACATTTGCAGATCCTTTAGCTGTTCGAAAAAGTGTGGAGGAATTTAATAAACAAAAAATAAATCGAAAAGTAAGTAAAAAAGAAATGGTCAACTTATTTTTTATAAAATTTTATTATTTTATTATTAAGGAAAAAAAAGCATTTCAGGAAAATATTTCTTTAAAACCAGAAACAAATCGATCACTTCAATCAATAAATGAACATGAAAATGGAGAAGAAAATGATCAATCAAATATATTGAATGAAGATATTCCAGCCGATCCGATTCCTTCTTGTTCGCAAAAAATCATGATAAAGTCATCTAATTCTGAACCAGCACCACATAAAGCAAAAATATTGGAATATGTTGATGTTGTTGGATTAGAAAATGATGTTGAATGGAAAGAAATGACAGAAGAAGAAGAATCATTAGCATTAGAAGAAAATAGTTTGAAATTGGAAATAAAACAAGCTGAAGCATTGTCAGTTGATGCTGAATTAGAAAGACAAGTTGAAGTTGAAGCAGCAAGATTGGAAAAAGAAGAGAAAAAAATCAAAAAAGCTGAAAAGAAAGAGAAAGAAAAAGTTTTAACAACAGAATTTGAAAAAATGTACAAAGTTTTTCAAGGTAATAAAAGTCTTAAAGTTCCAAAAAAAAATCAGCAGAAAATTTGCAGAAATTCAAACAATGGCATGGTCGGAAATGATGCAAAACACATCTCATAATGTTCATGAACCTGGAACTCCAGTAGAAAAACATGAAAAAATGAACAGTCCAAGTAGACGAAGATGTCAACGGGATGATGATGATTTTGGAAAAAAACATGAAATGAAATTGAAACGAGCAGATGAATTGAGAGAAAAAATAAATGAAGAAAAAACAGCGAAATTGAAAGAATTAACAAAAAGAGTTTATTTTGAATTTGAATTTCAATGAAAAACAATCTAGAAAATTCAGGTAGAAGAAGTTCGAGAAAAGAAAGAAGTTTTGAAAGAAAGAAAAAGGCAAATGTTGGAAGAAAGAATGCAAAGAGCTTCTGATAATCGAGATAAAAACATAATGGAAGTTATACGAAAAGCAAAAGACGATGATCAAAGAGTTTTTTTTTTCAAAATTTTAAAAATTCATGAAATATTTAAAGGTAATGGAAGTTAAATTCATAGCGACACTTCAAGAAGATAATAAAAAATATGATCTTATGATGAAGGATGCAAATATTGAAGAGAAACAGAAACAATTAGCTGATGAAAGAGCTAAAAAAATGGAAGAAAAAGCTGCTAAAAAAAGAGAACAAGAAGCAGCAGCAGAATCAAGACGAATGGCTGCACAAACAAAAATTATAAAAAATCGAAACTTAAGCGAGCAAAAAGATGCAAAGTTGGAATTGAAATTAAATAGTTCGAAAGATGCTGAAACAAAAGTTCAAGGTTTTTTTGAAATAAGAAATAATTCAAAAAAGAATAAAATAAATTCTAGATGAAGCTTCAAACTTTATAACAGAAATGTATCAAATGATTCGAGAATCGGATAAAAAAATCAATGAATCATTAAATTGGCCAAGTTTGGAAAAATGCTTATTGAAAAAATGTAAATATTGTGATTATGTCGCGAAATGTGAATTTGAATGTGTCTCACATTTATTTGAAAAAAAACATTTAAATTATATTGGATTAAAAGAATTGGTAAGTGTTTAAAACTCAAAAAAAGTTTGTTTTCTTTCAATTTTCAATTTTAGGTTGATAAACTGGAAAATTTGAATGATTATTGGATTGATTTTGAGGGAATTGAGTTCGAAAAAGCTGAAAAAGAAAAAGAAAAAATATCAACTAAAAAAATAGAAGAAGAACGATTGAACAGTCTGAAAATACTACGAAATAATCAATTAACAAAAGAAATTCCAAATCAATTATTATCTCCAAGAAATCGAACGAAACACATAAGAGATTTTGTAATGATTTTTGATAAAATGATCAACATGAAAACTGAAATTGATGATCAAACGCAAAAAAATGTTGAAAGAATAACGAATCAATTTTTGGGAGCAATTGAAGATGATGAAAAAAATGATATTTTTATAAATATTGAACAATTTTGTGCAGTTGGTGGAGTCTTAAAATTATTTGACTCAATATTAGAATGGAATAATCGAGGAATGTCGTTAAGGTGAAATTTTTTATTTATATTTAGGGACAAACCGTTTTTTCAGACTTTGTGTTCGCCTTTCTCATGCATTATGCATTTTACTTAAAAATCCTCGTGTTTCATATTCAATCATGTTTAAATCCGAATTGATTCGAATTCTTGATCGGATCATTTATTTAATTCAAAAGGATGCGAAAAATCCGCAATTATCTGCTTTGCTTGATATTTTGAATGCAATTTTAAATTGTGCAATAAGTCGAACAAGTAAAAATGAAACAGTTCGAAAATGGAAAGAATTGTATGAATTGGATGAAAAAAGTAATGAAATTGTAGAAAATGTTGCAAGGTTGGCTAAAGTTTTGTTTATTTAATTTAAAAAAAACATGTTTAAAGATATATGAAAAATAGCTTGAAAAAATCTGAAATTCGTAATGCGTTAGAAATAAATCGAGGATCTGGATTGATCACAAAAATAATGTCAATGACTGAAAAAATGAATGCGTCAATAATTGGGTAAAACTTTCTTTTTTCTTTTATTTTTAAAAATTTGAATAAAACAAAATTTTCAGAGAAGAATATCAAATGGAAATGATTGAGACTTTACTGGAATTTACTTATGAAATGCGTCGATCAACAATTGAAAAAGATGAAAAAATTTGGAAAGATTTAACAAATAATGTGATTCGAACATGTTTTAAAATGGGAAATGGATGCAAATTAGTTGAAAAAGAATATCGAGCAATAATGCTTGCAATTTTAATGGAAGATAATATTTCAAGAGAAATTGACACATTTTTAAATGATCAAAAGAAAAAAAATGAACAAAATGTGTTGGAATTAATTGAAATGTTAGGAAACATTTCAAAATGGAATAATATTTCAGCAAAAGTAATTCAAAATTTAATTCAATTGAATTTCATTTAAAAAATAAAAAAAAAGAATTTTCAGAAAAGTATTTTGATCAATTTTACATCGACAAATTCTTCAGTATCGATGATTTTAAAAAATTTACCTGTAAAATATTTTACAATGAAAAAATATGCGAAAAATGTTTTGGAAACAATTTCAACAATTCTTGAAGATTTGCCAGATTCCGAAAGAAATTTCGTTCTTGGCGATATTAGTGAAGGATTATTAGTTAAATATTAAACTTGCAATAATTTTATATTTTTAAAAGCTTTATTTTTAAACAAAAAGCATTGTCAAGTTGCTGTTAAAAAATATTTTTTCTCGTTTTATTTGGGCTGTTTTTAAAAAAATTTAACTTTTAATATAAAAATAAACTTTTTTTTATTCAAAAAAAAATAAACCTTTTTCGGTTTAATAATTCCATAAAATATTTCAATTTAATTTATTAAAAAAATTTTAAAAATTAAAGTTTAGAAAATGAAAACATTTTTGGAAAAAATAAAACAACTGGAACTGGAGAAAGAATCACTCGAAAAGTATGGAGGTAATCGAAAAAATATTATAAAAATCTGAAAATGATTCAACAATTTTCAGATCAAATAAGTTTTGAAGAAATTGTTGAAATTTTGAGATTCGTTGGAACTGAAGAAAGTGCTGAACAAATTATTGATAAATTTGAAGACGTAAGAATCGATTTTCTATTTAAAAAACAGTAGAAATTGTGAAAAAAAACTTTTTTTGAAGAATTTTGTTCAAATTTATGAAGCAATTACAAAAATGGCATTTTCATATTCGATGAAAGTTAACAAAAGTAATTATAAAAAAAGTCGAATGTGTCTTAGATTATTGGTTAATATGGTACAAAGATCAACCAAATTCGCATCGAAAATACCATATGAAATAATGACACTTATTGGAAATCTTTTGAATTCTCAAGAATTTGATAAAGAAATTTTAATGTTGTTGGCAAAAACTGGAAAATGGTCTTATCTGGAATTTCAAAAATCACCGAATTATTCGGATTTTTTAGAAAGTGTTATTGATGCTTTTTATCGAGCAAATCGTGAGATAAATGGTATTTATTTTTGAAGTTTAAAGGCGTTTGGAATTTTTAATAATTAAGGTGAAATTAATTCGGATGACGCTTCAACTGCATTGGCTTATTTCTCATTTCTTCTTGAAAATGATTATGCAATTTTAGCAAGTTCTTATGCAGAAATGGAGCCAAAGACATTTTGTAAACTCTTATTAATTGTGGAAACAATTCTCGAACATACTCAGCTAGAAGTAAAGAATTCAGGACATTTTGAAAATATTTTAGTTTCAGAGTTTTTTCAGATTCATTCGAATAATTTATTATTTGTCATTAATTTATTAGAATTAATATGTGAAGATTATTGCTCATTTGAAGAAGCTCAAATAAGAAAATTTTCAAAAAATGTTGAGCACAGGAAACAAATATTCATAGTGGAACTTTGTAAACATTTAACAAATATAATTGGTTTGTTTGAACATTTTTTAATTAGAAAAAATCTTCTTAAGTTAAGGTGAAATGTGTTCAAGAACCGAAATGAAATCAAAATTAAATGAAAATACAACAGCAATGAATTGTATGATTGATATTTTAGATGCGGTAAAATCAATTTTCTTGGTTAATATTTGTTCAGAATATTTCAGATTCTACATTCTGAAAGTTTATTTGCGGAATATCGTAAACAAATGGGCCCAGAATGGCCACGAGAGGAGGAAATAGAAACTGAAGTTATAATCAACGCGATTCGAGAAGAAAAACGAATTGAAGCAGCAAGAGAAAAACAATCTGATCGTCCACAACCGCCGGTAAATGAGAATTTATTGATTTTTTGTTAGAAATGAACTTTAAATTTTAAGCCACCGCCAAAAATTAAAAGAGTCGATGAATCAAAATCTCTACTAAAATTGTCATATGCGTTCTTAGAGTTTTATAAAGAAATTTCGGTTGATTACAAATTAATGGGAGAACTAAAATTGAATTGTATCAAAAACATTGGTAAAATACATTTTCGTCCCTTCGTCGCGAAAACTAGATAATTTCTCAGGAAATCTGTGCAATTTATCGAAGCAAAATAAATTGGCGACAACGAAAAATGGTAGAATTGGTTTATTGTCAGTTTTACAGTGTACAAATAGAAGACCAATGTGGTTTCTGGAAAGTTATGCAATTGTAGGAAGTTTTTTGATTTGAAATTCCAGAAAAATTGAAATTTTTCCAGCAAAAATGGGCGATTTTCTGTGTTCGTCAACTCACCGATGATTGTGAAGAAAATGTTGAAATTATTCTAAATTTGGAACAGGTTTTGACTTGTTTTTCTTTCCGAGAATTGTTTAATTCAAATTATTTCAGCCATCGCAACCGATTGTTGATAGAGAAAAATTGTTGAAAGGTTTTGGCTTAAAAGTTGAATATGATGAAATGAAAAAGCAGAAATTAGTTCGAATTGAAGAGGAAAGTTCGTAAAAGATTTTTGTTATTTTTTCAAATTTTGTTGTTAATAAAATTTAAAAATTTTTTTTTCCCTCAAAAATGTATTTTTCCGTAGCTGTTTCAAACAGTATTTGCTTATTTCAAACTGATAAAAATTCGATTTTTTCCGATAATAAAACCATAAATCCAGAAAAATCCAGAATGAATTTTGATGAAATCGAAAAATCGGTTTATGGTGAAAATCTGGAAGAAGATGCTGAATTATTAGCCGAATTAGCAGCGATTCAAGAAGAGGAATTAGGAGCGCAGAGGTATTCTGAGAAAGAAATGACAAAGAAGAAAAAGAAAATATTAAAATTCAATAAATTTTGTAGAAGAGCGGCATCGATCGCGACAAAATCAGCGTCTACGGGAAGAAATTCTCCTGGAAGAGCACAAGCGAGTGTTCCTGGAATCGATCCAAAATTATTGGAAGCAGCTTTAGCTGATGCACCAGAAGATGTAGATGATGAACAATTAGAAGTTGATGATGAATTATTGGTTGAGAATTTTCATTTCAAAAAAAAAAAACCTTTACAAAGCAATTTAAACTTCAGAACGAATTAGCTGGGTTAGTTGGAGAAGAAGCGAAAGAAATTAAGCAAGAAACTGTTTCATCACCGACACCGCCACCAATTCCATCAAGAGCACCAACAAGAGCACCAGAATCAATAACTTCTGCTCCAACTTCTGCACTTCCAGTTCCACCAGTAGCTGACTCGAATAATAGTCAAGTTTCATACCTTCAACAGCTTCATGCGGTTTATTCAAAAATGTTAGCTTCTGCTCAACAAGCAGGAGAAGGAGCAAAAGCTCGAAGGTATACCTGAAAAAAGTCAATTTAATAAAGAAAAAAACATGTAAACGACAGATATAAAAGAGCTGTGGAGAAACTGGTCGAACTGATTCGTACAGCACAACGAGGAGGAAAAGTTGATGAAGCTGACATTCCAGTTGCTCCGCCAAATTTCGAGCCGGTACCTCATCCATCAGCACCCGTCGCACAATCATCACAGCATCCACCAGTGCCATCGATTCGAAATGCGGCAGCAACGTCAACACATCCACCAATACCAGCACGAAGAACAGAAGCTCCGCCAATTCCAAAACGACAAGAATCTCAATCAATAACGCCGCCGGCACCGACATCGATGGATCCGAAGAAGAATGAAATTATGAGAATTTTGAAACATCGTAGAGATTTATACGTGGCAAACGGAAAAGCAGCAATCATGGAACATGATAAGGTTGCAGCAAAAGAATACGTTTCAATTGCAAAATCATTCGACCAAGCAATGGCAGCTTTAGATCAAGCATCGGCTGATGAAATTGATCTAAATGAAATTCCACCATCACCCAAACCATATAGAAAATCAGAAAACGCATCATCGTCATCATCATCAGCTCCACCTCCAGTTGCGGCTCCATCACAAGTTTCTCACCAAACAAAACCACGAAGTTTTATTGAAGGACTACAACAAAGGCAGCAGCGTTACTTAAAAATGGCAGAAAAAGCGAAAAGTGAAGGAAATGATCGAAAGACGAGGTTTTATTGATTGATTGATTGAATATTCAAAAAAATTGAAAAAAAAAAACGTTTTTTTCTCAGAATGAATAGCCGACTTGCTGGACAATATGCAGATGCGATTCGAGAAGCAAAAGCTGGCAGAGCTGTAAACATTGATGATCTACCAACATTACCCGATATGGAACCACTACCACCACAAACTGGAGGCCAACCAAAATCGGTCGTTCAACATCAACGACCACCATCACAAACTGGAGGTCAACCAAAATTCGTCGGTCAACATCAACGACCACCACCACAAGAAGTTGGACCATTGGCCCCAAGTGGTGAAGTGGGAAAATCGAGAAATTCGGCTCAATTGGAGTTTTTGATTCAAAGACAAAACGAATTCAAACAATGCGCGATACATGCGAAATCGAAAGGAAATATTGAGTTAGCAAGAAAATATTTGCTGGAATCAAAAGTCATTAAAAATAATTAATAATTTGAAAATTATCGATTTTTTTAGGGATTCGAAAAAATGATTGAAGCGGCAAAAGCTGGATTGCCAGTAAGTATTAAAGAAACTCCGATTCCACCACAATCAATGACGTCATCACTAACATTGGAGCCAAAAATACAAGCAAGTACCAGTAACTCAACGTGTCTGGAAGGAAGAGGAGAAAAATTGGAATTATTGGAGAAAACCTTAATTGAACAAGTGAAACTGGCAGAGACGAACCAAATGAGATTTACTCGATTAGGAGATGTTGGAAAAGTCAAATTGTTCGAATCATGGGCAAAAGCGTCAAAACAAGATTTATTATTGATTCGAGCCGTTGCTCAACAAAACTTGAATTTGCCCAAATTCCATTACGAACTAAAACAGATTCCATCAGCTGATTTATTCCCAGATTTAGCTGAAGATGTTCTTGAACTGACAATAAGATCATGTCGCGATGTTCCATTACCAAATGGATATGAGCCTCATCATGCCAATTTATATGTCAAATACATTTTCACATTATCAGCTGAAAATCAACAAACGGGAAAAACGAAAACCATAACGGGAACCGTCAGTCCCGATTTTAATGAGATTTTTATGCTACAAATCGGAAGTGGAAAATCAAGAAATAGTAAACTTCAAAGAGCATTTAAAAGAGGCGGAATCAAATTTGAGGTTTCAAATAGAAAAATGAAATAATTTTAACTGAAAAAAATTCAAATTAAGGTTTATCAAAAAGGAGGATTCATGAGAAGTGATAAATTGTTAGGAACATGTGAATGGAAATTAGAACAATTGGAAAATACAGCAGAACTTGAAGAATCATTACCATTAAAGGTTTCTTGTTCAACTTGTTCATCAATTAATATTTATGTAATTCAGGATGGTCGTAAAGCAGTCGGAGGTTTGGCATCAGCAAAAGTACGAATTCGTGAACCAATCGGTGATGCAAAAACAAAATCAAAATCACATAAATGGCTATTATTAGATAATTAAGCGAGGCGTTGTTGTGATATTTTTAGTGCACGTCTTTTCTCTTTATTTAGAATGTGACAAGAGGGATTTGGGTCTTTTTTCGATAAATAAAAATGGATTTTTATTAAATGATCGAAAAAATTCACCAAAACGGGAAAAGATCACAATAAAGTTGAAAAAGTTTAAAAAAAAATAAAATAGAAAAATGATTATGCAGAAAGCAATTTAGGATAAATTAATTAATTATTGGTGATATTTTCAAAAAAAAAATCCAAAGAAGAAAAAAGAAACGGATAGATTTGAGGAAAAAATACATGAAAAGAGATCAAAAAACAGAAATTATTGATTTATTTTAGACAGAAAATAATAATAATGAGACTTTAATTAAGAAGATCGAAACATATCACTAATGTGAAGCGAGGAAAATACTGAAATAGGCAAAATTGTTGCCTAAAATATGGATGAAATGTGTTCAATATGAACAAATTTTAAAAAAATTTGATGAGTCACACGGTAAAAAAAAAACAATTAAATTTGACAGTTTCATTGAATATTTACAGAATCCGGTCGGTTTGAAAAGGATATTTTAGGTGTCCGGAATAGCTGAAAATCTTTAATCAAAGATAAATCGGTTATCTGATGGTTTACCGATTCTCATTTTATACAGAAAGTTGACAATTGATTCATAAAGTTGTGTTGATCGACGACTCTCCAATCCATCCGATAAACATTTGACTGCAAACAACGATTTTCAGTTTTTCTTTTCGAGTTTCAGACAAATTTTTTTCAAACTGATTTACATTGTCTTTCGAGCTCGAAACACTCGTTTGGTGTGCACGGTGTCCGTGCGGCCACAATTTTTTTCACCGCTTTTTTCGGAACCTGATTTTTGACTACACGCGAATACAGTTCCGATACTTCAGCTGTTAATTGACGATAGACGTTTCGACATTGAGCCCGATTTGCTGCCATCAAAATTGCTCGAACTGGAAGAAGAAGAAGAAGAAAAGTGAAAAGAAATGTGGAAAAAGTTCAAATATTTTTAAAAATTGAGACTCCACATACCGCACATATCAAATTCATCAACCAATGTTTGATCAAACGGTCGACTTCCTGGCAATGGAACTAATTGATGCGGTAATGGAAGATCATCAAATCCGCCTTGTCTTAAATTTGGTGCACTTTGTTGATGCTGTAAAAGACGAGTGTGATGGGGTAGATGAAGTGGATGATGATTCGGAACCATCGGGCCTGGATGCATTGATAATGGTGAGTTATGAAGATTTGTCTGAAATGATCCGATATGATTAGACAAAAAACAACAACGAAAACAAACCGCTGGCGAATGCATTGAAAGCGCTGCTGCTGTCGGAGATGAAGCGTTTTGTTGCTGCTGCTGCTGCTGCTGCTGTTGCTGCTGCTGTTGTTGAAGTTGAGAATGAATCGGCGAATTCATTTGTGTCAAATGATATGGCGACATTTGTGGAAATTGCGATTGTTGCGTTTGTGGCGAATTTCGTTGTCCTTGATTATTTTGCGAGTATTTGGTTAGTGGTGGCGATGATTTTTGATTGTTTGGTGTTGCACTACGGTAGGACGATGTCTAGAAAGGCGAAACAGAAGTATAATACGAAATATTCAATGAGCCATGAATTGGACACCTTCGTTTTCTTATCAAATCGAGAAGAAGAGAAATGATCAATTTAAAATCAAAAAATAAACATTTTTTCTTTTTTCAATTTTCAGAACATCTCATTAAGCATTTGAGAATATTGCTATGGTGATGAATTCTAAGAGAATTTAATCGAATCAAATTTTTTCAAGCAAAAGATGAAAAAGAAGAAAAAAACTCGATAAAATTGTAAATTTTTAAAAAAAGAAGAAGAAAAATTAGAAAAAATCAAACAAACCGGTGAATTAATATCGCCGAATCCATTCGTTCCTAATCCTGACGGCGATGGTCCAAATGGATGTTTCGGATTGAAATTTGTGTTTGTTGAATCGCCAAGAATATCATCAACGTCTTCTGCTGTCATTTCTAATGTCAATTCCGATTTTCTTTTCTTCAACTTTTTATCTCGATCATTATGTTGTTGGTGTTGTTGGTGTTGCTGCTGCTGCTGCTGCTGATGGTGCTGATGATGATGATGAGGATGATGATGATGATGTTGTTGTTGTTGATGTTGCGACGCAATTTCTTTAACCTGTCCCACTGGTGGAAACCAGGCAGCTTCAAGGCGAATCTCTTCGAACAATGACGATATTATTGCATTTTTCTCCTCAAGAGCCCTGAAATACATGAAAATGAAGCATTTTTGATTAATTTGAGAATTTTTTTTTCTTCTTTTTTTTTGGTGAGATTGGATTAATTTTCTTTTCTTTCTATTTTTGAATGGATTAATTTGAAAGGTAGAATTAAATTGGCATCGAGCAAGACTTGTCGAATATTGCACGAAATATTTAGCGACGACGTCGACAAAAAATCAATTATTAAAGCATTTAAGCTTTAATTAAATTTTTTTTTTTTTTTTGAAAAAACCTATCAATTATTTACTTTTTTTGGTTAGAAAATTGACATTTTCAACGTCAAAACTCATCTTGAAAATTTTTGCTCAACAAAACAGAAAGAAAGAAAAAAAACTGACGCGTTTGCATTTTTCTCCTCTTCCGTCATTAAAATTGTAGTGCCATTTTGGAAATTTGCCAAATTGTGTTGTTGCGATTTTTCGCTCATTATTCCTCCTCCAACATTGTTTGATAATGGAATTGAGGTGACGTAGGCTGTCGGTGGTTCAGCTCGGATCGGATCCAATTGCTCTTTTTCGGTTGCTGATTGAGGCGTCGCCGTCGTCGTCGTCGCTGTCGTCGTCGCCGGTTTGGTGCCACCACCAGAATGATTCAGACTTTCAACACTGATCATTTCACTTTTCCTTTTTTTTTCTTTTCTTTCTTTCTCTCCGTCTCTCGATCTCTTTTCAAATTCTGAAATTTTCCCAATTCTCAACGTATTTTAGAGCAGAAAAAAAAACAAGAAAAAAGAAGAGCAAATACGGTAATTAGTAAACTTTCAAATTATTCAGATTTTTTTCAATCTGAAAGTTAAACTTAAAGACTATTCATGTGTGTAGAAGGGAAACAAAAATGAAGCGGAAGAATTTTGAAAAAAAGAAAAAATGGGGGACGAGGGGGGAACGGGGGAAAAAGAATAAAAGAAAAACAAGAGAGAAGAAGAAGAAGAAGAGAAGGAAAAGAAAGAAAGAAATAAAATTGAAAAAAAAAATAAACGAAGAGTAATATAAAATAGGTGTATGAATGTATGTAAGTGTAAGTATGTTTGAAATGATGAGATGCCAAAATACATCTGACGACCCTTTTCCCTTTCTCTCTCTCTCTCTCTCTCTCTCTCTGTCTCTTTTTATTCCTTTTTTTTTATTCCATGTGTGTTGTCACCGAGGAAACGATGAAGTTTCTCGCCATCATCTTCATATTCATCTTCCTTTTCTCCTTTTTTTTCGATTCGTCGATCCGCCCCTCATCTCGGGGCTTTCTTCTCTGCACAATTCTTTTTTTTTGCTGAAACAAAAAAAAACACACACACACACACATACACACACATGAGCGCACACACTCACACACACACACACACACACGATGAAAAATTATATATTTTTTTAATCAAAATGTTGCCATAAAAAGTGAGGGTGGTTCGATTCGCGGAAAAACCGGGCTTCTTCTTTCCTAAAAACGGATTAGAAGATTGAAAGTTCAAGCTGTGATTACGGTGGAGTGAATCGAAATACGTAATTGAATGGAGGAAAAAATTGTGTAATTTTTGTTTCATCACAAAAGAGCAAAAATCAAGAAAAAAAACCAACGAAAAAAAAATTAAAGCGATGATGAGCAAAGCATTACGTAAATTTCTTTAATTTCCGATTTATGTCGAACGAATTTAACAAGGAATAAAGGGGGGGGGAGAGAGAGAGAGAGAGACAGAGAGAGAAAAATAATCAAGGAAAAGGCGGATATTAAAATGTAAAAATAAAAAAAGACATTTATAAATTTAATTTTTTCAAAAAAGGGGAAAATTATTTTTTTAAAGGAAAAAGTATCGAAGAGCAAAATCAAAAAAAAAAATTTTTTTTTTTTTAAATCTCAAAAGATGCAAAAATATCATTAAAAATTGTACTTTTTCATTTAATGAAGAAGCAACGAATGTTTTCAAAAAAAAATCTTTTTAAAACATTTCAAAACCAAAAAAAAAATGTTTTTTACTGAAAAACTTTGGCTGAAACCCACGTGCTTCTTAAAAAAATTTTGTTTGAATATCTCAATTAAACAAAAAAAAGAAGAAAAAGAAGAAGAAGAAGAAAGCGTTTTGATGTCATTTTTGGATTAAATGACGTAAAATGAATATGTCATCAACGTCGGCAAACATCTGAATTAAATTCAATGGTTTATCTACTTTTTCTTCAGCTTCTTCAGCTTTTGTCTTTCTTCTCATGAATTCATCATTATGAAATGGTTCATTTCGTGGCAAAGTACGAAAATTGTCGCACAATTTTTAAGAAAATTCTCTAATTCTAGGTTTGGGTTTTTCTCAAAATCTGTAATTTTGTTTGATTCCATTTCTTCTTGCTCTGATGACGTCGGAAAGCAAATTTTAATGAAATCTTGCTCAAAACTGAAAAGAAAAAAAAATAAAGTTTTTGTCAATTTTCTTAAAATAACTTCTCTCAATATTTTCAAATCTTAAAATAATATCGAAATGCGAACCATCGTCTTTCTTGTCAATCTATTTTGAGATGACGGGCGGCTCAATTATTGGCGTTTTTTATATTTTTTCTTCCCCCCCCCCTTCAACATTACAATTTTTGGCTAAAATTAATTCTGTTTATCAACAAAAATTAAACGAATTAATTGCGAAAAAAATAAAAATAATTTTCTTCTTTTTTCGATTCGACAGATATCATAAATATATAATATGAATGAGAATTGGAAAAAAAAGATGTCAGAAAACATCAAAAATCGATAGAAAGAATGGCGGGGGAAAAGAGGGGGGGGGGGGGGGGGGGGGTACGAAAACCCCCCGACATTTTGCAACTTGAATGGTTAAAAGAAGATGATGATGATGATGATGATGATAATAGATGGGGACAACAAAAAGAAGAAGAGTTCTTGTAGGAAGAAATAGAAATTGAGATAGATTGGAGAAGTAGAAAAATAAACAAACAAAAATTGACATTGAACAGGCGAAAAAAAATATGAAAAATGAGGTTGAAAAGAAGAAAAAGAAGAAGAAGGAGGAGGAAACACAAACGAACATTAAAATAAAAAAAACGAAAAAAGTCAATGAAAAAGCACAAAATCGCCAATAAAATATTTAAAAATCACTTTTTCCCAACAAAAAAAGTAAGATTTTCAAAATTTGAAAAAATTTGTTTCAAAAAAAGTAAAAATATTTTTCAAGAAACTTTTTTGCATTTCGCAACGTACAATTTTCAAAATAAAATTATTGATTTATTTTAAAGAAAATATTGTTTACTTTCTAAATATCGAAGAAAAAACAATTGATTTTAAAATAAACTAAAGAAAAATGTTTAGCAAAAAAAAAAAATAATAATTCAAATTTTTAAATTTTTAACTCAAAAAAAAAAAAAAAAAAAACAAATTTGAACGAGACGAGAAACAAGATAAAACAAAAAATTATCTCCAAAATATTACTAAAATGACGCCAACTGTTTTTCTCTTTCCACTTTTTCAAAAATAATTAGTCATTAATCTTTTCCTTTTTTTTCCCCCTTATTTTTCATGACAAAATCAAATGAAAAATTTCGATTTTTGTTTGTTTTGTGTTCTTCAAAATTTTATAATAAACTTGGCTTGGCTTGGCTGAATGCCAACCAATTTACTATCAATAAAAACCGGTTCAAATCATATAAAATTGCACTCGTCGTGGCGGGCGACCGAGTGTGGCGCGTATTGTCGTTCGGTCGAAATTTAGAAATTTATTATAAAAAATTGCAATTAAATTGTTTTAATAACAAGTTTTATTTGAAATATAAAATAAAGACGAACAAACAAGCAAAATGGACACAAAAAAAACGTTCATCAATGTGAGTGAGCAATGAAGAAAAAGAGAAACGAAAATCCCTTGTTGTTCAAACTTCAGCTGACGTCATTGTCATGTGTGAAACTGATGAAAGAATTTTTGAAAAATTACAACAAAAAAAAATTAATGGTTTTTTTAAAAATTAATTATTTAAATTCTTTTTCTTTCAATTTTAAGCATTCGCGCTCAATAAAAATTGAAATAGAAAAAAATGGATTTGAAGCCTCCAAAAAAACTCAGCAAAATTTTGTATTTTCTAATCTCCAAAAAACGCCAAATTTTGTGAAAATCGGCTGAAATTTTTCAAAAAAAAAAAGGTGGAAAAACTAATTCAAAATTTTTTTGTTGAGAATACCACGGATCTTCTTCTTATTCGGTGTTTTTTGAATTTTTTTAGGATCCTACGTGTTAACAAAACCCGTTATTTCGTCATTTTCTAGTTTATTAATTTTTTTAATCTAAATTTTCTCTTAAACTTTTAATTTTTTTTTAATTTCATTCATTTTTTTTAATTAAAATTAAAATTAAAATTAAAAAAGGAAACAAATAATAAAAATGGATAAAAGTATAAATAAATAAATTTATTTCTCAACAAAATGAAAGTGTGCGAGTAAGAGAGTGAAGAAGAGGGAGAGAGAGAGAAAGAAAAAAAGAGATGGAATCAGGATAAGGAAGGCGTGAGAGACGAAAAGATGAAAAGTATAAAAAGAGAGTACAATACAAAGTACTATTAATGTAGAGGTATCAGACTGTTAGGGTTGGCTTGGTAAAGAAGGGGGGGGGGGCGGGGCGGGGGCTATGGAAATCGACGGGTGAAGGGGGAGAATTGGTGAACCTTATGGTGTTGTAAATAATAAACGAATAAGCATAAATATCATAAATACATTTTCTTTCAATCAACGATATTTTATTTTTTATTAGATACATAAAAAAATAAAGAAAAATATACATATATAATTTAAAATTTTATTTGTATTTTTTGTAAACAAAAAATCGCTAAAATTTAAAAACAAAAAAAAAAACAAAAAAATACTTGTTTCAAGTAATAAAACTAAAAAAATCCTTTTTTTTCTGTAATTTTAAACTTTTTACAAAATAATAAAACCATATATTTCGAGAATAAAAAAGAAAAAGAAAACGCTGAATTACATGAAATCAATAATTCTCATTAAAACTTGACTAAAAAACGGCGAAAAAAAAAAGAAGTTCGCCTTAATAAAAACGTTTTCTTTTTTCTGCCATTTTATCAGTGATGATGATTTGACATTTTGAAAACAAATGATAAATTCTTACCAACAAAAATGATTCAAAAACGGGAGGGGAAAAAAGAGGAAGAGGAAGACAATTTGAACGCCTGCACTATTCATAAGATCTAGGAAAAAAAAGGAAAAAAAAAGCCAAAAACCACATAAAAAAAGCCATTCAAAATACAAAAATTAAATAGGAACACGTATACGAAAAAAATAAAACAAATCTTAAGAATTAGTTAAGCACGAGATGGACTTGATCCCGGTGTTAACAATTCAGGTGTTTTTGGATATAATTCTCTATTCGCCGGCTCTTGCATTGGCGTGAAATTCACATCCTGAACTTTATTAACAAATATTTTTTTATGTTTTGAAAATTTGTTTTCTTAATTTTAAAATCAACTTACAAACGCATCAAAATCAAGATTATCATTTGAATCTTGAAGATGTTGATCATTTATTGCCACAGCAGGGATTTCCTAAAAAAAAATTATTTTTTTAATAAAAAAGAAATTAAATTCATTTTTAAATTTACTTGAAATCCATTCTTTTGTGAATTTTGATTTTCTTCAAAATTTCCATAATTTTCAATCGGTGCATGCTCTAACGCCAACTGTTGTCGGCCATTTTCTCCTTCTAACAATTGTTCACTAGTTCCTTCACCATATTCATGAAGCTGAATTAGAATATTTGTTTAATGCTTTTCATTTCTTTTTCTCTCAACTTACATCAATATCACCAAATGAATCCCAATCCGTTGTATTTAATAAATCACGACAGTTATCAATGGAAAAATCAACCGTATTTAAATATTCTTGCATTTCCTGTGATAATTGACGTTCCATTGATGGCGACATTATTAATGTTGGAGTCATAATATCGCGTTCTTCCGGCTAGAATTTTATTTATTTATTTTTTTCAATTTTACTGAAAAATAATATAAAATGACATACAAAACTCATCGAATTTAAATTTCCCTGTTGAAGATCACCAATTTCTTCTCTTCTTGGTAAACATTGTGCTAATTGTTTTTGTGATTCTTCATTTGATGCTCCATCATTATAATTGTTATACGTTAATTGATTCTAGAAATTTACGCATTTTTGATAAATTTTTTTCTAAAATTATTTAAACCTGATATTGTGGTATAACTGTTCCTGTTGGTTGATATGTTGTTACAGATGTATTCGGTGAATATTGTCCTTTATAAGATGATCGTTTTGGTTGCTTTCTATTAATATTATAATCCTCGTTTGTTGTGTGATCTTTAAAAAATCAATTTTTTCTATTAAAACTCGAAAAATTTCTTGAAACTTTTTATTGTTTTCGGCATAACATTTTCCATTGATAATGCTCCACTTCCCATATACGGAGCATTTGGTGATGGATAATCAAATGAATTTCTTGTTGTTGGTTTAATTTTCATACTTCCACTACTTGCTGGTGAAACAATCGGAACAGGAGAAGCCTAAATAAAATCGATGTTTGTTTTTATTGAAGAAAATCAATGATTTTATTGTATTACATCCTCAGTGTGTTCCACATCATACGAATTTCGAATATTTTCAGGATTTGAGATATCTCCTGCACTAAAACTGTTATGACGAGATGATCCATTCGGTGAATGTCCTAATTCGTCGGTTACCTGTCATTTAAGTAATTTTTTATGTATTGATTTTGAAATATGTTACATCAGCTATAACTGGTCCTCTATCATTTGAAAATCTTCTTGTAGCAACTCCATCTCTTAATTCTCTTTGAAGAGATTCCAACATCTGAATAATTTATTTTTTAAATGTTTATTGATCATTTCTTACTTCATATAAATTGCCTGTATTTAACAAACTTCCACCAGTCGTGGATTGTGATCCTTGTCCACTTGTTGAATCATTTTTTGGTCTTTTGGCGTTCGATGGTCCATTTATTCCGAAATCATCAATTGCTAATACGCCCCGTTTGGTGACTCGTTTTGCTAAACTTGGTTGAACAATTGAAACCAAAAATTGAAATAATTTTTGAACGACATGTTGTTGTCTTGTATGCTGTTGTCTCATTGTTGTCATTTGATCCCATAATTGTCGATTTTCTTTTGTGACTGTGTTCATTCGATTTTCCATATTTCTGATTTGTTCTCTCATTGATCGAACTTCTTTCATGACCATTTCAACATTGTGTTGAGTTTGAACTGATACTTGTTTATCCTCTGTTATTCTTGCTGATTGCTAAAATTTCTTTCTTTCTTTTCGAATTGAGATTAATTTTTAAATACCTTTCTTTTTATATTTATCAATAATTCAGGATGATTTTGAACGAAATACGGATGACTAAATTCCAAATGATCTTGATCTGATTCTGTTCGTGTTAATCCTCCTTGATTCAATGGTGTCATTTTTCGAAATCCATCTAAAATCAATTCATTTTTTCCTGAAATGATTATAAAATCGGAATCAAAAATACTTACACATATTTAATTGACGAATCAAACTGTTCAAATTGTTATGCTTGAAATAATGTGGAAGAACATTTCGACAAAATGAATAAGGATCAGCTATATGAAAACTAATTCCAGACTGAACAAATATTATTTTAAACGAATTCAAGCTTTTAAAATCACTCACTTCATCCCAATGAACAATTGTTTGAATATTTGGATCTTCAACAATATTCCAGAGTTTAATCAGGAAAAGTGGAAGTTTTTCTTCATCAAATCTTGGCTGTGATTGATCATTTGAAGATTCCAAAAATTGCGGCAGTGGAACTTCGTCAATTGTTACGGCTTTTCTACAAGTTATTCTATCAGAAATTAAATTTCCGGTTGATTAATTTTTTTTTTTGAAAACTTTGCAAGCAAAAATCAAACTTTTTTTCATTATTCACAATTTTTTGCTGAATAGATGAAGGTCGTTGATCATAGGAATTTAGTTGCCGAACTCGTTGATTTGAAGCTTCAATTTTCGGAATTCGATTTGTTGTTTGATTGTGGTTCATTTTACAGTTTGTTGAGAAAAATTGAGCTCTAAATTGATTCTATTGTCTCAACTGGTAACTATTTAAACTTCAACAAAGAAAAGTCATCAGCAAAAATAAATTAAAACAAAAATGAAAATTGACGTTTAACCAACCTTGATTTTGGAATCATTTTTGCAGTGTGAATTTTTTGAACAAAAAAAAAAGAAATAGAAATTTTCGAAACAATTTGAACTCGCTTGAATGAAATGAAGCGAATGCAAGAAAAAATTTGGACGCGCGCGTCTTCGGTTGATGCTGAAAGAGAGCAAGGGGGAGGAGGGGGAGGAAAGGAGCTGCGGTTTATGTGCTGACGAAATTGTCTGCGCTTCAAATATTAAAATGATCAATAATTAAAGAAAGAAAAAGCATTTTATCGTATGCATTAAATAGTGCCAACCCCAATGATGATCTACTGAATATATTCAAATGAAAAACAACAGATGGATGTGTAATGACGGCTTTTCTCGGATTTTTCACAACAAATTACACTAAAGCTCAATTTTTGATGACATAATTTTTAAAAATTTAACCTCTTATCACAACCAAACATTTTAACAACTAATTTTTAAACATAAATATTTTTTTAAAACAGTTCAATGATGCAAAAAATTAAACAATTTTTATTTATAAAATTCAAGAATTAAAGCGATTTTAAATTTTGCAAAACAAAGCTCAAATTTTGTTTTTTAAAAATAAAAACTAGGAGAAATGACGAAAAAATGAATAAAATGCCGAAAAAGTTCGGTTTTTATCAATCATTCTTGATTTTTTCCAAAGAATCAAGTTATCGATTATTTATCACAGCGTTAATGACAAAAATAAAACATTTCATTCTATCTCTTTTGTTTTTTAATTGGACATTTAAATTTTCCATTTTTAAAAAAAATGATAATTGAAAATAACAAAATTCTTTAACAAAAAATTGCGAAATAATAATTGAATTTGGTTGTAAAAATAGAAAAAAAAATAATATAAATTAATGTAAATTTAATCACTAAACAATATTTTTTTTATCACAATGATTTTTTTTTGTTTTGTTTATCTTTTAAAATCAAAATTTATTCAACAAAATTTAATGAAACTGAAAAAAAATAGTAAAAAACACAACGTCGAATAAGATAAAGAAATATTTCTAAGGAGACGAAAAGTGAGAGAGGAAATGTTCAATAGAGCGAACTTTATGCAACATCTCTCTCAATCTCTCTTAATGACATCTTAAATGATGAGGAAATATCTTAAATTAAAAAAAAAAGCTTTTGAAAATGGAAAAAAATGATGACTTCATTGTTATTAGTAGTTAAAGCTTATTTATTTGGAATTAATTGGAAAAAAATAAAATAATCTTTTTGCTAAATAAAAATTGGTCAATGATTAGTAGACATATTAATTTATTTTACATTTCTTTTCAAAAAAAAAAAAAAAAAAAAGATTGTTAATTTATAGAAACATTTAAAAAAATTTAATATTTCACATTTTCTTTTTCACTTCCGGTAAAATTATTGAAATTAAAATTTCCCTCTTTAAATCAAAAATTAAATAAAAATCCTTTAATATTTATTGTTTCTAGCCGAAAATTAATAAAAAATTATTAATTTTTTTCAAAAATTTTCTTCAACAACTGAATTTTGGAAAAACTTAGATTTTAAATTTTTCTTTTGTGAAAATGTCAAAACAATTTCGAAAATCGCAAGACTTTAATTATCAATGGAGCGTACTTTAATTCATTAACTTCCTACTTGCAAAAAAAAAAGGTTTTTTTCAGAAAATTCTTGAGCTGCTTGGCCGATTGTTTTGATCTTGAAATTGGTTTTAATTTAATTTTGTTAAAGAGAAACTAAAAAGGTTAATTTTTCTAAAATAAATAAAAAAATAAATTAATTTTATGAACTTTAATTTGTCGCCACTAAAAATATGGCAAAAAATTGTGATTTTTTCCCAAATGACGAATATTCTGAAATCATCCGAAAATTCCTTGACAACGTCAACAATAAATTTCGTTATCGGTTTAAAAATGGATGAAATTTTAAATAAATTTTCTGACGTAGAAAATCTGTGGAGAGAAGGGGGAGAGGGGGGGGGGGGGGCGGGGAAGGATAAATTTGAAAAAAAAAATTTCTTTTTGATTTCATTGAACTTTGAAGACGCTTTTATTCACTTTTAATGCTTTGATCATCATTTTCCAAAGAGAAAAAAAAACTTTGGTCGGACACTTTTTTGTATGAATTTCAATTTCAATTTGCTGGGGAAGAAATGAGGTTAATACCAGATTGATCGCCGTCACTTTTTTTCAACGTTTTCATGACAAAATGAAAAGTGGAGAAATTCAACATTTTTCCCTCCTTTTTCTTTTCCTTTTCATTTTTTAATTCTGAAAAATTCCAACTCCCGACAAAAACCTGGTTTGAGTTTGGCTCAAAATATAGTTGAAAATCGAAGAAAAATGAGACTCCGCCCCAGTATTTGCTCGAAAAATGATGAATTCAAACCGTTTTGGATCATTATTTTTTGCCATTTTTTATCGATTTTCTTCCGCGAGAAAAATTGAAAGTTTTTTTTTCGATTTCAATTGCGTTCTGAACATCAATTGAATCCTAAAATAACTGCATATAATACCACCCTCACACACTCATCCACCCCCGCATATTCGTAGTCAATTTGTTTTTATTATAATTCTTCATCTTTCTTTCTCATCGATCATTTACAATTATTTATTTGTATTCTTTTTACTTTTCAATCAATTTTTCTTTCTTTTTTATCATTTCTTTCTTCCCTTTTCTTCTTTTTCAGCTTCATTTATTTATTTTTATTTTTCAAATAATTTTTGGGGGAACAAATTATCATTTTATTTGAGTTTTCAATAAAAATCGAGATGAGTTTACAATTATTTTGATGATTTTGGAAATTTATAAACAAGAAATATAATTTTCTCTCTCTCTCTCTCTCTCTCTCTCTCTCTGTTTCTCTCTCTCTCTCTCTCTCTCTTTCCGTTTCTCTCTCTCTCTCTCTCTCTCTCCGTTTCTCTCTCTCTCTCTCTCTCTCTCTCTCTCTCTCTCTCTCTGTTTCTCTCTCTCTCTCTTTTTCCTGCTTATAGTTTATATATTTGCTTATTTCGTTTGGTCACCATCAATTGAATAAAGGCAATTGGTCGCGCCAAGTGTGCGCGCGCGCGCGCGCCGATTTCTTCTACACCGAAGAGATTTTGTGGATTCATTCATTCGTCCTCCCCCCCCCCCCGTTGTTTTGCCCCCCTCCTTTCTCATTTCCTTTCCAAGTCATTCTCGTTTTTTTTTTTTTTTCATTTTTTTCCCTCTTTTTTTCCTTTTCCCTGCAACTCACACCTCTCATACAAAATTCGAGTTTTTCGATTCTTCCACAATAAAACGACATTTGTTCTTCTTTTTTTCTTGTTGCTTCGCTTCCCTTCCCTTATTGGGGCTCTTTTATTGCTCTTCTCGTTTCTTACAATAGACAACTCCGACTCTCTTTTTTTCTTTCCCTTTTGGGTGCTTATTTATGCTTTTGTCAATTTAAACCCCCCCCCCCCACCCACCCTCTTCGCCCCGTCGAAAAAAACCCTAATTTTTCCCGTCTCTTTTTTATATTTTTATGTTATTTGCTTGCAAAATGCATTTATTTGAATAATTTTTGAGACCTGAAAAGTTGTTCAAAACCTGAGAGTCACGATTTGTATCAAAGTCAAATCGATACCCCCCCCCCCCCCGTCCCCCTTTTAAATAAAATTTGAATTATTGAAAAATTGAAAGAAATCGGTCCCGTCACAATTTCCCCCCCCCCCCCCCCCCTTTTCTAATTTAAAATTTCGACTTTCGCTCGTCGCACTTTTTCTCAACTTTTAATTTTAATTTCAAATTGACAACAATTTCCTTCATGACCGATGACCTTTTCCTCTTCCCTTTCCTTTCCCTCGTCGTCGTCGTCGTCGTCATCGGAGGTGGAGGAGGAAGAGTCCCCGATGCGGTGCCGCCTCTCTCTCATCATTTTTATAATTATAAATTGAAATTTGATTTCGAAAATTGTTTCGACACAAATCCCCCTCCTTCCCCTTCCCCTCCATCTCGCCCTCTCCGATTCCTTATCATTTTGATTTTGTGGATTTTGTCAATAACAAAAATTATCAAAATCTTCTCTTTTCCCCTGTCGAGATTCATTTGAATTTGATATTAATTTTTATCAAGATTTTCCATCTTCCTTCCTCCCTCCAGCCGTGGCCCCTTCGCCCGACCGACCGAATGAGAATTGTTGTTGTTGTTGTTGATGATGCGCATCGGTCTCCTCTCAATCCCAGGATGACGCGCGCGCGCAACATTTTCCCGTTCAATTCGTTTCGTTATTCAAAATTTTCACTTTCCTTACGCAACCAAACCCTCCCCCCCCCCCCCCCCCTCCCTTCTGATTTTGTTCTTCTTCTTCGGATTATTCGATGACTGACCGTTCGACACATTTTCAACTGAAATCAGTAAATCAGTTCACAATTTAATATTTATTAGAAAAATTGGGTTTTTCTTACATTTGCCCCGCCGCTCTGCCCCGGCCGCCCCTTTCCTCATTCATTTTTTTATTGATTTAAACCCCCCCCCCCCCCGTTTTATGGTTTTCTCTTCTCCGTTTTTTACCATTTCTATACAATAATTTCGGTTCGATTCTTTTCCAAATATTCTCAATGACCTTGTCTGATTTCCCGCCGCGTAATACATAAGTAGTCATCATCCTCCATTTTCGACATTTGCATAGATTTTTATTATTTCCCCTCCCCCTCCCCCCTCATCTTCTTCTTTTTTGTTGTTTTCAATTCGTTTCGTGGTTTTAATTAAAATAAAATTGGCAATTTATTCAGAAAAAGCTTGAATTCAATCCTCTTTTCTTCCCTCATCTCCTCCTGCCCCACGCCCGCCTCCCTCTTCTTCGTCATTTCTTCTTCAATGAGATCAGAATGATCAGCAGTAATTCATCATCAACCAGCTTGAACGTGGAGGCTGTAAATTGAGAAGAAATTGAAAGAAGAAAAGAGCGGAAAAAATTGGTGAAATTGATTTCAGGATGGATTTCCGACGAATGGCAAGAAGCCGATCAAAGAAGGATCAGTGCAGTTGACATCATTGTCAACTCTTTTGTCGCATCATCGCTATTTTTTTCTTTATCATGAGACTTTAATTATATCAAAGCAGAAGTCATTTTATAATTTTTTTTTAAATTTTTTAATTAAAATGTTTTTTTAGAGGAGCTTGTTCCTTTAAGCTGAAAGAAAAATTAAAATTAGATAAAATATGGATCGCCTCAAGCAACACATCCGACTCATTTCTAATTGGTTGGCCATTTACAAATTATTTGATTCATTTTAGGTCTTAAATTTAAAAAAAAAATTTTATTTTTTAATTTTTTTTTTTTTCAGAAACAGCGATGAAAAAGAGGAATGGTTTGAAATCTTATCATGTTGTGTTCAACAATGTCTTCGACCATTATTCACCACAATTTCAATGGATATTAATGTGCGTGGAAGGAAGCAGGTAACATCGGCTGACTTTCTTCGGCACCTTCGCCCCCACCGACGTTGTTTGCAGACGATTCGTCGTCGTGTCGATAATGGTAAAAAGTCGGGTGAAATTGTTGTTGATACGGCTGGAGACTTGGGCTTACCGCACACTTCCTATCAATTGACATTGTCAGTTGGTAATTCTTTTTAAAATTGTCGTCACTGCTGTGTTGCAAATGTGCTCTAATCGTAATTTATGGAAAAAGATATAAATCAGCCGAAGAATGTTGGAAAAAAAGTTTCTTCATAGCCGACACTCGACTGATTTGAATTTGAAAATCTCTTTTTCGCGCCAAAAAAAAACTTCTCTTTTTATTTTCAAAGTTTTTCCGCGTGTCAATAGAGCATGTTTGCAACAAGAGGAAAATTTGAGAAAAAAATGAAATAATCAGGTGACAACACAACACGATCATTACAAGGACCTGAAAATGTTTATATTACGATAATGTCTGAAATTGAAAGACAAGGAATTCGTTTGTCTGAAAGTCAAAAACAATCCCTTGACACTTGCCCAGTAGCCAGTTGTCGATTGATTTTATCAACAATCAAATCGGGATCAGCACCAACTCCACGACAAATCGTCAACAGCATCAAGTTTCAACATTTTTCAAAGCCAAAAAAAAAAAAATGTTTCTCTTCAGAAAAAAAGTTCTTTCACGAACCGACGGTCGACAAATATTCGGAAAAGAACTGAACGGTCCAACACCGCCGCAACCAATCATGACGATCGTCGATCATCTCCGGATGAACGGCTACGAGGCTGAAGGCATTTTTCGAAAATCCCCCAAGCAATCGACGTTCAAAGAGCTGAAGTCGGAATTGGACAAGGGAATCGTTCCCGACTTTCATAAATACAACACCCATGTGTTGGCGTCGATTCTCAAAGAATATTTGAGAAGTATTCCTGGAAAAATTTTGTTGTCTGGAAATTATGAATTATGGATGAGAGAAGTGGCCGATGAGAATGATAACGAGAAAAAAGTTTGGTTTTTCCCGCCTTTTCTTTGTTTTCAAAAAAAATTCGGAATTTTTTTCAAGATGAACTCATGCCGAAGTCTTCTCTCACATCTTCCAACATCACATTCAATTCTTCTCGCCAACGTGCTCAAACTTTTGAACAAAATCTCCAACTCGTCCACGTCGAAAATGACGGCTTCATCGTTGAGTGTGTGTCTTGCGCCGAGCTTTCTCGAAAGTCCCGATCCGATGGAGGGCGGCAAAAAAATTCCGCCGTTGGTTGAGTTCTTGATATCGAACGCTGTTCAAGTGGTGCCCGGGTTTTCGACCGACAATGTTTTTTCGATTATGAATCAAAGCGTAACAAAAAAAAAATGGATTTTTTTAAAAGAAAAATCAATGAAAAATTTCAGATCGATCATAATGCAAATATGATTTTATGCAGTCCAGTTCCAAGCTCATCGCATTCCGATGATGGATCATCTCAACGAACTCCAATTATTGAAGAAATCAATGAATCCGACGATGCAACATCTCAATCATCCCTAGCTGAATCTGATCTTCCTGATGAACCACGTGAACCAACGTCGTCATCTCATCTTGAAACAATATCTGAAATTACTGAGCCACCAACAGCTGATGAACGATTGATTTTTAGCTCGTCTGAGTCAGAAGATGAATCAGAAAATGATCCGAATAATCGGCGACTTGGTAGCTTTTCAAGAACTTCTTTTATATCGGAAACATTGCGATCATCAAATGAAGAAGTCGATTTGAACATTCCACAAATCTTAAAAGAAACTCCACGTTCGCCATGCTTAAAACGAATTCATTTTCAGAGAACAGAAGCTCAACATCGGTTATTTCTCCAAACATTTTTCATCTAGAAATTATCGATTTTCAGAACGAAGGAAGGAAATGTCAAACTTGATTTTGAGGCGATGAAATTTCATCGAAAATCGTCTTTGGAAGAAGTCGCTCGAAAAAACTCAGCTGAAATGCACATAAATCATAGTCGAGAGCCGAGTGATGCAACAACTCCGACACCGCCCAAACAATTTCCAGCCAATGCTGGTGTTCATCGGAAAGAGTCACGCGAAGAAGCCACACAAACCTCGGATTGTGGCCTTCCACGTATTTCTGTTACTGACAATCGTTTTCCCGCTTTCAAATCGAATGCAGCCATGATTCCCGAGGTAGTCATTCTTCAGCAAAAAAAATTTCGGCAAAATAAAAAAACAAAAAAAAGAGTTTGTCATCCGCAGGGTTCGAACCTGCGCCCTCCGAAGAGGACTGCGACCTGAACGCAGCGCCTTAGACCACTCGGCCAGAATGACATGAGAGGACATGGGTCTGTAAAAATATAATAGACCAATTGCACACAAACATACTTAAATTTAGTGAAAAGTAAAAATAAAAATTTTTTTCAGAATTACCGAAATGTGGCGAATATTCCAGCTGATCCAGCTCCAAGAATTCTTAAAGTGAATAATTTCTCATTCGGTATTTTGCCACACAATTATTGACTTTTCCAGGATTTGCCAAGTTTTATCGATTACAAATCAACACGAAATGATGAATTTCAGAACATGAATTCCAGCCAAAAACCAACCGTTCAGGTCAGATAAAATCCGCATTCAAAAATTGATTTTCAGCTTAAAAGAAAAACGTTTCAGGTTGCTCCATTTTCCCAGGAGCCGTGCTTAAAAACAATCAACGATCGCTTAAATGCTCTTCGGCAAAATTCGTTATCGGATTTAACGAAGCCACAAAAAGCGACGACAGCATCAGCAGCAGCATCAGCAACATCAGCCAGTTTTATTCCACCAGAGCCTTGGTCATCAAAAGATCGATATCGGAATGATGTTCGAAGTTTGACAAACAGTCCAATAATGCCCAGAGCGAATCATTTCGTCACTTCAAATTCAGAATTCTTTAATGGTTCGAACAATTTTTCTGAGAATTCTAGAAGAAAAAAAAATTTTGTTTTTCTGCAGATTCCAAGAAGAATTCAACACCAAAACGAAGCGAACTTCAACGTTCCTCATCTCAACGCGGAAATTCAACCAAAGACATTTACAATTCGAGATCATCGTCGGTTAAAAACCCGCGACGCTTTGATCCGGCTTGCGTTGGAATGGACACTTTGGAAATTAATTGGAGTGTCAGCCAATTAAAAACCCTGTTTCAAGACAAAAAAGCTCCAGCAATCGACACAATGTACACACAAAATCAATAATTGGATCCTCCTCCTCCTCCTCCTTCCCTTCTTTTCTTATTCCAGGGATCAGATGGATCCTTCAATCCTTGTTTCCTTTTCCAAATCTTTATCGTCGTCATTTTTCAGTCTTTCCAACCCTTTTTTTTTCATTTCAGTTTATTTTTTCCGCTTTTCAGTATTTTTTCTTTCCAAATATCACTTCACATTCCAAGGTGCTCATTTATCGTCGTTTTTTTTTAAATTTTTATTGAAAGAAAATTAAAAAAAATTATCACAAAAAAATGTACCAAAAAAAAAAAAAGGAAAAAAAATTCTAAATTTTAAACTATCATCAATCAATGACATTTGTTAGTATAAAAAAAAATGGAAAAAATTCAATTTTCGCTCAATTTCAGACAATTTTTTTGAAAAATCATTGAAATTCGTTAAGCAAGTTTCAGCCAAGTTTTATTCATGTCAAGAGATCAAATACGAAACGTCAAACGGAAGGAAAACGTACAATTCACACGGCACCGTCTTTTATTTCACTATCATGTTGCAAGCACGCTCTAATGGACTTTTTGAAAATTTTCAAAAAAAAAAAAAAAACAATTAAAATTAAAGGAAAAAATTTGTATATTTTTCGTTTGATACTCATTCAACATTCAACTTTTGAAATATGCAACGAAATAATTTGGCGCGAAATAGGAGAAATTTAAAAATGATTTACTCATTGTTTTGGGTCAGCTGATAGTGAAATAAATTCAGTGATATCTCATTAATTTTTTGTTATTGATTAATTCAATTTTGTTGCCCACTTCAGGTCATCTTCTCTTGGTTGCATTCCAGTCATTTTGGTTACCAACCACTCCATTTTTCTCCAGAATCCTTCAAAAAAAAAATTCCCATTTTTTTTCCGAAGCCCCTTTTCTTTTCTTTTTTTACCAAAGTATTCAAGCGGCCAATTCAACCATCCAGTTGTGATGCAATAATAGCAAGCGTGCGGTGAGATATGATGAATCTTAAATTTGTAAAAAAACCGTCTCAACATTTTTTGACAACTTTTTTTTTATCAATAGAGCGTGATTGCGTCATCGCCAATCAATCTTCTTCTTTTTTTCTTTGCGTTTACCTTGTGATGACTTCGTGGTAGAATTATGTGAGCTTTTTGTAGGAAAATCACCCATTTTGATAGATTAAAATATGTGTGCGACCATTTATGAATCTTCAAATTTTGAAAAAAAAAAATCTTTTTTTTTTTTTTTTTTTTTTTTGAAATTTAAATACCTGATTTGTAAGAGAAACATAAATTCCTAAAAGAAGAATATACCAATGAAAGCTTGCCCACTGGGTTAATTTTGATGAGTCATAGGTTATTTGTTGATATAAAATCCACATTAATGGCCCAATACATAACATAAAATTATCACCATTCACCTAAAAATCTTTTGCTTCTGATTTTCCAACAAAAATCAATCAATTATCGATTGATTTTGTCATTGAAAACCTCAATAAAATCATGTCTGGTAATTGCTGTTGGATCAACGTGATGCTCACGAAATGGTCGAATAAATGACTGAAAATCAACACTTTTTCTCTCTCTCTCTCTCTCTCTCTCTCTTTTTTTCTTTCTTGTTTTACCCTTCCAAACCATGTTTCAACACTTCCAAACGTATCTGCGCCCCAATGAACTAATCCAGATGCGAAATCAGCTGTCATAATTCCAAGTAAAGCATACAAAAGAACAGATTCTGAACGAGAAAAAAGTTTTTTTTTAATTTAAAAAAAAAACAAAAATTCCTACTCCAAATTGATGATTCCCAGCTAATCAGTAAATTGATAAAAACAGAAATAAAAAGAAAAATCGCAACGACGGTTGAAACAACTTCTTGAAGACGTTTTTCTGCAAACGAAAAGCAACAACGATGCTCCTCACACCCGCTTCTTCATTTTACCTTTGCTGT
Organism: Caenorhabditis drosophilae; assembly: GCA_963572285.1. Lineage (NCBI taxonomy): Eukaryota > Metazoa > Nematoda > Chromadorea > Rhabditida > Rhabditidae > Caenorhabditis > Caenorhabditis drosophilae. Next base: position 6,731,600 of record OY751561.1, on the reverse strand, counting down.
ACATCGACGCCAGCTTTTTCGCTCCGGCGTGTTGTGGACCCCAGCGTGGCGCCTGAAAACCCAAATCACACTCAACCACATTGCCATTCGGATCGTCTTCCAGCATTGACGGCAGCTTCGCAATATCAACCTGCTCATCCAGTGTCGGCGCTGGATCTGGTGATTTAAATCTGAAATTATTTTTCTTTCTTTCTTTCTCTATCTCTCTCTCTCTCTCTCTCTCTCTCACTGACCTTTTCTCTTCTTTCATTAAACATTCACTTTCATCCGATGCTGATAACATTTTCATTGTGATTGTTGATGAAGAAGACGACGATTCACCCGACGACATCTACAAAAAAAAAAAAATTTTTTTTTTCAAAATACGGGGCGGAAAATTCCTAGAATTTAATTAGCATCGTTAATCAGAACTTTTCTTTTCTTTTTTTTTTCTTTTCTAAACAAACCTAATTTTTTTTTTCCCCAATTTAAAAAAATTTAAAAATCACCGGGGATTTTTAGGGAAAAAACAAAACTTGACAAGCAATTGAAAAAAGTTTTCAACGAGAAAAATTTCGAGTTTTAAATGAGAGAAAATTGAACAATTTTTTGTGTTGAAAAATGATTCTATCCGTCTTCTTTTTCAAAAATGATTTGAACCGGTTGGCAATTTGCCAATTAAAAAAAAAAAAATCGAATCGATTTTCAATGAAAAACGAATATTTACGTGAAAAATATCGATTTTTTTTAGATTTCCGCTCCAAAAAAATAATTTGATAAAAAGAAAAAAGGGAATAATTATGAGATGATTTTTCTATTTTATCAGATAAGTTCTTCTTGATTTTGATAAGGCAACTACAAACAATTTTTTCTCAATAAAATCATGGAATTTTTTAATAAAAAAAATAAAAATAAAAAATTTTTTTTTCCGTCTTCTTTTTTTTCTTGAATTTTATCAAACTTTGTTCCTTAGTCTGACGATTATTTGGAAAATTGAAGTTTTGATTGGGAAAAAAAGCGGGAGGAGGGGGGGGGGGGCTTGAGAAATTTTTTTGCAAGAAAAGAAAAAATTAAAAAAAAAGGTGAAAACCCTTCTCCTCAGACGATTAACAATCAAAACTGAACAGAGAAAAATTTTTTCCAATTAAAAAAAAAAAAATTTTTTTTTCTTTCCTGAATGGCAGGTCATTTCTAAACAATTGATCTTCTTTCTCTCTCTCTCTCTCTCTCTCTCTCTCTCTCTCTCTCTCTCTCTCTCTCTCTCTCTCTCTCTCTCTCTCTCTCTCTGTCTCTCATGTTTCTTTTGTGTGTCGAAAACACGAAAATATAAAAACGAGAAGACGTAGACAACACACACAAACACACACAAAATGAATGATGTGTAAATAAAAGCTGATTTTGATAAGTTTTGCTCAATGAAACCAGAAAAAAAAAGAAGAAGAAGAAGCTCAAAGTACATTTTCTGAGATGAAAGAAAAAAATCAATGAGAAATCGGTCAATTTTTGTTGATTTTTTTTTGTTCTTGTTTCAATTGATTTGACCAGGAAAGAAAAATGAGAGAAGATTTCCTTCTTCAACAAAAATTGATCGGGGGGTGAAAGATTTTTGATCTTTTTTCAATCAAATCAATATTTTGTGTTAAATCACCAAAATGGAAAAGGAAAAGGAGAAAAAAGTGTTGATCAGCTCGACTACAAATTGTATTCAAATTCAAAAACAAATGTTCTGATAATAATTTTTTTTTTTTTTGGTGTGTGTGGGGAGTGTCGTTACGTCATCAAGTATCATCGTTCTCAAACATTAAACATTACAAAATTCAACAAAACTCAAAAACAAACAATTTTTTGTTCAAAAAACTGTCGATGAGCAGCAACAAACCAAAAAAAAAAAAAAAGCTGAGAAGATTTTTATTTTTCAGGAAAAAGGAGAAAACGACGAAAACGACGACGGCGAAAAATGAGCAAAAAATGTCTCAATTTCGAGCCAGTAAAGGACGCTCGCTAATTTGCTTCGCGTTTTTTCTTCGACTTGAAAAAAAAGAGAAAAAGGAAAAAGCTTTTGCAAAAAGGTTAAGCTTGTTGTATATTTCTAGTTGAATCATGAAAAAAGGGTGTTAATGAATTTTGTTAAGTAAAAAAAAAAAGAAAAAAGCTGAAGAAAATTTTCAACATTTAAAAAAAAAATTTTTTTAAAGAGAAAAAAAGGGGGGGGGGGGAAGTGGAAAAAATGAAAAAAAAGCGAAGAAAAATAAAATGAACATATGGCAGGAAAAAATCTTCATCTTTTCTTCCATCAATTTCGAAAAAAAACTGATTTTTCAATTTTTTTTGAATTTTTTATTGATTTTTACGAACGAAAAATAAAAAAAAGTTTTTTTTTTGATTAAAAATAACTTTGTTTTTGGAGTTTTTCAACAAAAATCACATAAATTTAATCCTGTGACGTAAAAAAAATGTTTTTTTTCAATTGAATATTTTTCATTCATAAAGCCGATTATTTGTCATTTTTCAGCCAGTTTTTTTTCTTTCTAGAATTTTTCATTGGAAAAAAATATGCGAAAATGTTCGACGAAAATCTCATTGAACTTTTTCTTTTTTTTTCGCCTTTTTTTGATTAGAAACTGACAAAACAAATTTTTTTCCTTTTGAAATTTTTTGAAAAATTAAAAAACGAAATGATTCATCCTCCGATTTTTAATAATTTTCAATGTTTTGGCAGAAAAAAATCGATAAGGGGAGAAGTGAAAAGGAAGGGGGAGGAGTCGATTCAGTTCGTCGGGGAAACAAAACTCCAGGAAATTCTTGAGAATTGGAGTTCACAAAAAAGAAAAATTCAAGCTTTTTCAGACTTCAAATTTGTGTCTGCCGCTTTTTGCAACGAAAAAAAACCAAAGGAAATTGGAAAAATTGGATTTTCATAGTTTAGAAAACAATTTTTGACAATTAAACTGAAACACATTTTTCCGACAAATTTGTAGCCGAAAAAATTTGGTTTTAAAATAAGAAAAATGTGCAAAAAAATCATTAAAACGAAAGGAAGGAAAAATTGCCAGAATAATGAGACATTTTTGAGAAGTTTGTTGAAGACGCAGACGAAGGCGAGTGTGACGAGTTTTTGGGGCAAAAATAATAAAAATTAATTCCAGAATTGTTTTTGTTTTTTTTTTTTTTAATTTTCAAATAAAATAATAATAAATGAGATAAAATAAAATAAAATAATAAAAATTTATATATTTTCTTATATAAATTTTGACAAACTTAAAAAAATAATAATAATTACAGTACTTTAATAGAATTTTTATGTAATTTTTAATACAACTTTTCTTCCTACAAAGTACAAATGAAAAAGAAAAGGTAATGAGGTGTCGTCATGGGAAACCGAATAAAAGAAGAAAAGGACACAATTGAAATAAGTCTGTGACGGCAAATCTAGCAGACGCCTTGATGGATTTCATTAATTTGAGAAAAACGTAAAAATAGGAAATCACCAATGCGTTCTTTGATTCTCTTCTCAATGAATGAAGAATTGGCTTGAAGCTTTTACTAAATTCTGTGATAATTTCAATAAACCTTCTTGGTGTATTATTTGTAAAAGGTTACTGTACGTTTTATTTGGTGCATAAACTAGTGCCTTATGAAAACATTTTATCTTACGCGCATTTCTTTTTTTTTTATTTTCAAAACTTAATTTTAAATTGAGTTAAACGATTTTTTCTTAATTTGAATTTTTTTTTCTTTAAAAGAGCCTAATTGACATCAAAAATTTTTTTATTTTTTAAAAGAAACGCGCTGAAAATTTCCCGAATATTTTAAATTCAAAAGGTTTACTAATAATCACGTATTCAAAAATGTGCCAATTCTCACATTTTTTCTTCTAAAAAATACACTTAAGAATATTAGAAAATCCACTTGTAATTTTTAAAAAATTTATGAAACTAAAAACATTAAAAAAAACTAGTTAAACTTTTTTGAATTTATTTCAGAAAATTATCAAAAACTCATATTTTCAACAATAACAAAAAACAACAAGTATAAAAAATTAACAAAAATGCCAAAAAAAAAGAAAAAAATTAAGCATAACATAAGAATCTTGTTCTATTTTATTTTCTAATTGGTGGTGGTAATAGTGATTTTTCAATAAAAATTGGAGCAATAAATGAAATTGGAGGTAATGAATGAACGGGCCCTGCAAATAATTTAGCTGCATCTGGTCTTGGTTGTCTAACATAATTCTCATCAAACAAATTTAAATCTTGATTTTCATCCTTTCTTGACTGTTTTCCAAGTTCTTGAAATGGTGTTGAAACAAATTTCATGTCATCCTTTTTATAATCTTTCGCCAAACTTTTTGGATTAATACTTAAAATTCCCTTAAATAAATATTTTTTTACATTTAAAAAATTATTCTATTTGAAATTCTGAATTTCACCTTATTTGTTTTTGCCACATAAAATAGAGAATTCTTTTTATTTGATGAAACAACCAAATCATCAACAGGAGCCGAAAATTTAACGCTACCAACAACTTTCCCAGTTTCTGCATCAAATTTCATCACTGAAATTGTTAAAAAATTGATATTTTTTTAAAGTTTAATTTTACCTTGAGATCCATCAATAGCAAAACATCCAGTTATTGACACATAAATATTCACTTTCTGCTCGATTCTCCACAAAACTATTAAGCTAAGGGTATCCCAACAAACAACTCCTTTCTTTGTTGCGATAATAAGAAAATTTTTAAAGAAATCAAGTTTCAGAATTCGATGTTCACAACTGAGAATATCAATAACTTTCATCTGAAATTGATCTTAATTAATACAAGTAACAGAATATAAATGAATAAATATTACATTTTTGACATTCCAAAGAACCACATGTCTGTCATGAGCCGATGCAAACCTTCCATTCGGTTGAAGATTCGAAATTGCATCTATTTCAGCTTCTTGCCAGTTTCTTCGTTTTTCGATATTTTCCCGAACATCTTGATCATTTTGCGAATATTCCCAAATACTAATTGTACCACTCGTTGATGCAGTTATAACTGTCTACAAAACTCATTTGCTTTTTAAACAAACATTTATAATTTTAATTATTTTGAATACTTGTTCATATTCTGCACTTTGTTCTTGACACATCGTTATAAAAACAACATCATTTTTTACAGAAACTGTTGAAATAAGTTGTGGCTTGAGTTGATTCGTATTTTTTCGTTTCCAGAAACGAAGAGTGTGCTGAAATCGTTTTTTTTTAGTATTTTTAGAAAAATTTTCAAAACTAACATCGCTGTTAAAATTTACATATTTTTCAATGCTTGCATAATATTTAGTTCCAAATCCAATGTTCAATAAATCTTTATATGCTGAATTTATACCAATTTCTTCCATATCTCCATCCACCACATTTTCGAGTGTTAAATTAAACTAAATTTTTTTTTGGCAAAAATCGTTAGAAAATGAATGTTTTTCTTACTGATCTGACAGTTTTACCAAAACTTGGATCAATCCACTGAATTTCTCCTGGTTTTCCATTTGCTGCGATAAATTTTTTTTCAACAGCGTCCCTAAAATGAGCATTTCAAAAAAAATTCAATAAATTCTTTTTTTAAACAAAATCTTACACTTTAAATATTGTGTTCAAGGATCGATCACAATAATTCAAATTCGAAAATGATAAAGAAATGGCCATTGTTGATAAAAGAACCGTATGAAATGATCGATTTTCTAAAAGTAAAAAAACAATCGATCCATCATCCGATAATTTTAATCCAATAATTGGAGCAATCAATCTTGGCAATATTGTTGGAATTTTTTGGCCTTTTATGTGACGAACAAGCGCACATTCTGCACCACCAGAAATTACATTCCCAAATTGTGTTAACTCAAAATAAGGCGCAACTTTGTGCCAATGCGTTGTATAAAAAGTATCCAAATTTCCAGTTTTTAAATTAGACCTTCAATTATAATTAAAAATTAACTTTTTCAATAATAAACAATTACCATTGAAATATTTGTCCATTTACTGTCGAAACAACCAAGAAGTTTTCTTTTGCAGCAATTCTTACAAATTTTGTTAACTCATCTCGAATATTTCCTGAAAACTTTCAAATTTTGTTTCGATGATTTTTAATTATTTTTACTATTGGAATTTTTATGAACATATTTCGATGTTTTCTCAACGTTATGCTCTTTGTTTAGAAGAATTGAAGTAACTTCATTATCATTACAATAAGCAATAATGTCATCCTGAAAAATTTATAATAAATTCGTTTTTTATGATTTATACATACTTCAATAACAATTGTATTTTTATTGATTGTGTTTGGAACATTTATAACTTTTTGTAAAGAGCTATCAGTCGTAACATAACCAAGTTCATATTGGCTTTCTGAAAATTGAAATCAAAGTTTCATTTTTTCAAATATTTTTACCTTTTTTGGATTTATCTGTTTTGATAATCAACCATATTTCAGATTTTACACCTTCTTGGTTTGATTTACGAATTAATGCAGTTCTTAAATTAGTTTGAAATTCATTTTTGTTTTGTAATTTAAATTTCTTACACAACAGGAAAAGCTGTTACTCTTTTTGATTCTATTTTTGTTGGAATTTTATTTTTATCTTCATTTATTTGAAACTCGGTCACTTCTCCATTTGACGTCACCGTTATTAACTAAAAATTGTGAACAAATTTTTAATTTTTTTATAACATTTTTTTAATACTTTTTTGTTTGAATCGAAAAACAATCCAACAACTTCCGAATCATGGATTAATACTTTCCGCACACTGGGAGTTGTTTCACTTGATAAAATTTCAACTTCTGATCCTGTTGAAGCCAAATATAAACTAAAAAAAATCATTATTTTTAATATATTTAAAATTTGAATACCTGTTGTCTGGTGATATTGCCATAAATGAGTATGGACCTCCAAGCAAACATTTTTCTTCCAATTCGATTGATTCCATGTTTTTCAATCTAAAAATTGAGTGTAAAAAAATTGGAAATAAAAACCAAGCAAGATAAAAATTGGAAAAGACCAAGAATAAATAAACTGAATTTTTAAATGCATAATTTTATTTCAAATCATCAGAAGGCAAGTGTTTTTTTAGACTTTACAAAACAAAACGTAACGCAAAACCAAGTATTTTTGAAAAGGCAATTATAGGAATTGAGGAAATTATGAATGGAAATATTTTGCTGAAATCACATTTACAAATATTGAACAACAAAAAAAACAATATAATTGTCTGTTCTTGATTGAAAAAATCAATATTTATGCAATTTTGTGTAAATCATGAATAGTATATACATTTTCGATTCGTCCGTGAACTAATTTTCCATGTTCAACAACAATTTCAATTTGTTCGCGTACTTTATCTTCTTCAGTTAATTCTCCTTAAAATGAGCAATTTATTTAATAAATAAATATGTGCAAAAACCTTTGATGTATTCAAGCATTTTGTTGCGAGTTGGTAAAGTATAGACAGCAACTTTGACAGCTGTTCGAATCAGCCACGGATGATGCCTAAAAAATAATTTTTGAATTCTAATAAAAAAAAATTTTAATTTACTTTGACAATGTTTCGTCGTAACATTCTTTGCAAATTTTCGGAATGCTATCGTTTTCAGATGATAAAGTCGCAGCATTCATGAATGTAATAATAAACTCTAGAGCTCTGTGAATTATTTTTAATTTGAAAAAAAAAGCTGAAAAAAAACTAACCTGTTCAAATGTAAAATCGCTACAGTTCCACTATTCTTTTCGGTTATATTTTTTGATTTCTCATTTTCTACAACAGAATGAACAGTTTTATAGCCAGTTGGATCTTTTTTATGAAGATCTTTTAGCAGCACAATTTTTTCTCTAACATCCTTTTCAACAAACTCAAAAATTTTGCCGAGCATTCCAACAAATTTACAAATTTCTTCATAAACATTTACAAAATTCAATAATTCAACATCTTTTGCTTCACCCAAATTTTTCATTTGATTAGCAACTGATATAATGCAAAAGTTCGAATTAATATGATTTTCATCCTGAGCATCGTTGCTGCCTACTTCTACCATAACTAAAACATATTTTTCTTTTTTTTTTAGTATTTTAAATCAAAATTCAATTAAAAAAAACTATAAAATTGTCAACAACAAAATTAAATGAAAAATATTAAAAATATAATAAAACGAAATGAAAATTTGTCTTTATCTTTTTTTCTTTAGCAATGGAGCGCTAATGCTTCACTCAAAGCACACGCTCCGTCTTGCACCCTCTCTTTAAAGCATGCTCTCTTTCCTTATACAACAGAATGTGTTCAAAAAATATTTTTGTTAATTTTTGGGAGACGTTTTTTTCCATGTTTTATTTTGTTAGATTTCAATAATTTTATCAAATTAAAAAAAATTTCATCTTCAAAAAAAGTTATTTATTTTTCTTCAATTTCTTCTGCTTCGCCCTGAAATTAAAAATAATTTAATTTTTATAAAACAAAATAACCAACATTTTTCTCTTTATCATTTCTTTTCTTTTGTGCTCATCTATTTCAGCTTGAAGATGCCACGGTACATAAAACTCTTTCTTAAATTCAGATTTAAAATTTTTTTGTTTACTTTTTTCAGTTAAAGTATACCGAGTTTTCGTTTCTATTATTTTCTTTAGTTGTTGAATGATGAACATAAGTTATAATAATTAATGAACAAACTAACAAGAATAATGATAGAACTAATAAAGTAAAGGTGTCGTGATCATAAAACAATTTTTCTTCAAACTTACTTATACATCCTCTCTCGTATGATTCATAAGAAACTTTATGTTTAAAATAATGTATAGTTTGCTGTTTTTCCATTTTCTTTCTGTTTTTTAAAATAAAAATACTTAAATTTATCACGTATTTTTATGTTAATAAATTCACATTATATTTGCAGAAATTTAAAAATATGGAGGCATTACAAGCTTATGGAAGCGATAGTGAAGGATCAGATAATGACGATGTAATAATGAAAGAAATTGCTTCTGGAAAAGCAACGAGCTTAAATAATAAACAATCTTTAGTTGTAAGTTATACTAAGTGAGGGAAAACTTGTTTTTTTTTAATGAAGGTTGCCCCAAATGTTGAATCCAAAAGAGTTATCAAACAAATTGCCATTATTGATCCAAAAACAAAAGAAATAAGTTCAAATCCAACTTATGAACAATTATTTCAACCAGAGGTTTATGATTATTTATTTCATTAGTTATTAATAACTTATTCATTTCAGTCTGGACCAGTAAATCCATTTAAAACAGATAAGCAGCGTGCACAGAAAAATACACTAACAGGATATGTCGAACCAGCACATTTTAATGAGTTTCATTTTAATCGAGAAATTCGGAGTTTTGATACACTTGGATATGCCCGAAATCCGACTGCCGATAAAGCTAATGAGTTTATTGGAGATACTAAAAAAGCAGAAGCTGAAAATGGAGTTTCATTGTTCGAATCGAAAAAAACTGGAGGGGAAAAAAGAAAACGACTTCGTAATGATGATCCCAGCGATCTTGATGGTTACACAGGTTAGTTTTAAGCATAGTTAAAGTTCATTAAAAATTGTTTTTAATTTCTAGGACCGTGGTCAAAATATGAAAATGAAAAAACAATTGCCAAACCAACACCGGAATTGCAAAAAGAAATGGATGCGTTTGTTAAAAAACGACAAGAAAAAAGTCGAAGATTCAAAAAAGAACAACAAGATAATGAACAGATGGCTGATGAATCTTCAACTCTTCATTGTAATTTAATTTTTTAAAGAACATTTTTTATATTCAAATATTGCAGTAAAAGAAACCGAAGATTATCAAGGAAGATCATTTTTGGTTCCTCCAAGTTTCACTGGTGTAAATCTTCGAGAAGATTACATTCCGGAAAGATGTTTTGTGCCCAAAAAATTGGTTCATACCTATCGTGGACACTCGAAAGGAGTCAACTTTTTGCAATGGTTCCCAAAAAGCGCTCATATGTTTTTGTCATGTTCAATGGATACAAAGGTATTATTTTAATTTTTAAAAAACAAATTAATGCACCTTTTATCTTGAAGTTTACAGTAAATAAAAAATCTTTAACTAATTTCAGATTAAACTATGGGAAGTTTATGATCGACAACGAATTGTACGAACATACGCTGGACATAAACTTCCAGTTCGGGAAATTGCATTCAATAATGAAGGAACGGAATTTCTTTCAGCCAGTTTTGATCGTTACGTTAAATTATGGGACACAGAAACTGGACAGGTATGGTTAAATCAAATAATAAAATATTTGGTGGATTTTTATAGGTTAAACAACGTTTTCACACTGGACATGTACCTTATTGTTTGAAATATCATCCAGATGATGACAAGAATCATATGTTTTTGGTTGGAATGCAAAATAAAAAAATTATTCAATGGGATTCAAGATCGGGAGAAATTGTGCAAGAATATGATCGGCATTTACAAGCTGTCAATTCAATCACATTTTTTGACAAAAATCGAAGATTTGCAACAACATCAGATGATAAATCGGTTCGAATTTGGGAATGGGAAATTCCAGTCGATACAAAATTAATTCAAAACGTTGGACTGCATGCAATTCCAACAATGACAAAAAGCCCAAATGGTATTTATATTTTTAACTAAAAGTTTTAAATCAAATCATTACAGATAAATGGGTTGTTGGACAATGTATGGACAATCGAATTGTATTGTTCCAATTGATTGATGATAAATTAAGATTTGCAAAAAAGAAATCATTCCGTGGACACAATGCAGCTGGGTATGCTTGTAACGTTGATTACAGTCCAGATATGAGTTTTATTGTATCCGGAGATGCTGATGGAAAAGTTTTTATTTGGGATTGGAGAACTCATAAAATTGTTGGAAAGTATGTTGATTCATTTTATTAAATTTCCGATTATTATAAATTTAAAAATTAAAGATGGAAAGCACACGAAAATACATGTATTTCTACTCTTTGGCATCCACATGAGAAATCAAAAATAATAACAGCTGGGTGGGATGGTTTAATCAAAATGTGGAATTAATTTTTTCCTCTGTTCAACCCGTTGTTGATTGATCATTGATCTCTTATTTTTTCAACAATTCATCCAATTATAGCGTTCGACGTGTTTACAATTAAGTTTTTATTTTGTATTTGTTTTATTTATGTATTTTATCAATAATAAAATCATATTATGTTGTTATAATTTAAAATAGAAACAGTCGTAAACTGTAAATTTATTTCTGATTTAATCTAAAAGGGAATTTTCAACAAATTAAAAAGTTCAGATCAATGGATGATGTTGGTGAAATTTTCCTGACTGGAGAACAAGATGTAGCTTATGAAATTGAAATTGATAACGGGTTTAGTGAATTAAAACAAGAATTAGAAGGTTGAATATATTTTATTAAATTAGAAAAAAAAAAATAATTGTTCAGTTCAACCACCGATTGAAGTTCTAACTGGAAATGAGCAAATGTTCGATGGTTTTGAACAAATTGAAAGTGATCGATGGGTTGATGAAGATGGTTTAGAATATTTTTTCGAAGAGGTTCGTAGATAATTGAAAAAAGAAATATGAGAGAAGCAGAGTTTCAGTCTAGTCAGACTTATCAACAAGTTGTGCCGAAAATAACAAAACAATGTGGGAGTTCATCAATTGAAGAAGACGAATCGGAATTGAATTATATCGATCCAGTTGGAGACGAAGAGGAGGAAGGAGAAGAAGAAGAAGAAGAAGAAGAAGCTGGCCCATCAACATCAACAGCTCAACCGAGTGTTTATCTCATTAAACGAGGAGGAAAAAGAAAATATGAAAATGTTGAAGCGACTAATCAAAGTTATAAAACAATAAGCTTCAGGACGGTATAAATTGTTGTTAAGTACAATTTGAAACACTGTTGAAATTTCAAGACATTACATGGAGACCCAAAAAGTAAAGGATGGCTAAAACGGAGGAAAATTAAAGCGGTTGATCCAGAAGATGTTGAACAAATGGTTGAAAACGGGCAAATTCTCAAAGTATAAAAAAGAGAAACAGATTCGAGATGATGAACTCAATTTATTTTTTTCAGAAATTGCAAGAAGAAATTTTAGGGTTACGACAGGATAATATCAAATTAAAGAAAGAATACGAAAGTGTATTCAAGAGAAATGATGGATTAAGAATTGTCTATAATGATGCGAAGCAAAGATTTAAAGAAGTTAATGATGAAAAAAAGCAATTAGTAATGACATTAACAAAACTAAGGTGATTTTATAGTTTAAAATAATTGAAAACTAAATAATTTTCAGAATGGCTAAAAAAAATATTCTTCGAAAAAGTTGGAATCCGTGGCAATATAAATCTTAATCATTTATCATCCATAAAACGAGTACTTTTTTAAAAATTTTTGTGTAGAATTTTTCCTAATTAATATTGAATATAAATTGGTTTTTAAAGTTTCTTTTTTCTTAAAAATTGGTGTTTAAAACCTAAGTTAATACTTTCGATTTTGATTTGGCTTTTTTTTTGTATCTAAATTTTTATTAAGATGTTTTCTTCAACTGTTCGAGCACCGGTTGTGATTCGAATAAAATCATCCGTTGCTTGCTATTCAGCTTCAAGTTTTAATTTTGGTATCTATTGATTTTTTATTTTCAATCGATTTAATTTTCTTTTTTTCAGTGGATCAAATTGGAGAGAAAATAAAGAATGATGTTGCTCGAAAACCAGACGAAAGAAATAAAGGAAAATATCAAACATGGAAGAATCCGTTAGGCTTAATTTTGTTGAAAATAAAATAGAGGAATATTTTCAGAGTTTATATCGCTCCACATCAGCATGTTTTCGAACAAACGCCTGACTTTTCTTTTAAAGGTTTATTATTTCCTAAAATATTTTCTTTCTTCGATTATCGAATTTAAGATGGTAGACCAGTTCATGTAACATCTCAAAGTCAATTAAAGTATAAATTGGATCAAATAAGATTAACTGTAAATTGATTTAATTTAGAAATTGATTTGGTGATTAATTTTACAGAAAAAAATAATTTCATTATTAAAAGAAACAGATGAAGTAGAACAAATATATAAGGAGGAATTAATTTTAAGAAAAGAAATTGAAGAAAAGGAAATTGCAAAACGACCGAAACAAAAAGGAAATTTAAGTCTTTTTTGAAATCATAATTCAATTTAAAAATAGATTTCGTATTTTAGATGTTTGTTTTCAATAAATAATTAATTTTTAAATTTATTTAAATATTTTTTATTTAATGGCTTTTGGTTCCATTTTTGATTTTTATTGTTAAAACAAAAGAAGATTAATAATTTTTTAATTTAAGGTTTCACAAGTAAAAAATGGGAAAGTTCAGAAATCAGAAAAAGGTATTTAAACATTCCAAAGATAATCAAAACAAATCAGTTGAATTTGCAGAATCAAAAAAAGAATAAAGTGACGATGTCAATTGGAAAAGTGAAGAAAATGAGAAGAGAAGCAAAAGAAAAGAAAACTGATGGAGATGATGTTGTGATGGTTGAAGAAGAAGAAGCTGGGCAGAGAGTTCGTGGATTATCGGTCAAATCATCAAAACAATTAGCTAATGGAGAATTGAAAAATGTTCCAAAAGTAAATGAGAAGAAAATTTTAAGGAGATTCGAACTTCCAGTTAAAGAAAAGTTTGTGAAAAGACCTTGTGTTGGATAAAAAAAAATGAAAAGCAAAATGTTTAAGGAAAAAATTGCTTGATGTTCCTTCTGGAAACCCATCAGCTGTTCCACAATTCATCACAAAGAAAAAAGCGAAGAAATTATACAAAGTTTGAAATTATTCAAAAACCATTTCAATATTGATTTTTTAAAGAGAATGACTCATGATGCTCGAGATATGTTCAAAAAAGTTCAAAAAGAATTGGCCGAAGAAGGCAATGGAGACGTTCAAATGGATTCTTGATTGTTGTTTTATTTAAAATTGTCTTTTTCTTTGTTGTTATTTTTATGATTTGTTGTTAATTTGTTTTTTCAGATAAAAATTAAAAATGTTATAATAGAAAATGATTGAGGAAAAAAAGTCTACCTAAAAAGGGAACAAAAAGGAAGGAATGTATGCCTCGATTTTTATTTGGATTCAATTAATTCAAAAATTGCTGATTGGGATGATGTCGATGACGACGACGACGACGATTCAATTTTCTTCGTCTCTCATCCCATTGGCTCAGCCATTTTCCAACTTGTTGCTCATTTAATTGTCGCCATTGAATATTAAGCTCGACTTGTTCGTAAGTTTGTTCCATTTTCATTTGTCCTTCTTCTTCCAACTCAAATTTTCAGATGTTTTCTCTTCAAACGTTCGAAATTACCTTTTTCTCTTCAAGAAATTGTTGCAGTTCTTGTAAATCTTGACGTGTTGTTAAGGGCTCGGCAAGGGATCGAATACAAATCGCCAAAAGTGTCGAGCCGCTTCCCATTCTAGAAAAGAATTGTTGAATTAAAGGGAGACAGAAGAAAAAAAAATAAAAAAGGAAACAATTGCTGAAATTTGTCGAAATTGATTTTGAAAAATCTCCAGGCGGTTGTCCGACCAGTTTCATGAAGCGAAAGAGCCGAGAAAACACGAGGAATCAAGTTTGGCTTGATTTTGCCGTCAATGCAATATTTTAAAAGTCTGAAAATTTTTATGAGGAAAACTCGATAAAAATCGACAAGAAAAGAAGCTCAGGATTGAAAAGCTCAAAACTTGGCTGAAAATCAGAAAAAAAATTTCGAATTGAGCTTTTTAGGAGAAAAAACAATTTTTTTTTAAAAGATGCAGGGAAAAGCTCGAAAAGGTTTCAGTTTCAGAATTCTTTCAACGAAAAGTGTTTCAGAGATTCAAACATTTTCGTTTGAAGACCTTCTTAAGCATTTCAGTACAGATTCTTCAGAATTTTTCCTTAGAATATTTCCCTTCTAAAAAATGAGGAAGAAGAAGGAAAAACTAAATCACTTGTTAATCAATGAAATATCCTTGGTTGAAGCCAAAGCACTTATAATATTATTCCTTTCCGATGGACTTGTAGCTTCACCATATCCTTGCCAAATCTTCAAAAAGAGGCAAAAAGTGTCAACAAAAAAGAAAAAATTGGAAAATAACAAACTTTTTGCCATGCACTCGTCCCTCCTTGTTTAACACCTTCTTCCAGAACGACTCCATGATGTTCAGGATATCGTTGACCATCAGTTGTCCATTTTTGATAACGTTTAAAAGCTTCCTTTTTACAGTCACGAATTCTTAAACGACACGCCATTTGGAATGCTTCAATCTTAACACATTTTTTGGCTTTTTTTTTTGAATTAAAAAATCAATAATGCTACTTGTAATCCTTTTTTCATTGGCTTCTCCTGTTTTTCATCCCAATTAAATGATTCATACAATCGTAGAACCAAAGATCGTTGAAAATCTTTGAATAAATGAATATAATCGGTCTCTTCAATCAATGATTCAATTGTTCGTAGATGTTTATTGATTATTGTCCATGTCATTTTATCATTTTCAACTGCAAAAAATTTCCCGCCTTTTTTTGTGATTCAATCAATCAATCAACCCAACATTCAGCATATTCAACCAGATTCAAGTAAACGCTGATGTCTA
Source organism: Caenorhabditis drosophilae (assembly GCA_963572285.1). Lineage (NCBI taxonomy): Eukaryota > Metazoa > Nematoda > Chromadorea > Rhabditida > Rhabditidae > Caenorhabditis > Caenorhabditis drosophilae. Next base: position 6,716,009 of record OY751561.1, on the reverse strand, counting down.
ACAGTGAGGTTCGTGATAAATCGAAAGCGTCAACCAATAGCATTGCTCGATCAATTCCATTTATTATCTCAATTTTTTTGGTTTTTCATCACCACCCACGCCGCCCCCACACTTACCGTATGATTGTCTTTCAATTGTTTTGTCAATTTTCGATACGTTTTTTGATCGTAAAGAACTTTGAAATAGCCGACTCCACCCGAATTCACAATCAACCATTCGGGTGAGTTGGCAAGTTCCCAAGAAGCTGAAAAATCGATTTTTGTCGAACAGAAAATTGGCTTTCAAACCATTTTTTTGATTCGGATAAAACCAATGATGAATTGGATTTCCATTGAGATTCGTTCTGTTTCAAATTGAAAATTTGGGGATTTTTTTGTTTTGTTGAAATCTCGAAAAATGAAAACGAAAAAAAAACCGGTAACTAATCGGAATCGGCCATTTATGATCGCCGCGTTTCGCTTTCGATTCGTGATTTTCCGAGAAGATGAATCGCGTCTGATTGTGAACGATCAATTGCGACTCGCTGATCTCAACGCTGACAATTGGATAGCCGACTTGGGTTGTGTAGGCTTTTGCTAAACCAGGAATGTCGACACTTCCTTGTAGATTCGAGTGCTGCAAACAACAAATCGCTGCTGTGGAAAATGTTGCTCGGTGATTCGACGACAAATCGCGCGCAAACTTTTTCAACAATTCGCCATAATTCGACGCCTTTCGCGTTTGCATATTTGAATTTGTTCAAATACTCGATCAATGCTCGTTGGAAGTTGGATTGTCCCGCCATTTCAGCGATCATATGAATGATTGCAGCCGCTTTATGATAATTAATCGCGTCGAAAAGGTTCAGCAAACTATCGTCGTCGTCAGATTCGATGGATCGAGTGCTTAAAAATCCGTCAGGCTCTTGACTAAAAGCCAGATTTTCAGCATAAAAGCGGGTCATCTGAAAACAAACACACACACACCGGGCATTTTGAAGAGACGAAAAGAAAGAAAAAATTACGATATTCCAGTCGGGAAACAATTCGTCGACACATTTATATTCCATATAATTGGCGAATCCTTCATTTAGAAATACTTCATTCCACCAATCCATTGTAACCAAATTTCCGAACCACTTTGGAAAGAAAAAAATCGAATAAAAAAAATCGATAAATCAATAAATCAATACCTGATGAGCAATTTCGTGACAAATAATCAGAGCGATCAATTCTTTTGCAACAACGCTCGCTTTATTTTCATCGAATAGTAAAGCTGAATCACGAAACGTCACCAAACCCCAATTTTCCATTGCTCCTTCACTAAAATCATCCAATGCCAATAAATCTTCAATTTTTTTTGTTCAAAATCTTTGATTTATTTTTGTTTCCATCAAAAAATCAATAAACCTATCTTTTCCAGCGGATAACTGATATTGAAATAATTTTCAAAGAATTCTAATGCTCGAACAGTCGTGTCAAGACCAAATTCCGATTGTCCATTGATGATATCGTTTGGTGCGTATAATCGAACTTCGATTGGTTTTTGAGTATTTTTTGTTAATCTTTTCACATTTTCGTATTTATTTAATATTGCAACCGCTAATAAATATGTCGACATTTTTACGGATTTTTCAAAAATATCCTTGTATAATCTGAAATTTTTTTCAGCTTTTTCTATTTTTTTTTTCGTTTTTTGTCTTTAATTACCCATCTCGATATTCTCTTGAAACCATTAAAGGCATATTACTTCTTGCCACATGATTGGATTCTCTGCGAAATAAAAAAATCGATTTTTTTTTAAATCGAAACTAGAAAATCAATAAAAAACCTGATAATTGAAACAAGAAATGTTGCCTTAAAATTTGGTTCATCGAAGCATGGAAGAGCTTTTCGAGCAAATGTTGGCTCGAATTGGGTTGCAGCTGATTTTCTAAAAAAAAAAAAAAAATTTTGCTTTTTCTCTTTTTTTTTTAGTTACATTTTTGTTCCATTTGCTTCGGTATGAGTGCTGATGTAAAGACCTTGAAGATCAGAGCGCATCTAGAAAAATCAATATTGATTTTTTTAAAGAAGGGCTCAGATCAATTTTACCATTCCTTCATATTGAATTTGAAGTTCCAATTTATCGCCTTTTTTAAGATTTTTCTCGAATTTCCATGCCCATTGTGTCATTATTTTACAATCCATCTGAAAATTTTCAGAATTTTAAGAAATCAAAAAAAAAAAAAAAATGGGGAAAAATCAAACAAATTCGGCTTTCAACTTTTCATCATCTCGAAAAATTTCGAATTTTTTTATTTTTAAATCTTCGGCATTTAAAATCAATAATTTTGTGTCATTTTTTATCTGAAAAAAACTTCTTTTTTTTTTTGCTGAAAAATTCTAGAATTTTTACGAGAATTCGAATTGTGATGTTGGCTGAAACATGATTTGTGGTTAAATTTGGATGAAGAGCCCATTCATATTCCAGTGGTTGAGCAGAATTTGGAAGACGAGTTGAATACCACGTAATGTTTATACACTAAAAGAAAACTGATTTTGAAGCCATATTTCTTCCAGATTTCAGATCTTCCAGATCTCCCTGAATTCAGACTTCCAGATTATCCAGAATATTTCTTCAGAAGATTTCTCCAGAATAAATTTCCAGAAGATTATCCCAGAAGATTTTTACAAAAATTATTTCTTCAGAAGGATTTCTCCAGAAGATTTCTCCAGAAGATTTCTCCAGAAGATTTCTCCAGAATAAATTTCCAGAAGATTATCCCAGAAGATTTTTACAAACATTATTTCTCCAGAAGATTTCTCCAAAAGATTTCTCCAGAAGATTTTCTTCGGAAGTATTTTCCAGAAGATTTCTCTAGAATAAATTTCCAGAAGATTTCATCAGAACTATTTTCCAGAAGAACTTTTTCAGAAGCTTTCTCCAGAACAAATTTTCAGAAGATTTTCCCAGAAAATTTTTGCAAAAAATATTTCTTCAGAATATTTCTCCATAGATTTTCTTCAGAACTTTTCTTCAGAATTTTTCTTCAGAACTTTTCTTCAGAATTTTTCTTCAGAATTTTTCTTCAGAATTTTTTTTCCCCCAAAATACCTCTTTGTGCTCATTTATAAATTTTTGATTCTGTTTTTCTCCTTCTGAAATGTGCGCTCTCTCTTTAATTTCCGACTTTTTTTTCCCATCAGAATCGCCAATTTCGTTTTTGTCTTCTTCAAAATTCGTTTCCAATTCGTTTTCATCATCGACGACGCCATTTTCCATTGAAAACTCGGTCGAATTTTCAGTTTGCGGCGAAATCAAGAAAATCGATGGAATTTCCTTCAAAAAAAAAAAAGAAATTGGGTGCACATCATTTGAGGACATTTTTTATTGATTTTCTCACCAATGGTGATCCACCGTCGGGATAAATAATTGAGTGAAGAAATGCTCCAAGTGAGAAGCCGAGAAGAAATGTTAAAAAGCATGCGAGGATTGCAATTAAAATCGACCTTTTCGACTTTTTCGTCCGATAATTTCGATTGTTCAAATGATTTGGTGACCAGGTGGCTGAAAATTGTCAAAAAATCAATAATTTCCAGAAAAAAAAGAAGCAAAAAATCAATAAACTCATTCCATCATGTGTGTCGCCTTCAACATAAAGAATTTTTGAACTTGGCAGTGGTGGCGGTGGCGGTGGCGACGGCATTCACATCGATCGATAAGAGAACTCTTTCAGACGCACAAAAAAAATCTGAAAATTTGCGACCACAAAGAAAAAAACATTGAAATTTCCATTTTCTAAAAAAAAAAAAAAGAAGAAAAAAGAAGAAGAAAAATAAATATTTGAAAACTTTGTGTGGGGGGGTGGGGGTGGGTGGGGGCGGCTTTCATTTCATTTTCAGCAAAAAATCATTTTTCATGTCGGAATTGTTGTTGTTTTTTTTTGGTTGGCTCAGGGCTCGGTGAGCAACGAAAAAATAGAACGAAGGCAAAAATAAACAATCATTGAATTACTTTTCCAATTTTCGTTTTTTTTTTCCCACCCACCCACCAACTACAGAATGAGCTGTGTTATTATTATTATTTGTTACAAAAAAAAATTTTTTTTAAATAATAAAAAGTGCAAAAAACAAAAAGAAAATCGAAATTGGGATTGAATACAATTATCAGCAGCTTTTTCTTCTTCCTGCCCCTTCCCCCGCCTCAATTTTTCCCCGAATTTTGTTCCCCCCCCCCTTTTTTTTCCTCTCCCAGTCATTTTTGCTGTCAACTACTACCAGGAGAAAGAGAGAGAGAGAGAGAGAGAGAGAGAGAGAGAGAGAGAGAGAATTTAATTCGCTGCGTCTCTTCAACTCCAACAACATGATCAGTGTATTCGATATTTGATATTTGCGCTTCGATTTGGTGGCGGCGGCGACGGTGGCGCAAATACCGAAAAAATGAAACACAAACTTTTTAAATCGCATGTTAAATACAACGAAACTCGGAATTGTACACGAAATTCCTTCTTTATTTTTTGGTTCGGTCACCGACCGAATTTAATTTTTTTTCTTTTTTTCGGTTCCAGATTTGACACAATTCTACAGTAGAAGCTCAATGAAGAAGGGGAAAAAGGAAGAAGAAGAAGAAGAAGAAAAATGTGAATGAAACAAATCTGAAACAAAAAAAAACGAAAAAAAAACCAGCCGAAATCAAATTAAAAATTGAAAAGAAGAACAAATTGAATACAAAAGGCCAGAAAAAAATCGGCTCCAAAAAAAAAAGAAGAAAAAAGAGAAAAAAATCCAAATTCTGGAAATTTGGTTTCAATTAAAAAATTTCCTTCCCCTATTTTAGAGCTTTTCTCTTCAGGTCTCGTCTAGAATTGATCTACAGTAATTTTCAACAAAAAAAAATCCTAAAATATCAACAAAAAGATTTTTTTCAAGGAAGACGAAGAAGACGAAGAAATAAAATCCAAATCTTCCCTTTTTTTCCCCGTCCCAACCAAGCCTGTTTGTGGCCGCCGCCACCCCCGCCCGCCCTCCCCCGCAGTGAATAATTTTTTTTATTTTTCCAAAAAATTTGTTTGAAATGCATCAAATTTCTTATTCAATTTCAATTTCTGATCCAATATTTGAGCATCATTGAGCAGCTCATCGAAGAACAACAAGAAAATGTTTTTTTTTCTTCAATCAATAATCAACAACAAAAAAGATGCGGGAACATGAATTTTCCCGTTGATTTTCAAATTTCAAAAAAAAAAAAAAAAAAATTTGAAAAATCGGCAAAAAAAAAAAAAAACCGCCAACATTTAAATATTTTCTATTTATCATTTTCCCTTCTTCTTCTTCTTCTTCTTCTTTTTTTTATTATTATTCTTTGAATATTTATTTTTCGCAGAATAAATTTATGAATGCAATAAAAAATAATAAAAAATTGAAAGTAAATACTTTCCTTTCCTTTCCTTTCCTTTCCCCTTTTCATCCTCCTCCGATATTTTCATTCCTAAGAAAAAAGCCACCCCAAAAATTGACGCGGCGTTTTTTTCAGCTTTTTCAGCTCCGAACCTTTTTTTTTTTTTTAATTTTTATTTTATTCCGGTTGAAAATATTTGAATTTGAGCAAAAACAATGGGAAAAAAGGGCGCGAAAAATTTCAAAAATCTTGACAACACAAAAAATTTACTCGTAATTTTCAGTTTTTTTTTCTTTTTTTTTTGGATTTTTTCAAAAATTGATGCTGGCTTCTTTGTATTCTGACGAATCCAAATTGAATAAATCTTCCAATTTCCATTGTAGAGTTTCAAATGTTGGCCTTTTGTCGGGATCAGATCTCCAGCATTGTTGCATGACGTCATAAAGAGCTGGTGGACAATTTATTGGGCATGGCATTCGATAACCTTGATCGACTTGTTGAAGAACTTCAGCATTTGTCATTCCTGTTTCAAATTTTATTGATTTTTTTATTTTCAAAAAAAAAAAAAAAAAACTTTTCATTACCTGGATACGGTAATCGACCGTAGGTTACAATTTCAGTGAGCAAAATTCCAAAACTCCAAACATCAGATTTTGTCGTAAATCGATTATAATTTGCAGCCTCGGGAGCTGTCCACTGAAAATCCAAATCAAATAAAAATCAATTCTCCCAATCGATTGAACAATTTCACCTTGATCGGAAATCGAGCTCCGGTTCGAGCTTCATACTCGTTTTCCTTCATCAAAATTCGAGCCAAACCAAAGTCGGCAATTTTGACTGACAGTGAATTATTGATGAGAATATTTCGAGCTGCCAAATCGCGATGAATGAAATTCATTTCTTCTAAATACGCCATTCCAGCCGCAACCTCAAAAACAAAATTTGTTCACCTCCACCCCCGCCTCCTCCGCCGAAAAATCAATACCTGAGCCGCAATTTCAACCAACTGTGGTAATTGACATTGTCGACCTCGTCGTTGAAGAAAAGTCAACAAATTCTCTTGCATCAACTCGGTAATGATGAGAATCGGCTCATCGTGAGTACAAACCGCATACAACGACAACAATTTTGGATGTCTGAAGCAAAAAAAAAAGAAAGAAGAATTCTCCTCTGATTTCTCTCTCTCTCTCTCTCTCTCTCTCTCTCAATTTCACCTCAATTTTTTCATAATTTGAGCTTCTGCCAGAAAATCGGTCGGATCTGCCGTTCCAGACTTCAGCTTCTTCACCGCTACAGGAACATTGTTGTTCCATCTTCCTTCCCAAACCTTGAAAAAAAAATTTTTTTTTCTTATCATTTTTGTTATTTTTCTTCCTCCCCCTCGTATCGATATCAATCAATATTTACATATGATCTGGATTTGTGTTGCTTAAGAGAGAGAGAGAGAGAGAGGGAGAGAGAGAGAGAGAGAGAAAGAGAGAGAGAGACAGAGAGAGAGAGAGAGACAAAGTGAAATGTCATCAAAGAAAAGGAAAAGAATTGAATGGCAAAAACGGATCAATCACAAGAAAAACGAGATGAAGGTTGGGATTGGATAGCTCAATGAGCATTTCGCCGTTTCCACTTGACAACAAATAATCTGATCGGTTTTTTGTCAAACTGACCGGATTTGGAAATCAATCAACAATAAAAATACACGAAAAATGATCAGAAAATTAAAAATAAAAAAAAGGGGGGGGGGAAGAGATTTATCGATTTTTACTTTTAACTTAATAAAGATAATAAAATATATTTATATTTATATAAAGTATATAAAAGTAAATAAAAGGCAGATGCTCACCATTATAAATATTAAATACTCGAAGCTTCTCATTCAATATTTTCTGTCTTTTATATTGTTTTTAAATAATAAAAACAAATAAAAATATTATTATGACTTTCCTCTTCCCTTCCCCTCCCTCCCTTTATGAAAAAAAAAACCAACTTCTCCAAATTGTCCTGCACCAATTTGTCGGATCAATCGAACGGATCGTCGATCAACTTCCCATTGATCATCGAAAAAAAAAGAAAAAAAATCAATTATTGATTGAAATGAAAAGAAAAAAAAACGAACCATAAGTAAACGTTGATGTTTGTGGAGCTTCTGGTTTGACACAAGCAAGTCCCAAATTAACGCATAAACCATCGGCTTCTCGTTGATAATGTGATATCAAATCATGAAGAGTGGCGAACGGGCGACGACGAGCAATGAAATAACCGCCGTGATCCAATTGACGAATGCGATAATGTTTGACGGATTCGTTTTCGCGAACTCAAAAAAAATTGTTTTTCCCTCCTCCCCGAAAAAAAAACTGTCTGAGAAAATACCTGATAATGACAGATCGTGTTGTCTTGATTCCGAATCTCGAACTAGAAATGATCCGTGATCGTTCATTGAATGAAGCAAACATTTTTCAGCATCCATTCGACGCATTTTTCCAAAATACCAGCTGAAATTGTGTAACTTTTTGTCCGCCGTTCTTTCGCAAAAATCATATTACGGTTGTGACTCGATGGATTTTTCTCGAGCTACATAATTTGATGGAATATATCCGGTTCGACCACTAAGTTTATGTCTTGCGAACCACCAATCACCTTGAGTGTCATTCAAAATCTCTAAAATCTGCAAAAAAAACAATAAAAATCCAACGATTTTTCGTGCTGAAGCTAAAAATGAAACATCGTCTTTCTTGAAGCTAAGATCGTCGTCAGTTCTAGCGTCATATTGAAACAAAGCAATAAAATTGTTCGGTGACGATGTCGATGATGATGATGGTCCACCTGATCCAACCGATCCACCAGATCCATTTATATTCATATTATGATTTTTGTCCATTGTGGTTATTGGTGTTGGAATAACTGCTGGATGCGATGGTAGTGTCGGAGGTTCAGAGCATCCGCTGATTGTATTTCCAAGTGTTGTTGATGGGCAACCAACTATTCGTGGATCCGGCGGATCGTCTTTTCCAATACACGATCCCATTGCTCTATGGAGGGAAAAAAATAAAATTTTAGAGAAAAAGAAATGAAAAGCAACAAAAAACGAAGAAAAATAAAACAGGGGGGGGGGAGCTGGAGGAGGAGGAGGAGGAGCGAGAGGAGGAGGAGGAGAAAAATAAGAGCGAAATTTGTCAACGATTTTTTCCTTTTGACTGTTGTTGTTCGGTTTGAGCGGCTGACGATCGACGGACAGCACGAGGTCACTTTTTCTTCGTCTTCTCATCGGCATCCCCGTCGTAGAGCGTTTAGCAAACATTTGCGGAACGACGATTTGTTCGTTTGGGGTTTGCTGCATCAGTTCATCGTTTGCGCGTCTTTTTTCCGTCGCCGCGCTCACATCGCTCGCTTACTGTTTTTGATGAGAATGGGAAAATACATAGATTAGTATAGAGACGCAGAATTGTAGGAAAGGGATCACAGAAGCACAGGATGAGAGAGAGAGAGAGAGAGAGAGAGAGAGAGAGAGAGAGCGAGAGAGGAAGAAAAGAAAAAGAAAAGTGTTGGATAATGAAAAAGAAAATCTATAATTATTGTTGATCTGATGGCAAAATATACAGTAATCAAATTAGTAAAAATTAAAAATAAATAAGATTATTAACAAGTTTGGATTGAAGCTTATTTTTGTTTTTTTTTCTTTCGATCACAAAATTGATAAGAAATAATGATTGATAAGAGAAAATTTCATTCAGATTAATTCAAAAACTTGCTTTTTTACCAAAAAGTCCTCCTTTTTTCCTTTAAAAGTATTTTTATTTCGTTGCGAGACTCATTCTGGAAATGAGTACTGTAAAAACGAAGAGGAATTGAGAAAGTTTTAATATTGGAAATTTGTTATTTTTAGGATTTTGAAGCGAAAAAAAAGGAAAAATTTTAAAAATCGTCTTTGACAGTAAGAAAAAAACATTGAATATGTTTCAATCGGAAATATCTTGATTCAATCAGACGTCATTTAGCTTTTAATCTGTAATGACCGCATTCTCACGCCCTCTTTTTCTCAAACTCGGCCTCAAATTCAGGTTTTCAAGGTCTTGTCAAATACTCCTTTCATTTTTTTTTGTAGAAAGAAATGCGCCAACTATTAAAGGCATGACACAAACTGTGTTGACGCACTTGAAGTTTTTATATTTCGTATGCCTTTTTTTTGCTTGATTTCTTTTTTCTTTTCATTTTTAACCTCTGATTATATTTGTTGTCAGTTTTCTGAAAAGTATAATTTAAAATTATTTGTTCCAATAATTACAAAAAAAAGTTTAAAAAAATTTCAGTTTACGGAAAAATTTTCGATTTTTCAAAAAATATCCTACTATTGCGTCCTATAGTTTTTTTTCCAAACAACATTGCTTTTATCTATTTTTTTTTCGTTTTTATTTAAAATCAATTGAATTTTTGCAGGTAATAATGAGGATTGAAAAATGTTATTTCTGTTCCTCACCAATATACCCAGGACACGGTATTCAGTTTGTAAGAAATGACAGCACAGTAAGTTTCAATTAAACATTTTATCTACAATAATACAATTTTATTCTTTAAGGTTTTTAAATTCTGTCGTTCAAGGTGTAATAAATTGTTTAAGAGAAAGAAGAACCCAAGAAAGCTTCGTTTCACAAAGGCTTCTCGTCGTGCTCGCGGAAAGGTAGTTTTGCATAAATTTGTCAGTTTATTTGGACAACTATTTGCAGGAATTAATCAACGACGCCACACAATTATTAGAAACTCGTAAAGATGAACCTGTAAAATATGAAAGAGAATTGTTCAAAAACACAATTGAAGCTGCAAAAACTATTTCTAATCTTAAGCACAAACGGTACATTTTTTAATTTCAACAAAAGTTTATTCTATGAAAGCTTAAATTTTTTAGATACTCAAATCTTATTCGAAAACGTCTTCAACCAGGAAAAATTGTTCAAAAGAAGGGTCTTCTTGCAAAAGTCGACAAAAAAATGCATCTTATTCGAGCTCCGGTTGCAAATCGTGTTGGTGCCAAAACAAAAGCAGCCGAAAAATCCAAAGAGCAACCCGAAGCGATGGAAATCAACTAAAAATGGTTTTTCAAACATTTTACTGTTTTTATTTTTGTTTCTTTATTGTTATTTGTTACATCCTTTGAATTATGAAACACTTAAGAAAACGTTTTTATTCAAACAAAAATTTAAAAGCTAATGAAGTTCACGAAAAATTGCACTAAAACGTAACTATTTTGGTAGAGCAAAACAACAACATTATATACAAACCAATTAGTTAAAAATGCATCCAATTTTTCAAAAAAAAAAATTCTGACCCATAATAAAACTAAAAAAAAATAGAAAAGTGCTAATAAATTAAAATCACATGGGTGGTGAGGATGGATGGGGGACAGTTGGGCTGATATTTTAATTAACAAAAAAAAAGAAAAAGATATATTTAATTTCATACCCTTAAAGAAATAAAAATATTAAAAAATAAATAAAAAGAAAAAGCCAATATAATTTTAATTAAATTAAAAACTATAATTCATTATTATTTTTTTTGTTTGTTTCATGCAAATTTTCTTCAATATTCGGATACATTTCTTTTCTAAAATGATCAACTTCTAAAATGCTTGACGAATATCTTCCAAAACTTTGAAGAAGTGCAACAACTTCATTTCTGTAATTTTTTCTTCCATTTTCCCTGCTTTTTTTTCTTTCGCAAACAAACCGAGTCAATTGAAATTTGTCATTTTTATGATGCGAATGTGGCAAATCGGAAAATAGAATTTTCAGCGCTGTTCCCATTCCATGCGTTTGCACTTTTCCCCACAGTCGACATTTGTCACACTCGACACAATCCATTATTCGTGAAATGTTCACAAAATGTGATCGAAATTCTTCTCTCAACGCTCTTGCTTGAGCTTCAACACCCTTCAATTTATTGATTTTTTGTAAAAAAAAAAAAAAAAAAATTCCAATACAACAAATTCTTACCGTAAACATTTCATTTTCGTCAAATTGATCCGGATATTTTCGAATTTCATCCAAAAGTTCTTCAATTGCAATTCGTGTTTCGGCATCTTCCTGCAAAATGTCACATTTTTGATCGACCCAATTTTCAAGAAAAACAAAAAACCTGCTCATTTCCTGTATAAAACAATTCGTTTTGTAAATAAGGCGATGCTTTTAACAAGGCTTTCAACTCCAATAAATAAACAAAATAGACATTTCGCAATCTTTGTGGTCCTTCCCATGACCATTTTGTTCCAAATCTTCCAGCAAACATTTCCGTGTTTCTAAACCATGTTCCTGTGCCAAGTTGTGCTCCAAATTTACCAAGACTCGGCGGTGCTAAACTCTCATTTTTTTTTTAATTGATTCATTATCAAAAACGTAACACAAAAGAAAAGAAGAAAACTCCCTACGTGGTTTGTAATTATAAGATGCAATTGAAATTGTAATTGCTGAATGAAGACCCGATATCAATCGATAAAATACCCGCTTCTCCAGGCACATTCCTGAAAGAAAAAAAACCATTTTTTATTCAAGAAACAACTCACAAATTCCGAGAAGATTTTCAAACACTGATTAAAGTTGTTTTGTGTGAAAAAAAAAAACATTTTAACCACAAAGTGAAAGGAAAAATCATTCTTATGAATTGTCGAAAAATCATGCTTTTTCTTTTTGAAAAGCAACAAACGGTCAAAACAGAAGAAAGAAGAAAGAGAAACAAACACGTAAAACAAAACAAGAATTTCATAAATTTCCATCACCATTTTTTTTTCTGATAATATTCTCTTGATAAAGTTGATAATTAACATACCTTCTGAAGAAAAATAAAGATAATATTTAACAAATATATATAAATTCAATGCAGGGGACGCGGGAATTTCGGTACATTTTTATTAATCTTGCGTTATACTCAATCGAAAATTAAGAATTTAAGAAAATTCGAATCATGCAAAACTTAAAATTTCGCTCAAAATCATTCACAAATTAATTTTTTTATAAACTTTAAATATTTGTTTTTAAAAAGTTCAAAAACATACCAAAATTGTTTGGATTCATCAAAAAATTCTTGTCAAACTTTGGATCTGGCCTAAAAATTTTTGTTTTTTTTTTTTTAAATTCATTTCAAATTTATTCTTGTTACTTAAAACAATTCTCTTCGTAGATGCTTTTCCATACTCGTTGCGGTGATTTCCCAGCATATCCTGTATATCTTTCAGGATTTTTTGACAAATCAACATAGTGCATGTCTCTTGATGTATCATCTGCAAAATTTCTATTTCATTATTTACATTCAAATTTAAATTGGCGGCAAATTTATTGATTTTTCAGCATCTGTTTAAATATTGGTCAATGATTTTTTAGAAGAAAGAAAAAACACGATTTACCATCAATTTCACAAAATTTATCTTCCAATCCTTCATCATGATTATCCATATCATCCAATTGTCGTTTTTCATTCTCCTTTAATGTTCGATCCATTGGATCAAATTCGTTTCCAGCCACTTCTTCATCGCATCGCTTCTTTCCTTTGCCTTCAGCGCCATTTTCCTGAACAAGTAGAATTGTGCGCATTGTCGTCTCATTCCAGCGATCAGTGTGATTATTGATTCGTTGAGGTGATCGTACCACGTTCACTGATGTTGGTCTTCTCAATCCAGCCGGTACTTCATCATCACAGAATGCGATGCCGCACTGATTTGTACCGCACTGTCTTTCATCAGCCCAAAATGGGCATGTTTTATCCATGTTCACCTGCAAATAATTCTCAATTTGTTTTTCAAAATCACATTTCACACGCTGAAATCGTTTACCTTGTAAAATCGAAAGAAATCCTTTTTCAGCAACTTTTGCACTTTTTCATAAATCTTTTCATTATTTAAAAAATCAATTGTATTGGGATGTGAGCATGAACAAGGTTCAACAGCTTCATCTCCTTTACAGAAACATAATTGACCCGGCTCAAATTGCGCATTTACAGAAACAAATATTACAATTAATATTGAAAGAAGGAATATTGATTCCCTCATCTATAATAAAAATGTTAAAAATGATTTTCTTTTTTTCAAAATTCAATCAAAAACGTGAGAGAAAGTTTGTTTTGATTTATTTGAAAATCATGAACAATTAAATCGACGTGTCGAAATGAAATTTCAGTTTTTTCAAAACATTCAAAATTGATTGAAAATTTAAAAAAAAACAAAGACATTTTTTCCTTATTTCTACAAATATTTTAAAAAATTAATTTAAAACAATATCGATAAATTAACATTATAAAAAGAAGAGGCGATGAAAATAAACATTTTATTCGATAAAATCGCTGAATGGGGACGCGGCCAATGTCCGGCATTCTCTGTTGGTCAACGTATCTCAAAAAAAATAAATAATAAACGCGCAGTCATTGTGAAATAATATTGCCGGAAAACAGGACGTTGCGCCTTTTTTCCGGATTGTTTACCTTCTTTTTTTTTTTGAATTAAAATTTGAGAAAAGCTTTATTTTCTCTCTGTGAAATTTTTACAATATTTCATTACAATAAACACATTAAACTTTTAAATTTACCTTTTTATCACACTGATCGCTGAAACGCTAAAATGCATTAAATATTTTTATCGAAAAAAAATTCAATTTTTTTTCAGGAAACAAACTGTTTTCATTTATAATAAACAAATAAAGACAAAAAAAATATTTTATAAAAAAAATTGAACAAGAGAGAACATAAATATTGTGCTTTGTCTGTTGAGCAAAATGTAAGGATGAAAATTCGCTCTAAAATAAATAGTGACGAAACGAAAAATCACAAGTACACGTTGCTCATATTTATAAAAAGGAAACATATTTTTCGAAATTTTAACTGGCGGAAAATATAAAACCAGCTTATTTTTATTGATTTTTTTTATATAAAAAAGGAAGTTGCATAGTTTTGAAAACATTGAGGAAAGTATTTTTTTTTTATTATAATTTTACTTGCGTACAAATTTTGTTAAATCTCCTTTTTCTAGGTTGAATCCGTTCTGTTCTAGAAAATTACTTGACGAAAATACGTTTTTTTTTGTTTCAACAAAGTTACTTACGCTAAAGTCACGAAAGTTTTCTTCAAACTTCTCTATCAATACTTTCAAACTAGAGTCGGTTTTCCATTTTTCTTCTGATGCGAAAAAAAACGCTTCTAATAGCACACTATTTTTCGAGGCTGATATTGTCGGAACCGCAGCAACCTGAAGATAAAAAGGATCATTTTACTGATTTTTTTGAAAAAAAAGTAGAACTCACCCAATAATCTGTTTCTAAATTTATTTTAGATGTTAAATTTCCAATTACTTTGAAACCGGTCTTACTGATAAATTGACATCTTGGGAAATTCTGAAGTTTCGAAAAAATAAAATTTAAAGCAATTTTTGTTGTTTTTTTCAATAAATAAATTTTTAAAATTCTCACTTCAAGAATAACTCTGCATTCCTTTATTAAAAAAATATTATTAGGTATTTCTTTGTTCTCCATCTGAATGTATTTTTTTAAAAAAACTTCAAACAAATTTCAACTTACAAGTATTTTATCATCGATGTTTAAATAACTGATTTTTTTCACTATGAATCGATTGTTATAAAAACAAGAAGTAAAACTGACCATCTGTAATACTTTATACGCTAAATTTTAAGCTGTTTATTGATTTTTTTTCATAAGCTTTTAGCAAGAACTTACACTCAATTCCGAAGGCCAATTGTTCAAATTTTTAAAGTGTTTTTCTGCCGATCCAGACAGAACTCTCATTCGACCTAACGTTTCATTCCTAGAAAAAGTCGATTAGAAAAAAAGATTCTCAAAGTTCAACAGACCAAATCTCCCAATTTTTTTCGTTGAGATTATTATCTTTTTTCAAAACTCCAATTCCTCTCAATTCCAAATCGCCATTTTTCATACATTTTTGAGACTTTAAATGAACAGGAATGGCAGCGAATATGAACTTAAAAATGTTTATTACTTTTCTTTGTTAAATTTATTTATCAGAAATTGACTTACGTTTGAATAAACATCCGGTTTTTCCACAGTAAAAGTAACAAAATTCGATCCATTTCTTTCCGGGAAGTCATCCACCGTTGTTTTTCCAAGCCTACTTGAATATATGTCAATCTGAAATCGTTTAAATTGTTTTTTTTATTAAAGAAAATATTTGAATTCTTAAAACTACCTTATTCGGATGATCAATAGATTTCAAAATAATTCCTTCACAACAAAATGGATGAAAAAGGGTAAACTTTTTTATTAAATTGTTCAAATATCTGAAAAATTAAAAAAAAAATGTTCTTTTATAGACAAACTTACAATGTATTTTTTGAGTATAAACATTTTAGTATTTTCTGTAAATTTATTTATAAGGAAACGTTTTTTTTTAAATTGCTTTTAACAAAAAAGAATTTAATTTTCAATTAAAATTAATTACTTCAAAAATCATTGTATTTGACTTGTTTTCGGCAATTTTTAAAAAATATTTTTTTTGGTTACATTTGTTTTTTATTAATTCCTTTTCTTGTTCCAGCAGGCGATCTAGGTTCTTTTTAACAATTGGGTCTTTTTGTCCCATTCGATATAATTCATCAAAATTTATAACAGGAAACATTTAAATGAATTTTTTTCTCTGAAAATAGAATTGTTTATAAAATTATTAGTGTAAAATAAAAAAGGTTGAGAAATTTCACAACTAAAAAAGTAGTTCAGTTAATTAGGTAGGAAACGTTGTAAAGTTTTGATACAAGAGTTTGATAATGCGCCTTTAAATTACTGTAATAAGTTTTGATATTTTTCAATTTTAATGAAAAATTATCGAACATTAACAAGCAGGAAACAATCAAAAATGTTTATTGTTTAAAATAATAATAATTACAATGGTTTCAAATTAAAGCAGTACATTTTTAGAGAAAATCGAATGTTTACCCGAAAAATATTGAAATTAAAAAATACTAAATGTCGCCACTTCAACGCTAATTTCATTTAAATTTTCAAAAAACAAAAAAGCTAAAAGTAAAGGAAAAACAAGCAAAGACTTTACGTGACGTTTTTTTTTTTGTTAAAATAAATTATATTTTATTAAATACTGAAAATAAATAAAAAAAGTTTTTTTCTGGAAATTTATCCAAGCAAATAATTTCTTTGAGCAGAATATAATTTTTCGAGATCATCATTTGCTGATATTGGCCAAACAGGAATTGACATCTGAAAATGTTTGATATTCTGGAAAATTTCGGCTGAAATCATTTTGCACCAACTTTTTTCGAAATTGTTGCCGTTTCTTGCGATGACGTCACCGACACAAAACTACATTTTTTGCCGAATCGGCTTTGAATTTTCTCGAAAATTGATTCTTTCGCCGTTTTTGTTGTCGAATAAATATTATCGATCGGAATCGATGAGCAATGTCCAGTAACCAATAATTGTGCGGCTCCATAAGCAATTCCTTCATTGCAAATTATAACGTTGGCATATTTTTCCGTTGATTCAGCCGATCTGAAAAATTTCGAAAAAATAAAACAAAAGGAGGAAAGGAAAAACCGTTTTGCCACAAGTTCCAAACATCGATTGGCACACTGCCAACGTTGATTACAAAGCGTTTGATGTTGAACAGCTGATTGGCAATATTGAGCCTCTTGACCACTCAATCCACAACGTTCAAGAAGATCTGAAATCATATTTGTCTCGTTTTGCTTACAAAATCAAATTATTGATTTTTCCTTGACAAAAAAAAAGAAGGCACCAACCATAACTAATAATCGATTTTTCAGTTTTAAATCCTTCGTCGATTTTGCTTGAAATTTCATGATAAAATTGCCTCAAAGCTGCATATTTTGGAGCGATTTTTCTCATCGTATCAAGTCCTCTTAAAAAATTATTGATTGATTTTCTCTCTCTTTGATTTACCTTAAATTATCGATTGGACCATCAATAATTGTTTCATCAACAACAGCATCTTCAATGTTAACCACATCTCCGTCTTGTAAATCATTTGGCTCATTAAAATGTGATAAAACGATTGTTCCAATCAATTGTTGTAGATTAAAACCAGCCGTGGTCAAATGTGGAAGCTGAAAATTTTTGGGGAAAAAATCAATAAAATCAAATTCAATCAATTTCCTACTTGTTGAACTTGTGTCAGACAATTTTTCGACAACATTGAAATATCCTCCATGTCCCATATGAAAACTCTTGCATAGACTTCATCACCTGGTGAGCACGAGCCCGTCTTCTTCTTTTTCGCCTTCACCTTCTTCTCTTTGAATCCATTCGACGAACTGTTGGCTGCGATTTCAGCAGCTGACGATGACGCCAAACTTCCATCCGATGTTGCCAATGATGTCGTAATGGTTTGCGCATAATTCGCCGCATTCAGCGGATTATAATAATTTCCTCGACTGATGTTTTGATAATATTGTTGATTATAAGCCGAATAATCAACTGGATAGGATCCTTGAAAATATTTTTCTTTTGTTTTCATTCCTTCATCAAATCAATAAAATTGTTACCGTAATAAGATGGTGTCGCTGTTGTTAAACTATAAGGAAATGCAACAGCGGCTGCATTTTGAGCTCGAATTGAAGCGACTTGCTGATAATAACTGGCTGGATTTGCACTTGTATACATCGTATAATTTGGATATGAGCTACTATTATAATATTGTGAAGACGTTGATGTTGTAGTACTTGATGTGCTTGTTGTTGACGCGACAATTGAGTTTTGACCTGCAAAATCCGAACAACAATAGAATCGATTATTTGTTTTGGAAGTAAGATGACATTTCTCTTCCCTCTCTCTCTCTCTCTCTCTCTCTCTCTCTTTTATTCAGCTAAACACCTTTTCCACTTTTCTCACAAAAAAAAATCAAGTAAAATTTCAAAAGAAAAGTCATAAATCAATCAATAAATCGATGAAAACCAAAATCCAAAAAGAAAGGCGAAGAAAATAAAAATTGTGAGAAAAGGCGACAACAAATCGACATATGTGATTGGTGTGTTACATCTTAGAGACATGCCCAATGTGCACACACACACAAATCGTTGACTGGCCGACTCCACCCCCTTTTTTTCGGTCATCATCACCATCACCATCATCATCGTCATAATAATTGTTTCTGGGTCAGTCGAATGAGCATTATAAAATGCACATACGCAGCCATCATTCACTACAAATTGCGCAATTTCATTGCTCTCACAAATTGTTTTTTCTGGTTTCACCATTCCACCCCTCCCCCGCTCGCCCCCCCCCCCCCCGCTCCATACACACAAAAGGATTTATCGATTAAAAAAGAAACAAAAAAAAATGTTTACCATAAATCGTCAAATCGGTTGTTGATAAAATGTCATCCTTTGACGACGACGACATTTCTCCGCCAATTTCCGATGACGTTGACGATGACGTCGGAACAATCGTTGTGGCTGTTGATCCGCCAAGAACCATATCGGTGGTCGTCGCCCACATTGTTGATGTATCAACAGCAGCCATTGAACTGCTGCAAAAATCTTACGATTCGAATTCGTCACAACACAAAATGACAAACCCAAATGTTGTTCTTCCCGCGACTCCTGTTGGTGCTGCTGCTGCTGCTGCTGATGTCGTCGAATCGTTGGAGGAAGAGGACAGTAAAAATGTGGCTAATTTTTGCTGGAAAAGCATCATAAAATGATACAATTTGATATGCGGATTTTATAAAGTCAAGAAGAATAGTCATTAATTATTCGTCCAAATAATAAATGATGCCAGGTGGGATGAGATGAGGATGGTGGTGGTGGCGAGGGGGGATTCATAATATGTTTTGCTAATACACTTCAAAACTAGGTGTCACCAGCTGCACACATTTTTATTTCAAGAACTTTGGAAAAATGAGAGTTTTCCTTCTCGCCTCATTTCCCGTTTGGAAAATCTTTTGGCGTCTTATCAAAATTATTGATTTTTCGCGTCATTCTTGAATTTCAACATGTAATTCAGCTTCTCTGAGCTGTAATAAAGTGGAAGGGGGGGGGGGGGGGGGGGGTGGAAAAGCCTACAAACAATGCCATCTGTATTTGTTTGTCAGAGTCGTCTTCAATTTCGTTCCTTTTTCCTTCTTCTTCTTCTTCTCCTCCGTGTTTCCCCTCCCCCCATTAAATTCAAGTTAAATATTATTTAAATAAGCTGTCACCACCAACAACCATATGTTGATGTAGGAAAAACAAGGTTGGCGGGCGGGTGATAAATAAGTGGTAACAGGGTCCCGGAAAAAAAAACGAGAGAAGGAAGAAGAAGAAGAAGAAGGAAGAAACTATATGATTCTTCCCCCCTCCTCAACCACGGCTTCTTCCCCCCTTCTTCGTTCGGCTCGTTCTCGATTCAATATTTTTTCGTCGATGATGCTTCATCATCTTTCTATTTTTTGCCTCTGGACGAGTTGACAACATCTTTCTCTCTCTCTCTCTGTCTCTCTCTCTATCATCACCGAGAAAACTCTGTTGAGGAGTATCTAATTTCAAAAATGACCGTCCCCAAAAAACATTCACCGCGTTTATTATAATTTTCTCCTTCTTCTCCCTTTTCTTTTCTTTTTCTTTTTTTTTGATGGAATCCGATGATAAATGGCGGTGAGTTGTTGAGAACGTCACTGTTAAACTCGTCGCCCGATTCTCACCCCTCACACGTGGTGGTGATGGTGGTGGTGAACAGAGAATAAATCAGGAAAAGGTCGGTGAAGTAATATTGAAAAGAGGGGGTGGAGCCGGGGAAAAGCTGGGGGGGGGGGGTTCAAATATTATTTATCAAATGTTTATAAAAATGATAAATAAAAAATCGCAAAAAAAATTCGTTGAAAATATTTATTTTGACTTTTTGTTTTATTTTTGTTTATAAAATTAACCTAAACAATCTCATCATTTCTGACATTTTTATTCTTTTTCAATCATTTTTTGAAAGAACCTGGAAGGTGCGGGGGAGGAGAAGGAATTTTAAAAAATAAAAAACCGGGGATAATTAATAAAGTTTAGAAGAGTTTTTTATAGAAAAAATAAAACTTGAAATCAATTTTGGCTAGAATTACAGAAAATCTGCTGGAAGAGAATCATTATTTTAATGACTTCAAGCTTTTCCTTGAAAAAATCATTTTATTTGATTTGTAATTTTTTTCAAATTTAATAATTCGATTAAAGAAAAAAAAAATTTTTTTTTTTAAATTTTACAATCCCCCCCCCCTGTCTTTTTTTTTCTTTTGTTCTTTTTATTCGTCATTTGATACTTTTCTGTCAATGACAAAAAGTACCCGCACAGAGGTTCGAACTAAAGGCGGGCGGATCGCAGGTATCAACTAACATTAAATATACTGTACAACACCAATAAAATTATTATTTTTCTCAAACCTCGTTGCTTGTCTCCTGGAGCATATAAAATTGTAATTGAAGATGATGATGATGATGATGATATCGTAGAAAATCGAAAAACCCGCAGTTCGGCGAAGAAAAATCGAAAAGAAAAGGAAAAACAGAACGGAAAAAAAAAGTTTTTTTTTTGTTTGAGAAATATTCGACAAATAAATAAATTTGAATAGAAATGGCGCCACAGGGGGAAAACAGAGGATGAAGAAGAAGCTGAAGGCTACTGCTGCTGCGGCTGCGGCTGCTGCGGCTTCTGCTACTGCTCTCTTCCGTTTGGCTCTCGATGTCTTTTCGTTTCCAATTTTTTCAAACTATTTCGTTTTCACTACCGTATACTGAAATCGTTGTTCCCGCCTTTTTCGTTTTTTTTCTTTCTTTTTTTTTGTGAACAAGATTTTTCAACAAAAGAAAATTCTTTTTTGTTTTTTTTTCCTCTTTTTTATTTAATTCGACACTTTTTTTGTATTTTTAATTTTTCAATAATTTTTTAATTTAATTTCGTTTAAAAAATTTCAAAAAACCAATTTTTTGTTTTTGTTCAATTTGAATCTCATTTCTGATTGGCGGGAAAAAAAAAGTTTTGAAAAAAATAAAAAATATTCCACCGAATTCCAATTTCCATATTTTCGCTCATTCATTTTTTCCCGCAATTCGTTTTTTTTTGTTCAAACAAGATTTTTATGTGGAATTTCAAACAAGAACTACCGTATCCCAGGAAAAAAAAAGAAGAGGAAGAAGAAGAAGAAAAATTCTTGAGCCAGCCAAACTGAAAAGAGCGCTTGCAAGTGGCTCGTGTGCTGCTCTCATCTCACAGAGAAAGTGAGCAAAAGGGGTTTGTGTGTGCTTCCTGTCGTTTCTCCTCCTTCCCCTTCATCATCGACAAAAACTATCAAATTTCACGACAAAAATCGATTTTTCTCATCGTCTGAAGCGGTTTTCTTTTACTTTTTACATGAAAACATTCAATAAAGGGGGGGGGGGGGCCAGGAAGAACATTTTTTTTGGTTGAAATTCATGGAAAAAAAAAACGTGAAATTTACCAAAAAAAAAATTTTGATTTGAAATTTTCAAAAAATCAATAAATTATTTCCGATTAAAAAATATTTTAAAAAGCTTAATTAAAAATGTTGGTTTTTTCACCCAATTTTTTATTAAAAAATTTTTAAAATACAGTAATAATAATTGTATAGCCGAGTTTAATTAAATATTTTCTAAAATATGTCAACTTCAAGTAATTCTAAGCCTGAATTTCCGATTGGGAGTCAGATTGGAAAATTTCAGGTAAAAAAATGTTTTTCCTTGAATCTAAAATTAAAATGAAATAAAAAAATAAAAAATAGAAAATTGCGGTAATATTTTAAGCATCACTTTGGGTTCTTTAAAAAATGCTTTGTATTCTAAAATAAAAGTTTAAATCATACTGATTTTCTTTTTATTTTTAAATTGGCATGTATCAGTAACATGTATCGAGTATAATAAGTGTTAAACATGGCCTCCTTAGCTCAGTTGGTAGAGCGTGAGACTTTTAATCTTAAGGTCAGGGGTTCGAGTCCCCTAGGTGGCTGAAACTTTTTATTTTTTTAAATCGTTTTAGGTTCTATCCGAGCTCGGATCTGGCGGCTTCGGAACTGTTTATAAAGTTCGTTTGGGAAAATTCGAAGGAGCTTTAAAAGCTGAATTTCCGAAACATAAAAGTTCCGGAATACTCAAAGAAATTGAAATATTGCGACTTGTTCGCGGTTGTTCACATTTTTGTGAATTATTCGCAGCAAAAAAGACGAAAATCGATGGGAAAATTGTTCATTACATGATCATCACATTATGTGGAAAATCCTTATCCGAGTAATAATCAAAATTCTGAAAAAAAAAGCAAAAACTAACAACAAACTCGACAGGTTGCGTCGAATGACACCGAATCGTCGATTCACAATTTCGACTGGCACCCGTCTGTCATATCAGCTTTTAGAAGTTTCATTTTTTTAATTTTAATTAATTTTTTAATTAAGCGGAAGGATTTTAATTACGAAATTTGTTATTTTAAATTAATTTAAATTGATTTATTGATTATTTAAAGGCGATTCGTTACCTTCATTCAATTGGAATAATTCATCGTGATATCAAAGGAAGTAATTGTGCAATAAATCCATCAAATCGTCAATTAATTTTATTTGATTTAGGAATTTGTCGAAAATATGTAAATTTTGATTTTAAAAAAATTAAAAAAAAAAAACATTTTTCAAGTTGAAAAAGAATGAAAAAACTCAAAAATTAGAGCATGCTGAGCCGCGAAAAAATGTCGGATTTATTGGGACAACAAAATATGCGAGCATTTTTGTTCATGACAATAAAGATCAAAGTCGACGAGATGATTTGTGGGCTTGGTTTTATACAACAATCGAATTTTATCATGTTTTTTTTCAATTTTTTAGCAAAAAAAAAAAAGAAATTTTTTTTAAAGGGAAGTCTTCCATGGTCCTGCGAAGAAGAAACTCATTTAATCTATCGTCAAAAATGTTTGAAAAATCGAATTTTGTTCAAAAAAAGTCCAAGAGAAATTATGAAAATTTATCGACACATTTGGCATAAAATTTGACTTTTTTTGAATTTTTGATTTTTTTTTTTAAATTTCAGCTCATTAAAATTCAATTCTTGTCCAAATTATAAAATGATTTTCAAACAATTTGAAAATGTAATGATTCGACGAGAAATTGAATGGGATCAACCATACGATTTTGAGCCTGAATCGGAATATTTTGATCAATATTTTTCAAAAAATCTTGATGAACAACGTTTTTTGGTTGTTTGTCTCCACAAAAATTATTGAAATTTTCAGAAAAAATTGACCAAAACGATAAAAAACCAAAAATCGATGTGACACGAGGAATTATTGAAGAAATTGTAACGAACTGTTCGTTTTTTTCCCTTTTTTTGCCCTTTTTTTTTTAAATTTTTTTTCTTTTTTCCAGTATTTCATCAAATTGATTTAACTGAAGTGACTTTATCATCAACAAAATCATCATCGACTGCGTAAAATGATTAAAAATTATTTTTTGTTTTCTCCACTTTCAAATCTTTAAAAAAAAAACTGAAATTATTTTAAGATTTTTTAAACTTTATAAACTTTTTTCTTTTTTTTTTCCTATCAAAAACGATAAAAATTTAAATTCAAAAAATTTGTCCTATTTTGTGGTTAAAAAATGTGTTCAGACGTGACAAATTTAAAAAAAACGCGTTTCAGTTTGATTTCAATCAAAGCCTGATTACCGACGGCTCTCAATCGCCTACACCGATTCTGCAGTTTAAGCTCAGCTTTGATAGGAAACAGTTTAAACAAAAAAGAAAAATCTTTTCTCACGTGACATTTTTAAATTTTTTTTTTGTTTTCTAATTCGCCTTTTGATCGTTTTCATCAAACCCGTTTTCCATTTTTTTTTTCGATATTTTTCTATGAGATTTGCTAAATTGATCGAGAAGTGTTAAATTTTGTGACAATGTCGGACTATTTAAAAAAAATGCTTTATATAAACGTGCGATATGAAAATATTTAAAAAAAAAACTCAAAAAACGTTTAAATAATTGAAATCTAAGCGATTTGAAAACTTTTAGTTGAGTCCATATTTAGCAATGAGCTTTTCGACTAATGCAATGTATTGATTTTTGGCATCTTCTTGCGAAGTTCCTGAAATTTTTTGCATTTTGTTTTCGATAATTTTGATATTTGGCTACCTTTCTTTCCATCCCATGCTCCCCACTTGGCTTTTCCTTTTAAGTCTAACATTCCTGGTTTTGGAGTTGTGTTGTCTCCAACAGTTCCCTGAAAAACACAACATTATTTCAGCCGAAACATGTGTTGATATTCACTTGTTTGAATAAAGCGTAAAGCTCTAGAAGTTCATCATTTGCTGGTGATGTCTTAAGAGATTTGACCTTAGTAGCAGCGTCGTCGAACTGAAACAAAAACAATTGAATAGAAATATAAAAGAAGAAAACTTACTGAAAGAGACATTTTAGGATTTTTAGCTTGATGTGATTATGTTCAAAAAAATCTGAATTTGTATAAAATTGAAATATTACTTAAAAAAAACGGGAATGAAATAAGAAAAGAAGTTTTTATTTCAAAATAATCAAAAACTGTCAGTATCATCACTATCAAATACACATTTATATAAATAATATTTTATCATTCACAAATGTTTATCTTAATAAATATTGAACAGCCAGCCCACTTTTTTTCAAAAAATCGTCTGATTATTATACTTTGACTATTGTTTTTTTTTATTATTAATTTTATGATTAAAATTCCATTTTTGTTCGATGGAAATTTTAAACAAAAAGAGTTCAAAATTACAATTAAATTAATTTTTTCATTAATAATTCAAAATTATTTTGAGCAGACTCCCGAAAAAAGCTACATATTTTCATTCAATGTTTAACGTATTTTAAAAAATTACAATTTTAATCGGGAAAAAGTTTTTCGGTTTGAATATAAATTTAAAATACAAATAATGAAAAAATATGGAAAAACTTATTAAAAAATTTTTTTTTTATTTAGGTCGATCGAAATTTAGATAATTAAGTGAGTTTTTGAAACATTTGATGAAGAATTTGTTAAATTAATTTTGAATTTGATTTTCAATAAAATTTGGCAAAAACGGAACAATTGTTTTTTATTTAAAAAAATAAACAAAACGTTGTCTAAAAATAGATCAAAATATTTAAGAAAAGACAATTTTCAATAATTTGTTCTAAATTTTTTTCTTTTTTTTAATTTAAGAAAACAGAGATCTTTGTTACCTGAGTTATTTAAATTAACCGACATCAAAAAAAGTTATATAAATTTAAAAAAAAGACAATTTTTACGTTAGAGACTACAGAAAAATAATTTTTCCCCGTTCAAAAAATTTAAAAAGTGTGGAGAGGACTGCAAAAAACACTGCGTTGCTTGCAAAATAAATAAAAAATAGGCGGAGACAGAATGCAAGACTGGTGATCATCTCGAAAAATCGAACGTTCTTGAAAGTTTTTTTTTATTTGAAAAATTTTAAATTAATCTCTGGGTATTTTCTACAAGAAAAGAAAATTCTGAAGTTTTTCAAAATAAATGTTTAACGGAGATTTTAAATCGTTGCTTTTCAAGTTTATTTTTTGACTTATGGGGCACAATTTATTGATTTTTCTTTCAGGTTTAACCCCGAACTCTCAATTTTTTTTATCGATCAGAATGTTCAATTTGCAAAAAAGAATCAATGGAAATGATGAAGACCGTCAATATCTTGAGACAAGAATAGCCATTCGAGAAAAACTTTTAGCTCAAGGCATTAACTGAGTTCATTTTTTATTTTAATTATTTAGTTTTCAGAGTTCAAAGATCTTGAAGCAAATCTTCGTAATCAACGACAATGTAAATTGTCTCTTCCTTCAACATCTCAGCTTCATGAAATGGAGCTGGTTGTTACTCCTCAAGAAGGAATTTATCGTGGTGGAGTTTTTAAATTTAAAATTACAGTTCCTCCAGAGTATAACAATGTGGTAAAATAATTTGTTTAAGAAGTTTTATTTTTAATTATCGTAAGTTTAGCCGCCACAAGTGAAATGTTTGACACGTGTTTGGCATCCAAACATCAATGAAGATGGAAGCATTTGTCTGTCCATTTTGCGACAAAATTCTCTTGATGCTTTTGGTTGGAGACCAACAAGAAATCTTACCGAAGTAAAATTATAAAATGGTAGAAAAACATCCATATTTGTATACTTCAGGTGGTTCATGGTCTCACTTCTCTCTTCACTGATCTCATCGATTTTGATGATGCTTTGAATATTCAGGTAAATAGGAATTCAAATTTGTCAATTTTAAAATTCTTTCTTCAGGCAGCTCAAATGTGGACTCAAAATAGAGAACAGTTCACGAATCGTGCTCGTGATTACATTCAACGTTATTGCTAGAATTATTTCATTCACACTTGCTTCAGATTATTTTTAATTATGTATCATAATTATTTTTATGAGGCTTTTTATAAACAGTCAAAACAATTTTTTACTGCTTACATCTTAAAACAGCGAAAAGGTGTGAATTGAGATAACAATTGAGAAAAAAAAATTAAATTAAAATGAAGAGTTAAATAAACAAGATTAAAACAAAATTTAGATTGGTTTAATTTTAAAATGAAGACCGATGAGCGAAAATACAAGACATTTTAAATCTTGCACTAAATAATAGAAAGATCTGAGACCATCTGGATCCTTGCTGTTGTTCACGTCCGCCAAAGCTCCAATTTTTCCAGTTGTGAATGAGATGTGCTCGTTGTTATATAAAATTTCGAGTTCTTGTCGTCCTACTTTGTCTGGTTCTGGCCAGTTGGCATCATCTTCCTAAAAATTATGTTTTAATTTTTTTTAATCAATGATCATTAAACCTGCATGATTTCCGAATCTTCAATTATTCTTTTTAATTCACGAAGAACTGATTCAGAAACTGTTGCTTCCTTTCTGATCATTGTGTCATTTTTGTAATTTGAGTTATTGGCATAACGAAGAGCTCCATTAGGACGAAATTCAAACTCGAGAAACTCGTGGCCGAACTTTCCCTAAAAATTTTATTCATTACACTTTAGAAAACTCATTTTAAAATGTTTACTTTGTGTCCAACGTAATAACGCACGTAAAAGTCGCTGGATTTCTGTTCAGTTGCACTCATTCTGAAACTATTGATTCAAGTGATTAATTTTCAAACAAAAAATATATAATTATGGTGAGGAATTAACCATCAATTTTAAATAAAAAGAAATAACACTTCGTTAGACGTATTTTACCATGAATAAATTAAATGAAAACAATGTAAACATACAAAGAAAAAATTGAAACTTAAATTCGAAAAAACGTTATTTTCGCTGTTGAACTCCGAAACCAAGTACCTAGCGTTTGTGCAATAACGCGTCGCTGTGTATACACATATCACACAGCACTTGACGACTTTTGATCATTTACAATGAATTTTGGTATGTAACAAAAACAGGAAACATATTAAAAAAGATCAATATTGTAAGTGGAGATCAAGTTAATCAATAATAAATACATAAAAACAACTAATATTAGTTTTCTCCATTTTTAACTTTTTTTGCATCAATATCGACTGGGCTTGCGGCTCTTTTAAAACATTGAACGTTTTTTGCACTTTCCTTTTCATCAAAATATTCACTTTCATGTTCTTTTGAAAAATCTGTCTCAAATGTTGATTGACGAATCTGAAAAAAAATGAAAAGTATTATTTAAATAAGCTCTTTTTTCTTTTACATCAGGATCGATATGATCTCGTATTAGACTTGAATCATATTCTTCCACTACTCCAGAATCAGGAATTGGTTGCATCTGAACTGATGGAGCAGTGTCTAATGCTCGAAGATTCTCAAGTATCGAAGTCTTAAATTTTAATATGAATTTAGATATGACATTTTGAAAACTAACCATAGTAGTGTGTAGATAATTTTGAGTGTTTTGATTTGTGACATTTGATGGTGGTATATGCAACTTGTAATCTGGTGTAAAATATTCAAAATAATCATTAAATGGAATATCATTAGTGATAGGAGATTCTAATGCAATTGATGTTTCATAACACCAACATCTTGAAACGTTTCGAATTGTGTAGCCTCCACCGCCAACAAGCATCAACGGAATGTTGAACCCTTTCACATATTCAACACATCCACCATGTCCTTGAAAAAAAAACAACTTATGACTACGAAACTTTCGACTTTCAATACCTTTAAGTGTCAAATTAAAACATCCCAGTCGATCACCAGTCAGCGAATCCGCTCCACATTGTAAAACAACAGCGCTTGGCTGGAATGATTCCATGACTCTTCCAATTACCGGTTTAAAAATATGCTCATATGTTAAATCATCAATTCCGTCACGTAACGGAAAATTAAGAGCATAATGCTTCCCATTTCCAGCGCCAATATCCTAAAATTTAGCTATGTATTCAGCAAAAAAAAAAATGATAACAACCTTCAAATCACCCGTTCCCGGAAAATATTCTCCATATTTATGGAACGAGACGGTCATCACCCGATCAGTTGTATAAAATGCTTCTTCAACTCCATCACCGTGATGTATATCAATATCAATATATAAAACTCTCTGAATTATTAAATATTCACCTATATTTTTTTAATAATTGTTACAAACCGGATGATGTTTAAGCAATTCTAAAATTGCTAATACGATATCATTACTGTAACAGAAACCACTTGCTTCTGATTTTTTGGCATGATGTAATCCACCCATCCAATTTATTGCAACATCAGCTTCACCTCGGTTTAACCGAGCAGCAGCAGCTGAATGACATAATAAAAACAAAGAAACAAAAATCTTATACGATACCTAATGAACCTCCGCACGATAACTGACAAAATTCATAAACTCCGTCAAAAACAGGGCAATCCTATAAGCTTGTTTTTAGAAAAAAACATTTTTCAAAAGTTGTTTATTAATCATTTTTACTTCTCCAACATTGAACTTTGCCATTTGTTCTGCAAACGACGTAATATTATCCGATCGAATATTTTTTAGGAACATCATGTAATCATCAGAATGATATCTTGTCATTTCTTCAAACGTTGCGGGCTTTGGTCTCTGAACAATTTTTTTTTCAGTCTGAGTTTAAAATTTTTAAAACGTCATACAAATATTTGCATTTTTCTATAAAGCCCGTAGTTTAACAACAAATTATGTGTCATCCTTATTCTATGTGGCTTCATTGGATGTCCTTGTCCATAATAATAATTTCCAACATCAGCTGAAATAAATAAGAAATGGTTGAAAATTAGAGAAAAAAATTACCATCATAATAATAAGAAACTCTTCGTTTAGAATGAGAAGCCAATGCCATTCTAAAAAAACAATTTTCATTATAGGAAATCCCTGATAATATAAAACAAAAAAGATATAAAAATATCCGAAAATTAACGGAAAATCGAAAAAAATTCGGCACAAGAAAAAAATATATATTTAGAAATCTTATTTAACAGATATGCAATAAAACAAAATTTCAGGCAAATAAATTATTATCATAATTCGAAATAATCGCAACACAATGAGAACCCACATAAAAAGCGAAAGAGACCAACAAAAAAATTAAATGTTTAAATGTGGCAATAGTTTATTTAATTTTTATTAAAGTGAGGCAAAAATGCCAATTAAATGTCACGGGATCAAGTCAAAATGATTAGATTCAACACCTAGAAACCACTAGAATGAAAGTCACAAACGATTAATAAATATATGTATATATATATTTATTTATTTATAAATTAATAAGTATACACAAATATATGTTTTTGTTATTCCCTTTTTTGTGAAAACAATATTTATGCATTGCGTTTAATTAATCTCGACATGAATTGTATTAAAACTTGCTGAAGAGGTGATATTACTTCGGGAATTTCATTAACACTCTTTTCTATCTGTAATTATTTGTTTACTACTTAAACTTAAAAAATCAAAAACTTCTTTCGAAAAATGTGTTTCAAACTTTCGAAATTCTTCTTGTATACCCAATGTTTCATATATTTTTTTAATTTCTTTCACCTTTTCCACATCACTGGATCCGAAATTGTTCTGAAAAATTATTTTTTTAACGAGTTTGCTTTAGTTGTGCTAATTTTGAAATGATATTATTAAACCTTAAACTTGTCAAAAAGCGCATTATTTTGAGAACTTTGAATTTTCTGAAGAGCTCTTACTGCTAGCCATGTGCATTTTCCGTCCTAAAAAATAAAAAAATAAAAAGACAAATTCATTATAAAATACTTGAATGTCTGTTCCTATTTTTCCCGTCACATCTGGATCTCCATAGATATCCAAATAATCATCCTAAAAACAAATGAACTTTTGTGTTGATAGAATTGGAAATTAACCTGCGACTGAAATAAAAATCCTATTTGATATGCAGCTTTCTTTACTGCACCATGATAAGCTAAAACATCCGACATTAATAATGACATTTGTAAGGGATGGTACACTGTATAGTGAGATGTTTTATTTTCTACCAATAACTCGTACCTGGAACTTCTCTTCCAATAACTTAAAAAATTTTTTTTACCTATCCCAAGTGAACGAATTCAAAGAAAATGCAGATGATGTATCAAGAACTTGTCCAATCAGCGTTTTTTGTTTACTCTGAGAAAAACGAATTATAATATTATTAAAATTATCTTAAAAACTTTTCGATATGCTTCACATAATCGATCAATGTTAATATGACCCGGTAAGGATAACCTCAAAATATCTTCTACAAAAGAGTCCATGATAAATGCATCATTAATTGCACTCATCCCGATTCCTTTCTAAAATCCATTTTTTTTTTTGAAATTTGCAAATAAATGATAATTTCTTACTCTTCGATACCAACAAGGTTTACCCCTTCTTGTTTCTGATTGATCCATGATATCATCAGCAATCAGATAAAAACTTTGAATCTAAAAAAAAATACGAATTCGGCACAGCTTGGAGATTTTTACAATTTCCAGAGTTGTTGCCGCTTCAACGACGCAATTTAATTCTGCTGTTCCTTCAATTAAATGTGGTTGAAGTGCACGCGTGGCATCCACACAAAGAGAAGCTCGCGCATACTTTCCACCAATTACTGTGTTATCAAAAAGCTGAAAAAAAAATTTTTTTTTGATTATTTCATAAATTATAATACATTTCTAGTTCGATATTGAACAATATCGTATTCGGAACCGTCGAATGGTAGTTTTGAACAAACAACTGATACAAATTTCTTCTTTACTTCTCCAAGAGCAGCTTCTACTAATTTCCTACTTACAGACATCTAAAAAAAACTTTGAACAATTAAAAAGAAAAACTTTAAAATATTAGAACAATGTCAATAAACATAAGTAAATTTTAAAAAATTATAAAAAAATTCATTTATTTAACAAAATAAAAACAATGTAATAGGCAAAAAATAATCGTTTATACCGAATAATTTCGGACAAATTTTTTACAGAATTGAATGCTCTTAAGCGTACGTAAATTTTAAAATTAAAGCGAAATGGCGAAAAAACTGAATAAAAAAGTATCCCGATTAAAATTTACAAAATACCGGAAAAGCGCGCAAATACATGAAATAAATATGTATGTATATAATATAACTAAAAAATGATGCATCGAACGAATGTTCGAGCCATCAGAAACTTAATAATAATGAAATAATTGTAAAACTAATGTTTTTAAGAAAAAATAGAAATAAAAAAAAGAAAATATTTGGATTTAAAATTTTAAACTCTCGAGAATAAATTACCGATAATTATCAAGGCACATTAGTCATCCCATTCATCATCATCAACTCCTTCTTCACTACTCGAATCGTCATTCCCTAACACTTGATCCATTCTTCGTTTCAAAATTGCCGCAACGTCATTGGTTTCCAAGGCGGCTTTTTCAGCAGCTGATTCTTCAGCAAGTCTCACCTTTAATTAAAGTTTTACAAATATTATGATTCTGTTTTTAAACTTTTTTCAATTTTATTCCACTTTGTATCTGAGCTAATAAATCTGTTCTTGCATCAGTCGGTTGGCAATCTGTAGTTGATGTACTTCCAAAGCCATCCCCTTCTACTGTATTTGACTAAAAAAAAATGTTGAGGTTCACATTGGATTTTATTAATACAAAGCATTATAGAGCACATGAAGTTTAGAGAAAAGCACAATCAATAAACGAAAAAATAAATAAAACTGTTACCCGAGCAGAAGAAAAAGTTGCGGATGAAGCAGGCTTTTGAAGGTTGGCTGGAATTGGTGGAGGAGGTGGTGGTGGAGGTGGTATCTGAAAAGGACAGTTCACAAAACAGTGGTGAGAATATTAACTATTCTTAAAAGCATCATAGAGGAAACAAAGGTTTGTTTTAGTAAACTAATTTTAAATTTAAACCACGTTTTTTCTTTCTTTAATACGTTTTCGAAATAAAAAGTTATTCAAATCTTTTTAAGCTCTCACGTTGGCAGGTTCAGCGCTAGGTTCAACCAATTGAATAGCTGTAGGTTGTTCTACTGGCAGTTGATGAACAATTGATGAATGCATAAGTAAAGGAGGGGGAGGTGGTGGAAGTTCATCATCTTCATCATCAATAGACAAAATAGACATGTCGGGGGGTGGAAGATGATCCAAAGAAGTAACATTTTGCTGAAAACAGGAAAAAATACTGACAAACACGCCTATATTTAAAATCTTACCTTTCCTTCGTTTGTTCCGTTCATTTCTTTTTTAATTATGGGACTTCCCCGACTAATATTTGATGAATTTGTTGATGACGAAATTCCTTGTACCATTTGCCTTGATGGTTGATGATTATTTTGATGAAGAGACATTCCCAATGGTGGAATTATATGTCCTTGTTGGCGCGAATTATGATTATATTGATGATTTTGCTTAAAAAAAAGAAACAAAGGTAAGGAAGACAAACAAGAAACATGAAGCACGCGATTAAAAACAGTATTTTAAGAAAAAACCTGGTTTTTGAAATTAAGTTGTAATCCAAGAGCTTGTGGTGCTTGATACTCATCTGGGAATGAAAATACTTCGTTTTGAGGAATGCGAGACGAACTTGGAATTCTGCAAAACGTAATTCAGAAAAAAACGCATTTTATGTTCACCTATTTCCACGCTGACCAGCCATTCCATCAACCACGTTACCGCTGTGACCAACAATTCCAATGGGATTTTGCTGAAGTTGTTTTCTCTTCTTTTTTGGACTTTTACTTCCATCTCCAGGTGATTTAACTCTTCTTGGTCGTTCAGCAACATCCTGGAAAATTTTTTTCGATATTTCTTAATTATTTCAAAAAAGAAAAACTTACTTTAAGTGTTTCTTTTTTCCATAAGTCAAAGAAGAAAGAAGGATTAGTGTACAAACTGAGCGCAGGTGTTGAACTTTCTCTTAAAAATTGAAAAATATGTAGAAAAAATTATATAAAATTATTATTTTCAGTGGTAGAATCAAACCTGTATGGGTTTAAAGCGTCTAAGTCTGGAGGTGGATCACATCTCGCATATCTTTCTGCTAAAGCCATTGGCAATGTGCTTCGATCCAATATATGTTGATCAACAAGCATTGAGCTTTTGAATGCTTTTCTCATACTAGCATCTGTTAAATTAGACTGGTCATTACTTGAATCCAATTGTGTCACTTTTGTGTGCAATCGTTCAATTCTTTGTTGCAATGTGTTAGTTTTATGATGTATTACCATCGCGTCGTGATAAATTTCGCCAAAAATGTTTTCAGCATGTTTACTTAAAAACATATTTTAACTTTAAAATAGTTTTAATTAACACCTTAGTGAGCTGAGTTGTCGAATAAGGTTTGCAATTGATCCATTTGCAGTACATTGTAACTCATCTCTGTGAATAGATGGCGGAATTACATTTCGACTGATATTTACTGGTGAGACTGCCCTTTTAGTTAAAGGCATGTCTAAAAACTTTTAACTCTAAAAGTAAAAAATATTTTTTTTAATTTTTGTTTCTCAATAAATAAAAAAACAGAAAACTTTTTTTTCAAATTTGAAAAAAAAACAATTTAAATCAAATCATTGAATTAAAGGGAGGTTAGCTACGTAAACTCACAACAAATGAGTGCGGCGTTTTCGTGGTGAGACCATCTTTAGCGTCACATGAAAGTGTTAAGTTCGGCCTAAAATTTATCGGCAGTTTATATTTGTCACGAGGCTTATTTCACTCTCATCAATTTCAAATCATGTCTGGACGTCAAGGATTCTCCGTTTACGGTTAGTTTAAAAAAGCAAGTGAACAAAAAGAAGATTAGGTTTTATTAATAAGTAACTAACGTCTAAAGAATGAAAAAAAGGTTTTTTTCTTTCGAAATGTTTATTAGTTTTGATTAGCATCGGCCTTCGTTCTCTATGGTTCATTCGTGTACCTTGAAAACAGTTCCCGATATTTCAGGTAGTTATCTTCATTATGTCCCTTGGGAAACTTTATAACAGTTACGAATTGAATGGGAGCTGGACGAAGATGTCGATACACAACTGAACGTTTTAAAACGGTGAAATATTTTGCGATATAAGTGTCCTATTTAGTCTAGATTAGGTTAGGGTCTCTTTGATACGTAACGCACATTATCACGGTAGCATAACTAACGGTATTGTTTCATTTTTTTTCAAAAATGGTTTTCTCGGTTTGAATGATATATTTAGTTGGAAATATCCCATACCAAGCCAGTGAAAATGATATTGGAAATTTCTTCAGTCAAGTTGGAACCGTCTCTAACGTGAGGTATGTTGAAGTAAAGAACGAGTATTCTCTCAATTTCTATTGTTTAGAATCGTTTTTGATCGTGAAACTGGACGTCCAAAGGGATTCGGATTCTGTGAGTTCGCTGAAGAAGCAGGAGCTCAAAAAGCTGTTGAACAACTTAACGGAACTGCTTTCAACGGAAGAAGCCTCCGTGTCAACT
This sequence comes from Caenorhabditis drosophilae, assembly GCA_963572285.1. NCBI lineage: Eukaryota > Metazoa > Nematoda > Chromadorea > Rhabditida > Rhabditidae > Caenorhabditis > Caenorhabditis drosophilae. Next base: position 6,680,793 of record OY751561.1, on the reverse strand, counting down.
TCGCCAACAACTAAATAAAGATTATATCTTGAGATTTCACTGTAATATATCGTTGTGATCTCTTGATCATTCCCAATAATTATCATGTTTGAGTTATCTACATTATTCATTTATTATAATAAAGCATGAATTTATAAAATGTTTTTACAAAAATCTAGAAATCAAACATTTTGAGGCTTGGAAAAGTTTAAAATCAGCCTTTTAACGAATTTGGACATTTTTAATGGACTTTTTGTTGGCAATAGTTCATGCACATTGACTTTTCAATTAGTTTTTTGAAACTGTTCGTACAGTTTATTATGAGCCATATTTTTTCGCTTTAACCAAATGCAATTAGAAATTTATTTGTAGAACCAAAGAAACTTGCGAGAAAATCGAATTACGTCATCTATGAAGTATTGACTTTTTTGACAGCGTCCTGTTTAAAGGGAGGTGAGTCGCGTAAATTCACGTGTCACTTATGCGGCATTGTCGTGGTGAGACCATCTCCGGCGTCCCCATGTGACATGTGTTCAATTCGGCCTAAATAATATCGGCAGTGTTCAATTGTCGCGTTTTATTTAACTCTCATAAACTTCAAATCATGTCTGGACGTCAAGGATTCTCCGTTTACGGTTAGTTTAAAATAGCAAAAATAAGAATAGCTTTAGTTTTAATGAGTGACTAACGTATTTGAAAAACTCATGAAAATGAGTTTGAACAATTCAATGATTTTACTTATTGTTAAAATTTATTAGTTTTGATTTGCATCGGCCTTCGTTATCTATGGTTCATTCGTGTACCTTGAAAGCATTTCCCGATATTTCAGGTAGTTATCTTCATTATGTCCCTTGGGAAACTTTATAACAGTTACGAATTGAATGGAAGCTGGACGAAGATGTCGATACACAACTGAACGTTTTAAAACGGTGAAATATTTTGCGATATAAGTGTCCTATTTAGTCTAGATTAGGTTAGGGTCTCTTTGATACGTAACGCGCATTATCACGGTAGCATAACTAACGGTATTGTTTCATTTTTTTTCTCAAAATTTGTTTTCTTGGTTTGAATGATATATTTAGTTGGAAATATCCCATACCAAGCCACCGAAAATGAAATCGGAAACTTCTTCAGTCAAGTTGGAACCGTCTCTAACGTTAGGTATGTTGAAGTAAAGACGAGTATTCTCTCAATTTCTATTGTTTAGAATCGTTTTTGATCGCGAAACTGGACGTCCAAAGGGATTCGGATTCTGTGAGTTCGCTGATGAAGAAGGAGCGCAAAGAGCTGTTGAACAAATCAACGGAACTGCTTTCAACGGAAGAAACCTCCGTGTCAACTTCGCCAACAACTAAATGAACATAAAGTTCTCTCTCTCCAAGAGTTCGCTATATTATGTTGTGATCTCTTGATAATTTCAAATATTTATCACGTCTAAGTTGTCTACATTATTCCATAATTGTAATAAAACGTAAATAAATTCATGTGTTGTTAATGAAAGAAATGTAAACAGCGAGAGTATATTTCCAAATAGATTAAAGAAGCCACTATTCTAACAAATGAGGAGCGGATCATATTTTTGCTATAGGTTTCTACGAGCATTGTTACTTAAAATGTCAAAAAGAAAATCTGAATCCTCTGCCAAACCTTTAGCTTCAATTTTCTGTAAAAAACAAAAGACTCAAGTAGTAGAAGATGACGGATCTAAAACGATCTGGAAAATTGTTTCGTGGAATGTTGCGGGGTTACGTGCGTGCGTAAAAGTAAATAGAATAAAATTTAAAAGTGTTAAAATAAATAATTTCAGAAAAATGACTTCTCAGAAATTGTAAATCAAAATGCTGATATAATATTTTTGGGTGAAACGAAATGTACTGAATGGCCGGCAGAGATTGAAGAAAACTTTGCAAATTATAAAAAAACATTGGTGGTTTCAAAAGAAAAAAGTGGCGGATATGCCGGTGTTGGTTTTATGAGCAAAGTTGCACCGTTAAAAGTTTTTTTTTTTCATAATTATTTCGATAACTTTCAGATTTTCAGATAACAAAAGGAATTGGTGACGAGGAATTCGATAAGGCTGGCCGTTTAGTCATTGCCGAGTTTAGCAAATTTTATTTCATCGGTGCTTATGTTCCAAATTCTGGTTCGAAATTGATCGCCATCGATAAAAGAGAGCGATGGGAGCAACTTTTTCGAAAGAAAATAAAAGAGCTTGACGCAGACAAACCATGCATATATGGTGGAGATTTAAATGTTGCTCATAACGAAATTGGTCAGTGAAAATCAATTAAAAATAAACGAGATTTTTAATTTGAAGTTTAGATTTAAAAAATCCGGATTCAAATAGAAATAAAACGGCTGGGTTTACTGACAAAGAACGTGGATGGTTTAGCGATTTGTTAGCCTTAGGATTTAAAGATTCGTTTCGATTCCTTCATCCCGAAGACAAATTATATACATTTTGGTCTTATATGAGTAATGCTCGAAGTAAAAACATTGGATGGAGATTAGATTATTATGTTGTTAGCGATCGAATCATAGAAAAAGTTTTTCTTATTTTAATTATTTAATTTAAAAAAAAACCAATAATTACAGGTAAAAAGTAGTAGCATAATGTCATCAGTGATGGGAAGCGATCATGCTCCAGTTGTTTTGGAAATTGAATTTTAACTTTACTCATAATTGTTTTATTCATTTTACTGATCTCCAATCAATAATTTTACCTCATTTTGTCAAATAATATTTTGAAATTACATGAATATTACATTTTCTATAATTTTAATTAACTTCTCAATCGAGCCAATTGTTGTTCCAAATCATCGAAACTTGAAATATTTTGATTTGTAGCTGGAACAGATGGGATGTTTGACAATTTCGAATTGGTTTCGATTCCGATCTCATCTAATACTTGATTCACAATTGCATCTTGCTCTTCAGAATCACCCGGATCATCAAGAATTGAATCCAATGCGTCATTCATCATCTAAAAAATGTCAAATGTCTTTGATTAAAATATTAAAAGATTTGTTGACTTCTTCAGTTAAGCCCAATTTTTCTTGAGCCATTTGGAATTCCTTCATATTTCGAGCTATTTTTTCTAAAGGCATTTGTTTCTCCATTGTTTTCATTGTTTTCACAGTTGTTCCCATTGCAGAAGACATTTTTGCCATGCTATTTAAATTGCTAAACTTGTAAATCAGATATTTTTGTAAAAAAAAATGAGAAGAAAATAAAATTCAACCTATTTTGAGCTTGGATTCCACTAATTTTGGTGCTCATTTCAATACTTTTCGTTTTCTGGTTTCTTACTTGAATTAACTGTTTTGCCAATTTTTTTGCTGCCTCATTTTGTCCTTTTTGTGCCAATTTTTTAATTTCTTGCTCCTTTAATTTTTTAAAATTAAAAAATTTGAATTTGGAAAATTCAATCAAAGTTTTACCAATTCTTTCTCTCTTCGCTCGATTTGTCTTCTATCTGATTCTAAATCTCGATTTGTTTTTCGTAATTCTCGATTACTCGCTTTCATCTGTTCTAAAATTGATTTTTTTTGTTTAATTTTAAAATTAAATAATTTTTACCTTTTGGATCTGGTTTTTTGAAAAAATCCATTTTTCACCAAACTGAAAAAATAAAAATTTGAAAATTGAATTTCCCTCAATATGAAGAATGATTCATTTTTGTTAACAATCATCATTTTTTCTCTCTTTCTTCACTCGATTTCTTTAATGATAACAATTTCGCAATAATTCAAAAAAGAAAAACTTGCAAATTTTTTTTTCAGCCAGACAGAAAGTTTCATTTTGGAATAAAACATCCAATTATTCAGAAGAACGCAATTTTTATTTAAAAAAATGATTTTTTTATTAAAACAAGAAAACATTAACAATTGTTCGAAAAATATAACAATAAAAAGAGAAGAGAAAAATAGAAGACGCCTAACTTATAATACACTTAAAAACTATTTAAACCTGTATCGAAATTCAAAAAAGCAAAACCGATAAAGAAAATCAATTAATTTACGTAATTGGCTTTCCTCTTCCAGCCTTTTTAAATGTCGCAGCATCTCGTTGACGAAGATCAGCTAATGATGGTGGAATTGTTTTATTATCTAGTATAATCAATATTTATTATAAAATTTTTAAAATTATTTCATTAAACAAACCTTTATAACTTTTCAACACTTGAGAAATTGCTGATTTCTCTCCTGGAACAACTGGCGGTGGGACAACTGGAGGAATTCCAAATAATTTTCGAATTGGTTGAACTTTAAATGCTCCGGCATAAACCAATGAAACAACATTTGAAGCTGTCCAATAAACACATAAACCCTTTAAAGTTAACAATTATTTTTCTCACTTCTTTAAATACTTAAAATACCGTCGCAAATTGAGATGAAACTCCGAAAATTACCACTGGTAACCCCCATTGCATAAATGCTCTCATCATTGGTGGCATTTGATCCGAACTTGTTCCCATTTCAATTCCAACTTTTGTCACTGCTGCCATTGTTAATGCCGAAATTAAAGGCAACGCATAATACGGATCAGTTGCTGTCAAATCTGTGAACCAAAACGCTCCACCTGTTGCTAATCCAGGATAGCTTACCTAATTTAATTTTAAAAAATAAATACATTTAAGCTATTAAATATTAAACATACCATAACCATTTTTTTAATTGCAAAAAATTGTGTTGCAAAAACTGCACCGTTTGCTACCATAACACCGAATTGTCTTCCAAGGCGAATATCTTTTGATTTGAAAAAATCACGCTGTTCCAATAAGATTTGTTGCTCTTTAAAATTGAGTAAAAAATATTTAAAAATCGATATTTTTCATACGTAATAATTGATTATTTTCTTTTCGTGCTTCTTCAATTCTATCTCGAAATTCATTCATTTCTTTTCTATACATTGATTGTTTTGCAACTAATTTTTGTGACATAACAGGCACTCCAATTAATAACAATCTTAAAGCCACAGTAGCAGAAACAATTGTGATCCACCATGGAACATCAAAATAATTATGTATTCCTTCTAAAGCTAATCGAAAATAGCTCGATGGTTTATACCATGACCATAATCCTAGTTCTTCTAATACTGATCCACCCGACTGAAAAAAAATATTTAAAGATTTTTTAATCAAAATTTTAAATATACGGCAATTATTTCTTCAATTGTTTGTCCTGGTGGTGGTGGTGTTGGAATTGGTGGGAGACTAGATGCCTTCAAATTCATCTTGTTTATTATTAACTTACGAAAAACTTTACTTACGAAATTCTCCGACGCTTTGAAAATTTCAGCACTGCTAATTAATCGAACCTGAAAATTACCACATTTACACATTTGGCTATGCAGAACTTTAGATTTTTACTTGTAATTTCGAGAAAGACGGGTTTTGAAAATTTCTTGAAGCTCCCAATCTTGCAATTGTTGGAATTATTCGAGATCCGTTTCGTACTGGTACAGATAACATCTAAAAATAATTTTTTCTTTAAGTTTAAAAAAACTGTTTTTAAATAAATTTATATAGTGTAGAAACTATAAATCTGGAATAATTTTAAAAACATTTAAAAATAAAAAATGAGATTTATTATTGTTTACTTGAGTAAAAGAATTGTTTAACAATAATGTACAAAAATGAAACAAAATTAAAAATACATTGGATTGTAAGTAACCCAATGTCCTTCTTTTTTCTTTTTTGCTGCTTCACAAGTTGTAAACAGATTTTTGTATGTTGAAGATTTTGACGGATCTGATTGAATATCAACTTCGACTTTTCTTTTTTCTGCAAGACGACTAGCCAAAACATCTGATTTTTCTTAAAATTTAATAATCAAGCCTTAACTTGAATTTAAGCCAAACGTACTGGTTTTTTCTTCTTTTACAGTTTTCGATGAAGAAGCTCCATCTTCCGAAGAAGTTGCTAACGCTTCTGCTGTTTTCGCCGCTTTTTTAGCTGCCTTTTTCTCAGTTCTTTCAGCTTCTAACTTTAATTTGTATAACTCAAGTACATCTTCCTCAGGATTTAAATAGACGATTTTTGTGGCATCATATGGACCTCCACAAACATGACAAATATCACTTTTAATCTGAATAAATAGAAATAGGGCTCGACAATCAATTTAAATAAAACAAATTACCTCCTGTTTAGCTTTCTCAGAAAAAACACATCCACATTTCCAATTCACTAAAAACGGAGTGTTTCCGTTCATTGGAGCATTTGTAACTGGACAAATAAATTCTGATTTATTTACATCATCATAATCATCTCCTTTGACATTATCTTTCTTGAATTCTTTACTTTCAGTCAACTTTAGCTCAACAAAGTCTTTTGGTCCTTTTATATGTGAAGCTGCTATTGATTTTGAAATAGTCTTATTCAAAATGGCATTTATCACATCTTCCTTATTGTAAAGTTTTCCAAGACGACAAGCAATTATTGGCTTTTTTAAAGGTAATTGAGTCAATTGGCAATTCCTCCATTTTGTTGCATTTTTCACGTGTTTTGCTACTTTTTCCTTCTTCTTTCGAGCTTTGACTAATTCACACCTTAAATGTTCAAACTTAAGTTATTTTTAGTAATAATAAAAGTATAATACCTTTTTGGAATGGTTCCTCCATCTGCTCCCATGATTTAATTTATGAACTCTAACAATAAAAATAAAAATAAAGAATTTTTTTCCGAAGATGCGAAAAGAAATTAGGACACGCCTATCAAATGCAAAATGTGTGCATGGTTTAAAATTTTTTGCATAGTGCGCACAGCTTACGTCTCCTTCGATTTTATTAACTTTTTTCATTTTTTTTTCGTGCTTAATTGGTTTTAAATGTAAAACATGTAAGCTTTTTTTTAATTAAAATAATTATTTTTATTGTTGTATTCTTAAAAATTAGATTTTTCTTTTAAAAAAATGTTTTTTAAGTAATATAAAATCTTCTTCATACACATTTTTTTTAACGAATTCCTATTTTCAAGTTTTGTTAATGAAAATAAAAAATGAAAAATTTAATTCTCTCAAATGTAACCAAGTTATATGCGTTGCTTTTGCTTTTTTTTAAAATTTAATTCAGTTTTAAAATAAATCAAATTCGTTTTGTTTATTCATCCTGATAAAATCCAGCTTAATTTATTTCATCCACAAAAATAGGGTGGTTTAATGAAAAAAAAAAGAAAATATTTTCCAAAATGTTCATAATGTATGTCACATTTTTATTTGATTCAGAGCCAAAAAAATGTTCTCTAAAAGAATCAAATTTTGATTCCGTTAGAAAACAAACAAATTTTATTTGACAAATAAATGTTTCATTTCTTGTTCTATTGTTCATATAATTTTCGCTATAAATTGTTTTAATTCTACAATTTAAAAAAATGTGATTATTTTTAAAACTCCTTAACTGGCTTTTTCTTTTTTAGTTTATCGAAAAATTTGTTTCCCAAATCGAGTGGTTATTTCATGTCAGTTGATAGTTGGTCAATATATCACGTGGTTCAAAATTAATCTTTGGTTCAAAAAATGTTTCCAAACCCTCTCTCAGTTTTCTATTTCTCTTAATTCTTTTCATAATAATCTCTGAATTCGTTTTAACATCGATAAAACTCCTCATGAAAAGGTAACATAAGAAATATCGAAATGTGTGTACTTTCATTTTCGAGACGCGGATATTTCAAAATAAAAATGAACGATAAGAATGAAAATTTTTTGATGACTGAGGCATTCAGACAAAAAGAAAGAACATAATTTTTAGAAGAGACGGCTAGAATGTAGTATATATGTGTGTGTGTGTATGTCTATTTGCTTCGTGTCGCTATGGCCTATTGATTATATTGCCCTTGAGTTTGCGCCTTTCTTAATTTAATATTTATGTTTCTCTGTTTTTTTTCCCGATAATAAACTTTTGTTAAACAATCAGTGAAGATATCATTAATGTTTAGAGTTTTTTTTTTAAATTTTGAACTATTTTAAAAAACTTCCAGCAGATATCGTAATATTTTTATATTAAAAGTTGCTCTTCTTTTTTTATTCTGTATATTTTTTTAATCATTTCCATGACAAGTACAAAATGTAAAAAAAGTGCTTTCAATTCATGTTGTTTTCTTATTCATCCATCAGCACACAAAATGTTTTGCTCGCTATTGACGAAAAAAACAACGCTTTTTTTTGAATCTCAACAAAAAAAAAGCATATTTTTCTTAATAATAAAAATAAAGTTTTTTCCAGCTAAATGGACTTGGTTGATCCATTGGCCGAGCCATGCGCAGTTTGTGGTGATAAATCAACAGGGACACATTATGGAGTAATTTCGTGCAATGGATGCAAGGTTGGAAAGTTATGAATCCAATTAAAAGTAAACATTGTATTTTTATTTAAAGGGATTTTTTCGTCGAACAGTTCTTCGGGATCAAAAATTTACATGTCGGTTTAATAAACGATGTGTAATTGATAAAAACTTTCGTTGCGCATGTCGATATTGTCGATTTCAAAAATGTGTTCAAGTTGGAATGAAAAGAGAAGGTAATTTCCAAATGTTTTTCTTTTTTCTTTTTTAAAATTTTTAGTTCTAGCAATACAATTTGAACGAGATCCAATTGGTTCACCAACATCGACAATAAATGGATCAAATGGAACGCCATTAAAAAAAGAAAGAACAAGTCCACCAGGAGGGTACAATGAAAATGGTCAGGAAAATATTCGAAGCACGAGTAATGTTATTGAAGCATTAATGGAAATGGAAGCAAGGGTTAATGAGGTAAATTAATAATTTTTTGTTTTATTTTTTAAGTATAAAAAAAAATAGGAAATGTGTAATCGATATCGTAATCGATCATCGGTTATCCAACAACAACAGCAACAACAACAACAACAACAACAACAACAACAAAGTATCCCAACACTAAATGGAGAAGAAGATAATGGGAACACAGGATCAGCGTTTTCACAACCAAATAGGCCTTGTACAGCAGAGGTTTGATTTTCATTTTCCGGAAAACTTTATTAAGAAAAAATAATTTTTAAGGATTTAAATGAAATTTCACGGACGACACTTTTGTTAATGGTTGAATGGGCAAAAACAATCTCGCCATTTCCTGAATTATCAATGGAAGATAAAATTATTTTATTGAAAAACTATGCACCACAACATTTAATATTAATGCCAGCATTCAGGTGAAGAATATTTTACTCAATAAAGTATAAATCGAAAAACTTTTGTTTTTACAGAAGTCCAGATACCACAAGAGTTTGTTTGTTTAACAATACTTATATGAGCAGAGATACAAATACTGACTTGAATGGATTTGCCGCATTCAAAACAAGTAATATTACACCAAGGTATATTTTAAAACAAAGAAGTAAATTGTTCCTATTTTTTTCCAGAGTCTTAGATGAAATTGTTTGGCCAATGAGGCAATTACAAATGAGAGAACAAGAATTTGTTTGTCTTAAAGCATTGGCATTTTTACACCCAGAAGCTAAAGGATTATCAAATCAATCTCAATCTATGATTCGAGAAGCAAGAAATCGTGTGCTGAAAGCACTTTATGCATTCATACTTGAACAAATGCCTGAAGAAGCACCGACAAGATATGGAAATATTCTGTTGTTAGCGCCAGCCTTAAAAGCACTCACGCAATTATTAATTGAAAATATGACATTAACAAAGTTTTTCGGATTAGCGGAGGTAAACAACTGTTGGAGTTGGTTATTGAAAAAAAAAAACAAAGTGTGTTCAGGTTGATTCTCTACTTTCTGAGTTTATTTTGGATGACATTAATGACCATTCAAGTGCTCCAGTTTCTTTACAACAACATTTGTCATCACCAACAACTTTGCCAACTAACGGGGTTTGTTTTTTTTTCGTATTTAAAAAAAACACAAAAAATCTTATTAAAAAAAAGTTTAATTATCAGGTTTCTCCATTAACATCAGGTGGTTTATCAAGTGTTGGAAGTGCTTCATCAGGTCATGGAATGATTTCGACACCAACCGGAATGTTAACATCAACCCCATTGATTGCTCCAACAGTTATAAAAAGTGAGGCGAAATCAGGTGGATTACAAAATAGAAATGGAGATCAACAATAAAATGTGTAAATTAGAAACGTTTGTTTTTGTTTTTTTTTCTTCGAATTGTTTATTACTTTTTTGTTTTATTTGTTCCTCTCAATCTGTTCACTGTGATCTACAAAAAATTATATAATTTTATCAAAAAAAGAGAAAAGAAAAGAAAAAAATGCCCAAGAAATTGCCATTCATGTTAGAGAATTATTTAAACGGCAGTTAGAATTTGTACATTAAACAATATCAATGAATTATTAGTCAGGATCATATCAGGTCGACCAAAAACTACACTTTTTTTAGTTGTCAGTTTAGATTCGTATTTTTATTTGGAATAATATTTAGAATTTCGGTCAGTTAGAATTCATACATTTTAGTTTTAACATATTTAGATATAAATATATATTTTGATTATCTTCTCCAATCCCACAAACTTCTCTCCTTCATGTGATATGATTCGATTGTTTCCTTAAAAACGCTTTTTTATTCTTATAAAAATATACAAAAACAATATGGGTTTCGATGAGAAACTTGTAGTTTTATAATTTTTATATGTTTGTTTTCGAAAATGAAAATTTGAAAAATGTTATTTTCTTTCTTTTTTCAAACTTTCAGGAACAATTTTAATGAATCTGTTTTGTTTGATCAGCCGGAAAATGAATTTCGAAAAAAAGTGAGAATTTTATTTCTTTTTTTTTTTTTTTGAACTTCAAGAAAATGATTTTTTTATAGAAGAAAAATGATTCCCACGATCTATAGAAATCGGTGTCGGGTCGGTGAGGTGAAGAGGATAAAACAATATTGGTAATATTAGCTTAGGAGGTGTCATCAGCAAGCTGTTTCGATCGATAAAAAGTTGAGAATATATTTACAAAAGCCGTGTGAAGTGCAATTTTTTATTTTCTTTCTTTTCCTTTTTGATTACTTTTTGACTGTATTTGGAGTCTTTTTCTCTCTCTCTCTCTCTCTCTCTCAAACATCATTTTTCTTTGTTCAATGTATTATTTTATGAATCATTCATTTATTCAAATAACTTTTTCTGATTTTCTTCCAACAAACTTCAAAAATCTTTTCACTTTTCTCCCCATCCTGCTTTACTTCATGTTGGTCCCCCTCCTTTTGATTTTGAAGATGATTGTGATTGATGACGTCACATTTTTTTGATCGGATGGCACAAAAAAGTCGTGGGAAAATAGTCATCGAGATTTTTGTGAAGTGAAAATTGAAGATGATTTTTTTTTGTTGTTGAATCAAATCCGTCTTATTTTCTGTCTCCCCCCCCCCCCTCATTCAGTTTTGCTCCGCTCAATTTTCTTTATTATTATTAATATTAAATAAATTGTAAAATTGTAATAAAATACTTTCTTTTCTTTACAAAAATAATATTATTTGATTGTGGATGAGATGGGGAATATGTACATAATATTGGTTTAATTGATCAGCCTAAAATGGATGCTCAACATATTCCCCAACAACATTCAAAATCAAATGGAAATAGAGTTCCAAGGTATGCGGCTTCAGCATTTTTCATTTATTTCTCTTCCACACCTTCTTCTTCTTCTCCTCCTTCAGCTTCTTCTTTTGGTTTTCTATTCATTTCGATTTAACTTGAATTTCAGAATGGTTTTTGCTGAAATTGTTGGAACACTTTCGTTCCTTCAACCACAAGCTGACGATGATATTTTTGATCGATTACATTATTATTATACAACAACATTCCTATTATTGACGGCGGTTTGTAGTTTAAAATTTGGAAGAAAAAGTGAACATTTCTGAATAAAATAGGTGCTGATTTCGTTGAAAATGTTCGGTGGTCGACCAATCGAATGTTGGCTGCCAGCTGAATACAAAAGTAGCTGGGAGGATTATACAGGTTGGCGGTGGGGGGAAAAGAAATGAAAGCACACCCGATGATGTTTCAGAAATGTATTGCTGGGCTCGAAACACTTACTTCACCTCGTTTGAAGATGAGAATTTGCCAGAAGTCACGAATCGTGAATATACAATGGTTTGACTTGGGGGGCGACGAAGAGAGCAAACCCCCCCCTCCCCCCCCCCAAAAAAAAAAATCAATAATTCCTCTCAGGTTTCCTATTATCAATGGGTTCCATTTTTTCTTGTCGTCGTCGCCTTCATGTTTTATGCTCCTTGCCTTGTTTGGAGATTATTATACGATAAATCTGGAATTCGTCTTAAAGATATCATGGGTTTTGCCAATGATAAGGCAAATGTTGTTCCAGGTACATAAATTCTCAAAAAATCCAAGAAAAAAGAAGGAAAGAAAAATATATTTGAAGCTCAAAGAAGAGCCAACATCAATGGATTATCAGCTCATTTATCATCAATTTTTCGTCATCGTTTTAGGTTTGGAGCTCAACATCCGTATCATCATAAGTTTATCGATTTTTTTTTTTTTTTTTTTTTGAAAATTCAAAAAATTACAGAATTTTCAAATTTTTAAATCTTCGTTATTATGAATCTTATCTCACCTATCTTTACCTGGGAATTAAATTTTTATTTTTATTCAATGTTTTATTTCAGGTTTGGCGGCTTCTTTCTGAAAAATCATGAATTCCCTAAAGACATTTTTTGTTCAGATGTATCTTCTCAGTCGATTTCTTGAATTGGATTCAAAAAGATATTATGGTTATGGCATCTTTTATGATATTATAACTGGAAAAGGCTGGAAAGAATCCTCCAATTTTCCAGTCGTCACTTATTGTGATATGCAAATTCGAATTTTGGGACATGTTCAGAGGCATACTGTACAATGTGTTTTAGTTATCAACATTTTTACTGAAAAGGTTTTTTTTTCTTCTTTTTTTTTTTTTGAAAAATATTTATCAGCCAATTTAACATTTTAGCTAAGAAATAGTTTTCTAATCATTGGAAAAATTATTTGGTTTGCTGCCATAATGTTGAAAGCACGCTCTATTGAGAATTTTGAACATTTAAAAAAAAATCTTTGAAAATTGAAAGCAACTCTTCTGTTATTATCATATTATGTGTATATTTTTGGTGCGAAATATTTTTTCTTCTCATTTTTCAAAAAAATGTGAACCGCTTTGCAAGCCGCGACGCGTCTCTGTCTGTCTGTCTCTTTCTCTCTCTCTATTATGAGCTTAAAATTGGGTTAAAAAAGAAACAAAAAGGAGAAGAAGGAGAAATTGTTTCAGATATTTTTTATTCTTTGGTTGTGGTATTCACTGTTAACCTTCGTTTCATTCGGTTCAATTCTCTCCTGGATATTCTCATCATTGCCGTTCGATCAACGTCGAAAATTCATTGCTCGTCGCCTTGAATTGGCCGATGTTCAATTCGACAAGCAGAATTATAAGCACGAACTCGATGAGGTCTCACAATCATTTTTTGTCGGCAACACACGACTTTATCATTTTTCAGTTCGTTCGTGATTTTATCAAAATGGATGGCATTTTTGTTCTAAAAATGATCACAATTCATTCGGGTGTTCTGATATGCACCGAAGTTGTCGACACAATGTGGGATCAATTTTTAAGCGAACAAGGCAAGGCATCCACTTCATTTTTTCTTAATCAAAAAACCACTTTTTTTTTTGTTCTTAAAGGACATCAAGTTATTGTATCATTATTGAACGAAAAAAATCAATTTGCTGATGGTGAACGATCCCCATCAGCTGGTGGATGTTCAATTGAGCAAGGTAATGACATTCACCCACTTTAAAAATAAAAAAAAATCAATAATTTGAAAACTAAGGTCTTCGACGAAAAACGTCAGTTTTGGTTCCTTTAATGAGTCGTGAGGATTTGACACAATCAGAAAATCCACCGACACCAAGTATTGGACAATTCTTAAGGCCTCCGAGTAGCCGAATGAATGTCTAATTTTCTATTTTTTTTTAATTAATAAAATAAAATAAAATATTTGTATTTTTGAAACAAAAAAGAACAAAAAAAATAAACAAAAAATATACAAATAAAATTATATTTGATGCTCAATCAAAAATCAACTCCGACCCGAAACGTCTAAAACAGACCGGCATTTGTGTTTTCTTTGGTTTGCAATCAATAATAATGAGAGAGGAGAGGAGAAGTGGCGAACGATAACGTCGTTTCTGATTTTCAGAGGAAAAAAACGACGACGAAAATCAATTATTCTTCCAGTTCGGTTTTTATTGATTCAACCGGTGACGATAAACTGGTTTGAAGAAGTTGCGGATCCGAAGTTTTCTGATCATTTAGAATCAATTCCGACATTAATGAATCGACGTTGACCAAACCAAAAAGACGAGCTAATTGAACATCTTCAACCTGTCGAGAAATTATTGATTTTTTTTTCGTTGAAAAAAAAGAAAGAAAAGTAACTAATTGTTGAGCAATTGCTTGAAGAGATGGAAGAAGAAGCAACAATTTTCCACTACGACAATCCACATCTTCATCGTCGGCTGATATCAACGCCTTCTCTGAGCATCTTCTCTCCAATGACCTTAAGCATGCAAATCGAGCGTGTTCAATTGTTGTTTGATCATGAATTTCTCGAACGACCGGATTGAAGAATAGGATCGCCTTCAGCGCCACATACTCGATCAGATCCATATTCAATCGACGCATCGGATTGACAATTTCATCGATTATTCGACCGACGACACAGCTGAAATGTCTAAATTTTAATGTTTCATTTTATTAGGCGATTCCCAATTGATTTCCCTCAACTTTATATCTCCAACGTGAGCTGCATGATCTTTCGGTAAAAGCGTATCATTGGCTAAACAAATCGTGTCACCAACAGTTAAACAAATCGATCGATAAGCAACACCAAGAACAATTATTGATGCTGCTGTTCCTTTCAATAAGGCGGCCTTTGAATCAAAATTTTTGATTTTTTAAAAAATGTTTCAAATCAAAACCTGATCCGACATTGCAAGAAATGTGAATTGAGGAAGAGATTTTGCCCATTCAACTAATAAAACCAATTGTTGATGAATACTTTTTCCAATATCATCCAATGTTGCTCTTCTGTCATGCTCATAACTCCATTTGACTTTTCCGCAATCATACGAAACCTAACAAAAACCCAATCATCAACACAAAACAATCGATAATTGATTCGTTTTACCTGTTGTGTTCGCTTTATAACGCTGCTTCTCAATTGTTGACATAAATTTTCAGCCGCCACTAATTGATCAATAAATTCCTCTTTGTCATTTTCACCTCCACAATTGGCTCCACCTCCACCACCTAAGACTCCTCCTCCTCCTCCTCCTTTTTTTCGTTTTCCAATTGAATCTCGTTCATTTTGAATCGCTGAATTTCTCGTTGAGTTTGAATTTGAAAAAGAAAAAAGAAAAAAAACGAAAAACCTCCGGCTTTCATTCCAGCTTTAACACATTTTTGAAGTCGGCAAGATCGACACGCATTTCTCTTATCTGAAATCAAACAAGTATTGATTGATTTTGATTTTTTGTCGAAGAAAAAAAAATAAGAATCGTCCCCAACTTTTTGTCACATCACAACATTTTTCAAATCGACAAATGTAATGATATCGTTTTCGAATGCTTCGTCGGAAGAAGCCTGGAAATTTCAGCCGATTTTTTATTTGAAAAAAAAAAACAAAAAAAGAAGAATTATTTTTTCATCTTCTTCTTATCAGGAAGCAAAATTAATAAAAATAAAAATATTTTGGATCAATCAAAGATCATTAAAAAAAAAAAAAAGTTTTTTATTACCTTTACAACCATCACAACTAATTGCTCCATAATGTTTTCCTGTTGATTTATCATTACAAATATTACATAATTCTTCGCCCATTTTTTTTGTTTTTCTTCTTCTTTAAAAAAAAATCAATTAAAAAAAGGAAAAATAACAAATTTCAATTTCTTTTTTTTTTCTTTTTTCTTCTGATCAAAAAATGAGGAGACGCTGATAAAAGAAAAAAAGGAGGAGGAGGAAAAATAAAAAATTTGATATTTTTTCTGATAAATTATCAAATTCATTATTTGATTTGATATTTATTAAAAAAAAAGAAGAAAAAGAAGAAATAATAATTTGAAATTTAAAAAAGAAAAAAAAAAGGAATGGAGCGAAATGATTAATATAACTGATTGATAGATTAAACTTATATCAATAGAAAAATGATTAAAATGATAAGAATCAATCATAAAATTATCAATCAATATCCAATTATTATTATTTTTTCTTTTTTTTCTATTAAATTCTTCATTTAAAAAAAAAAGGATTTTAAAAAGGTGAAAAAAAGTCAGAGCGGGCTGGGATTTTTTTCCAATTTTTTTTTCTTTCTTGCTCGATTATCAGGCATGGATTGGGAATTTTAATGATTTGCACATGTTATCCATGTGTAACTGATCTTTGAATGAATCACAAAATGGAGAGGAAAAAAAGCAGAACAATTTTAATGTTCAAATCGAAAATAAATAAAAAATTGTCCTCCCCTTCACCTTCACTTCCCAGGTGGCATCAGAGAAGAAGAAGAAGATGTGTCAAGAAGAAAAGCAGAAAAAAAAAGTGTTGAAATGAAGATTTTGAGAGAGAGAGAGAGAGAGAAAGAGACAAAGAGATGATGAGAAAAAGAGAGAATGAGAGAGAAAGAAAGAGAGAGAGAGAGAGAAAGAGAGAAAGAGAGAAAAAAATTTTGAAAAACAAAAAGTTCGTTTTCACTGATAAATTCTGCGTCTATCAAAAAATGTTTCTCACATGGTTCACAACTGATTCTAATTCATCGATCGATCAAAAATCTGCTAAAAAAAGATGTTAAAAAACTAAAGGCAAATTCGACAAAAATTAACACCCTTCTGACTGAAGTCTGAAGATTCGTTACAGAAGATGTTGGCACCACATTTTCTGGAAAAATCAATCGATATTTTATCTGAAAATCAAATAATTTTGTCATCAAATTTGGTTCTCATTTGTGAACCCTTGAAGCTGAATCTTAAAAAAAACGTCTGAAAATCGATATTTCAGACGCCTGGAAAACCCGCCAATGTTTATTTTTGGTTCAAATTTTTCTTCCGGAAAGTTTACCTAAGCAGGTCAAACACATCACTTTTCCAAAATAAATAAATTAAATATAAAAAATAAAAAAAAGTTTTTTTTTTTTTTGGGAACACAAAAAATTGGATGAAAATCAAATAAGATGACATTCCCAACTGTTCAAACATTTTTCGTTTTATTCAATTTGAAAAAGCTGCACCTCAATTTTTCAAAAAAAAAAACCCCCCCGCCGCCGCCCCGTCTTATTTTATATAAAAAATTGTCGAAACTTCAAGTTCAAAAACGTCGATTTTTCTCACCCCGAATTGAATTCATAATTTTTCCATTATATTTGAGGTCCTAACAATGGAGAAAAGAAAAAAAAGAAAAAAAGTTTTTTTCTTCTGTGAAAAAATCCCGAAAAAAATGAAAAATGAAAGGAAAGTCGATATAAATGGGCACTGAACTGTGTGAAAATTTTCATTTTTTTTTCCTTTCAGTTTCAGAGAAAAAAAATCATTTTTTCTTCAAAACGATTTTCAGTTTTTCAGATTTTTTATTGATTTTTCAACCACCATGGCAAATCGTCTCTTTCAATGTTTTTTATTGATTTTTTTCGTTTGCATTGCCTCCGTTTTGTCCAGGGTGATTTTTTCTCGTCATTTTTTTTGTGCTGTGCAGCTGATAAGGAAAAAAATCATTTTTTTACTTCTTTTGTTTTTTTATCAAAAAGAAAAGAGCAGAAAATCACAATTTTTGCTCCAAAATCATAAGAATTCCGACGACATTTTTATTTTGTAGGGTCGTCGAATTAATATTTATGGAGGAGAACATGGAAATGATATTGTTCAGCTAAGAGTCAAACGATCGAATCGTTCAATGCCCAGCTCGTTATCCTCTCGGTTTGTTCCCTTTCGAAATGAAATATTTTACATGAGATTGAGTAGTAACTGAAGAGAGCATTCTAACGCACTCCCATGTGGTCTAGTGGTTAGGATTCGTGGTTTTCACCCACGCGGCCCGGGTTCGATTCCCGGCATGGGAAGCCAATTTTTTTCTTTTTTTTTTAGACGGAAAACGTTTCGCAATGCTCTTTTGCCTAATTCGCCATTAAAATGGAGCAAAATGAAGGACAATGAAGGGAATTTTTTAATTCCATATGTAATCACCGGAATTTATGGTTAACAGATTTTTGAAAAGTTTTAAAGTTTTAAACGTATTTTTGTAGACAACGCTGAAAAAAAAATAATCGAAAACTCAATAAATCGAATTGCGGAAAATTCGTGTATAAAATTTATTCCACGAACAAATCAACGCGATTACGCCGAAATTCGAAATCAAAAAGGAGAAGGGTAAAAAAGTGACGAGAGCTACGCTACTGTAGATTACGATCGATTTCAGATGTTACGCAAGCATCGGAAGATTTCGAGGAAGAAACATTGTAATGCTTGAAAGTAATGAAGAGCAATCGTTAGTTGAAGAAAAAAAATTAAATTTAACTAAAAAAAAAAAAAAAATTCAGATGTATTCAAGAAGATACAGTAATCCATGAACTATTTCATGTAATTGGTTTATGGCACGAACATATGAGATTTGATCGAGACAATTTTATTAAAGTTTTGTATTCAAATATTGAGCCGGATCAATATGCTCAATTTGAAAAATTATCACCAAGAGAAGCAACGACTTATAATGTTCCTTATGATTATCAATCGGTTATGCATTACGATGAAAATGCGTTTGCAAAACCTGGAATGATTAGTATGGTTGCAATTAATCCCAGTTATCAGGTAAAAAATCCTAATTATTCAATAAAAAACCGAGTTAATTTTTCGGTAAAAATCCTAGTTACCCTATCAAAAATCCTTGAACTCTGTCGAAAACCTAGCTATCAAGTAAAAAATCCTATTTTTTCGGTAAAAATCCTAGTTATCCTCTCAAAAATCCGAGAAAACTGTTAGAAACCCAAGCTCTTAAGTAGAAAATCTTAATTTTTCGGTAAAAATCCTAGTTATCCTCTCAAAAATACTTGAACTCTGGCGAAAACCTAGCTCTCAAGTAAAAAATCCTATTTTTTCGGTAAAAATCCTAGTTATCCTCTCAAAAATCCGAGAAAACTGTTAGAAACCCAAGCTCTTAAGTAGAAAATCTTAATTTTTCGGTAAAAATCCTAGTTATCCTCTCAAAAATACTTGAACTCTGGCGAAAACCTAGCTCTCAAGTAAAAAATCCTATTTTTTCGGTAAAAATCCTAGTTATCCTCTCAAAAATCCTTGAACTCTGGCGAAAACCTAGCTATCAGGTAGAAAAACCTAAGAAAATTTTAGTTATCCGCCCAGAAATACTAGAAAACTAGTAAGAATCCCGGTTATCAGTTAGAAAATCTTATTTCACCACAACAAACTTCCGTTGCTTCAGTAAAATCGTATTTATCTAGAGAAAATCGCAAAACCCTAGTAAAAAACCCAGAAATCCTTGAAACCTGGCAATAACCTAGCAATCAGGTCGAAGATCCTGAAAAACACTGGGGGAAAAGACCAAGTTAATCCACGGAAAAAACCCAAATTTTCCAGTAAAATCCCATTGGTTATCAGGGGATGAAAAAATATTTTTTTGAATAAAAAAAAATTGTCTTTTTTAATAGAAATTGATTGGTCATCCAGCCGACGCTTCACCGGGCGATTATAAAAAAATCTGTGCAATTTATGGATGTAAAAAATGTATGAATCAGGTGAGAAAAGGGAATCAGAAGACGAAAGAAAAAAAATAATTTTTTCTCCAAATTTTTCAATGAAAAATTTCTAGGATTTTAATGAAATTGTAAAATCATCAAATATTGATTTGAATATTCCGATGGTCACAATTCCAACAATTTATGTTCAACCAGGTTTTTCCCACCTTTTTTTTCCGATTCAAAAAATTCCCGAATTTTTGTCTTTCTTTCAGCTTGTAAAGATCAATTAACAATCTGTTCGATATTAAAACTTCGAAATGTCTTGAATTGTGATCTGATGCTCAAATATTGTTGCTCTTCTTGCTCATCAAACAACGTCATCGCCACAACAACATCACAACCGATAACAACTTCAGCTTCAGCTAAAAATGGCTTTTTTGAGCAAATATTTTCATGGTTTTCATAGTTTTTGAATTGGAAAAAAACGAGAATTTTGATGGTTTTTAATTTTATTTGTAAAAATCGATAAATCAATAATTTTTGTACCATCAAATAAATGGATTTTTTTTTCTTTTTCTGGAAATAAAAGGTGAAACAAAAGTCGGTGGAAAATAAACAAAAGAAAAAATATTAAATTTCATTTTTCAATCAATTTTATCATTTTAAAACAAAAAAGAATCCAAACAAGGTCATTTTCATTAACATTTTTCAATTCTTCTTTTTCTTTCTTTTAAATCAGCCTCAACTTGAAAAAAAAATGAAACCAATTTTATTTTCCTTAATTTTTTCGATCATTTTTGTTCCTCCACTTTTATCGATCGAATGTTACTCGGTAAGGGAATTTCTTTCCTTTTTTTTGTTTTTGAACTAAAAAAAAACCAAAAATTTGTTAAGGGATTAAGAGTTTTACAAGGAATGTCGATTGGAACATCGACAATTCGTTGTGATAATTCGGCTTCTTATTGTTACAATATGTCGGCCACAACTTCGACAATTATTGATGTCACAAAAGCTGGTTGTAGCATGTGGAGATGTATGGTAATTATTTTTAATGATAAAAATTCAAATTTTATTCAACAATTTTGCTGTTCGGTTTTTTTTTGTTTGAAGTTTTGAAATGACCGAACTTTTTCAGGCGGCCGAACTTGGACTTCTCGGCCGTCGTTCACATTTTCGAAATTCTTTTTTTTGGTTTTTCAGTTTGCCCAAAATAAATGTATTTCAACCGTTTTTCAAAAAATTCCAATTTCTTTGTGTTGTTGTAATACTCCACTTTGTAATGTTGGCGAGAAATCCTCAAACACAATTTCGTGAGCAAATAATTATTTTCGTTTACAACAATTTCTTCGAACAATTTTCAGAGGTCCTCAACGCACTGGCGGATGGAATGCGCAGCCAGAAAATAACGAGAATTCTCGAAGCGATTTGACACAAGACGAAATTCGACAACGATTCGATTCGGCTGAGCTTGATGATGACAAAGATGTTCATTCTTCGCGAGCTTCTCGTTTCGCAACATCGCCAGAGCCCGAATTTCAACAAAATGAGAATTTGACGATTTCAACGTTTTCAGAAGAAATTAATCAAACGGAAATTGACACTGGCAACTTATGAGCTAAAGTCGTCGTCCTTTTCGGCTTTTTAGTCAGTTTTTTATTTTTTCCAATTAATTTTTATTTAAAATAAATATAAAATTAATTAATTAATTGTTTAAATAAAATAAATGAAATAATTGATCAAAAATATTAATACAAATTGAAGAAAAGTTAATATTATTAAAAAATAAATTGAAATAACTGGAAAAACCCGGGAAAAAGTAATTTTTAAATATTTTTTTAAGAAAAAAAAATCTAACAAGTTTTAGTAAGTTTCTAGCAAATATTTAAAGGACAAATGAGTCGATCGGTTTCCAGAGCAATTGAAAAGAGGCAGAAAAAAATGTATGAAACAATCATCAGAATTCCGAAAATCTGAGAAAAAGAAAATCGATGTTTAATTAAAAATCAATAAATCAACCTTGTTCATTTTCCATCCTGATAGAAATATTGCAAAGACTAAAACAATGAGCATAATGAAAAGCATTCCAACAGAGCATAATAAACCTTTGCTAAAAAAAAGTTTACAAAAATATTTTTTCTTTTATCTTTTTTATTTGTTCAAACCTGCTCACTGAAATTGGAGTTAAAGGCTCATTTGGTTTATTAATAAATTCAATTGTAAAATATAAAAGCCATGGAATTGGTAAACTAAAAAGAAAAAAAATAATTTGAAGGAAAAATAGAAAAACCAACAAACCCAACACAAACATCAAAAATATTTGAGCCAACTGAGCTGCTGACAGCCATATCACCGAGCCCTTTTCGAGCAACAATCACGCTTGTGATCAAGTCTGGAATGCTTGTTCCAGCAGCTAAAATTGTTAAGCCAATCACCTAAAAATTAAATCAAAAAATGGTACAAAATCAATAAAAATCGGTAAGAAAAAAACCTCGGTTGGAATGATGAATGTTTCGCCAATTGTGTTCGCCCACCAAACCATCAAATAAGAGAAAAATGCGATCCAAAGAATCGAAATAACAAAAGTCAACGGATAAAGATTGCGATTTTCTGATCGTCGAACATCGGGAATTGTCACCCACATTGGAATCAAAACTGGAGCCAAGAAAACGTAGGTGAATCGTTTTGACCACGTCATTGGCCAGCTCATATCAAGTGGTTTTTCCTCTTCTTCTTCCAAAAGTGATTTCTATAATTTTTTTTTTCATTAAAATCGATCAAAAATCAATAAATCAATACAATTTCTTCAATTTGAGATGATCGTCGATCTGGAATATTATTATTATTGTTCGTATTCAGACGACCAACATTATTTGATTCAACATTGACATGACTTCGACTTCTTGAACTATCATCTTCTTCACTATCTAAATATTGATTTATTGATTTTTTTTTGTTGGAAAAATCAAACCTTCTGGTAATTGTTCCAATGTATGATTCATTAACTGCATAATTCCATTACGAAACATACTTCCTGAATGTAAAATTGGAACGGATTGTCGTCGAGCTGATGATCGACGACGTAATTCTCCTTCCACTTGATTCTGAAATTGAAAATTGTTTTCTAAATATTCCATTTTCCCCCCCTTTCGGCATCGAATTCGAGGAGAAAACGCGACTTTTACGAAAAATAAAATACCAAATCATTGTTATTGGTCTGAACAATATCGGAAAGTTTTTGCGTCTCTGGAGCTGTTGATGTTACGGCTTCTTCTTCTTCTTCTTCCGATGATCCGCCTTTAACGAATTGCTCCAGTTGAACGTTATATTTCATAACTGAACAGTAAACGATATAAACTGAAAACATTGCCAGAGCTTCAGAAAATGTGATCTGAAAAAATTGTGCTTTTTTTTTACAAAAAAGACTTTCTCTCTCTCGTCAAGATTCTACGTCTCTTCTCTATGTTTTTTCTCTCTCTCTCTCTCACTCTCCCAATGTTCCTACTTCTCTTTTTAAATATTTTTTTCTCTGCTTCTCTCTTTTTCTTCTTCTCTCTCTCTCTCTCTCCCTCTCTTATGTTTCTACGTTTCTTTTTAATTTACTTTTTCTCTGCTTCTCTTTTTCTCTCTTTATGTTCCTAGGTCAATTTTAAAGCATTTGTTCTCTGCTTCTCTCTCTCTCTCTCTCTCTCTCTCTCTCTCTCTGTCTATAAAGAAAAGAAGGGAAAACTTACAATTTCATCAATAAAAAAGAAAACGAGCATGGCCAGAGCAATCATATAAATGGTAACATCACGAAACAGTGGCCACCATGTCAAATCAAGAACAGTTTTTGAAAAAAGAGTGCAAAAAGCCAAAACACAAAGAATATTGAAAGTGGCTGAGCCTGGAAAAATTTCAAATTTGTGATTTTCCCGCGCAAAAAAAAGACAATGGAAGAGAAAGCTTCTCACCAACAATTGTTCCAATTCCAACATTATTCTGAGCCACAAAAACGCCAATGACAGACGTGAAAAATTCCGGAGCTGATCCACCAGCAGCCATAAATGTGGCACCAGCAACATCATCAGACAGCGACAGTTTTTCAGTCAGAACGTCGAGCGACGGAACGAAAAATTCGTCGCAGACGATCGCAAGTGAGACGAACATGTAAATCAATCCCAGAAGATGAAAAATGACTGCAAAAAACGGTTGACTTTTCCATCCACCGATATCACAGAAGACAAACCGAATCCACTCTGACGTTGCTGCAGTGAAAATGGATCTGGTGGAAATTGACCATCATCACTGACTTCAGCGACTGGAGCAACAATTGTGCTGAAAAAGTGCTCACCAATCAATTTTGCTCTTTTTTTGTTTTTTTTTTTTTTTTGGTTACCGATTACACGTTGGCAGAACAAATTTCCAAAAACCACTTTTTTCCGTTATCGATTTTTTCGTTGTCGCTTCAAGATGATTGTCGACGGCCAGCGGCGCCGTTCTCGCTTCATCGACAACCTTCTTGCTCGAATTGTTGTTGGCCGAATCGACGCTTCTCGTTTGATCGCGAGCCATTTGAGCCGCTCCAATTATGATGAAAATTGCGATTGGAGCCAGAATTAGGCGGCGAATTAAACGCGACTTTTGACGACTTCGACTTGTCGAACCAACCACTCTCATCTTGAAAATTCAAAAATTACTGTAAAAAGAAGAAGAAGAAGAAGAAGAAGAAAAAAATCAACTTTCCCCGCCCGCCATCCCCCGCCGCTCTTAAAAAATTCAAGTGGGAAACAAACATTGGAAAAACTGGGAGGAGGGGAGGGGAAGCGATTTTTCAAGTATTCAGAATTTTGCAAAAAAGAAAGAAAACAAAACTCTAAAATTTGAATTTAAATTTTGTGCTGAAAATCCAGCTTCTTCTTCTTCGTCAAAAAAAAAAAAGAGGGGGGGGGGGGGAGTTTTGAATGAAAAATTCAGTATTTTTTCACCTTTTTTTCTTGCAAAATCGATTTTTCTTTTGTTGAATTTTCAAAAATTGACACAAAATTCCATAAATTATTCGTCTGAAGAAGAAGAAAAGTTGGAAAAAGCTTCGATTTTTCTTCCAAAAAAAAAAAAACTGCGAAAAAACAAACTTTTTTCTGGAAGTAGAAGAAGAAGAAGAAGAAGAAGCCGAAGGAAGGCAAATAAAGAAACAATTGGAAAAATATGCTTAAGACTCCGTTTTTTTTCCCGTCTTCAAACGTAAAAGCAACCGCCGCCGAAGAGCCAATCATTTTTTGAATGATGACGTGACAAACAAAAATATCATATTTCAGAATTTTTTACATCAAAAAAAAAAAAAAAAACTGGAAGAAAAGGGGGGGGGGGGACAGAAAAAAATTAAAAATTTTCTTTAAAAAATCAATTTTTTCTGAAATCTGATAGTTTGGCGTCTTTTCAATGACGTCGCTGAATTGGCCGAATCAATTTTGGTCGACTTTTGAGTTCTCTGATTATTTTTTCGTGTGAAAATGCGAATAACAGAGAGCTTCTTTGGCAATTTTTTCCTTTTTTTTTTAAGAAAAAAAGATTTATTAAAACTCTTATTTTTTTTCTATTTTTATTTTTTAATCTCTCTCTCTCTTCCTCTTCCTCTCTCTTCCTCTTTCTCTCCTACTCTCTCTCTCTGTCTCTTTCTCTCTTCCTCTCTCTTCCTCTTTCTCTCCTACTCTCTCTCTCTCTCTCTCTCTCTCTTCGTTTTCTTTTTTTCCCTCTCTCTCTCTCTCTCTCTCTCTCTAAGATACGATTAATTTAAAAAAAAAATGAAAATCTTTTTCCATTTCCCAATGAGCAAACAAACAACAAAAAAAAAAGTTAAGAAAAAGCGCAAAATTTTCAGTTTTTTTTAGATTCTGAATCACAAAATTCCAAGAAGAGAAACAAAAAAAAAACAGCGGAGAAGATCAAAATTTGATGGGAAAATGTTGAATATTTGCTCATTTCTCACATTTCAAATCGTGTGCGCGAATCTCAAATTAGAATTCCAGATTTATTTCATGAGAAGGAGGGGGGAGCGGGTTTGGTTTGGCCTCTTCTTCTTTCTTTTCTCCCCTTCTGAAAATGTATTTCAGAAGAATATTTTGATGTTATCTTTAGGAAGAAGAAGAAGAAGAAGAAAAGAGAAACAAGGCGTACTCTGGCAATACATGGATGGATTAGAGATTGAATCCTTCTTCCTCCCCTCCCCCCCCCCCCCCCTCATGTTTTTTCTTTTTTTATTTTGTTGCTCTCACCAAGAAGAGCAAGCAGTCAAAGAAGCATTTGGAAGCAGAAGAAGAAAGAAAAAAAGAGAAGAGAAAAACGGAAGGAGAAGCTCAATCTGCTTTTAGTATTTTTTTGTGAGCGGTGGGGCGGGCGGGTGGCGGTTAGAGGGACCGGGGGGGGGGGAGGGGAAGAAGAGGGGCGGTGGCGTTTTCTATTCACACACACACACTGAAGAAAAAAAAGTTTCGAGAGAAAAGAGAGCAGCACACAGAAGAAAAAAAAAAAACAAAAATGCGGTTTCGTGGTGAATAAAAGACAACTCAACCGGAACGTCAAAATCGCCATCTTCGGCTTTTCGTCTTTCTTTTTTTTTGTCGTCGTCGGGAGAGAGAAGGGCGGGCCCCGGAAGAAGAAGAAGAAGAAGCTGGCGCGAAAATGGAAGAGGGAGAAAAATGTGTCATCATTCTCGAAGAAGAAGAAGGAAGAGAAAAATGATGGATTTTACTAGGTGGTCGTTATGACTTTTTTTTTCTTCTTCTTTGACACGGGGCGGGGAACAAAACAAAAAGAAGTCGAGAAGATGAAAATGGGATGAATTCTTCAAAAATTCATCGCAAAAAAATTCAGATGAAAACTCGGATGAATTCAGATGATGAGCAACGAAGAGCCGCCCATTTCTAGTTTTTTTTTAAAAAATTTCTTTTGCCTCATTTTTTCAAAATTTGGTACCTCGAAAGAAAAACAAAAAAAAACCCGGAAAATAAGAGGGGCAAAAGCATAAATGTTGAGGGGGGGGGGAAGAGGAAAAAGATATTTTCAATCATCAGAAGCTTCTCCCTTTCCCTTTTTATTCACAAAATTTGAAGAAGCGTGACGATGGAGCCCAAAAAGAATTCGCCACACTTGATTGAATATTTGAAAATATTTTGTGATGGAAAAAAAAAAAATGTTTTCGGAACATTTTTTCTTCTTCGCAAAACTCAATTTTCTCTTCATTTTTTTTTCCACCAAATTTTTCAACGAAAACGTTTTTCAAACTTTTCTTCAGGAAAAAAAAGAAGAGGAAAAAAATCAAAAAGTGATGAATCGGCGAACGAGCCGAACATTGGGTGAGACCTCTTCTCCTTGACGCACATTTTGCCGGCCGGCCGGAAATTTGAATTTGCTCTGAGAATGTCAGATTGAGAGAAGAAGAAGAAGCAGAAGCAGAAGCAGAAGACGTCTTTTTTTCCGTCTTCTGAAGATGAAAAAGATGAAGCTCACCAACACCCACACACACACACACAATTTAGTAAAAGCTCCGAGACTTTTTCAATAAAATTGAACTTGTCGACGTCACAAGGATTTATTTTTTTATTTCTTTTTATCATCCTCTCATCAGAGAAAAAAACATTTTTTCTTTTCCAGGGGATTTTTTATGTTCATTTCTCAAAAGCCTCCTCCTCCTCCTTCTTCATTAAATATTCTGATTTTATTCGAGTTGAGCTGCTTTCAAACAAATCCGATTTCAAATTTTTTGTTTTCTCTCCTCTTCCAAAAATGTTTGTGTGATCAGAAGAAGAAGAAAAACATTTGACGAAAAATAAAAAAACAGAATTGGAAAAATCAAAAAAAAAAAAAAAAAACATTTGAAAATTGACTGAACAAATGACAATTGAATTCCCCTACTTGAAAATAAGGAGAAATTTTCAATTGGAAAAATACGGGTCGCCGGGGCGGGGGTGGAGAAGGGGGAGGGGAGGACGAGAGTGGAATTGAAAAAATACGGTAAAGAATGATGATGATGAGGCCAGGCTACAAAGTTAATTTCCGACGAACTTCAGAAGAAGAGGAAGAAAAAAAAACAACAACAAATAATCGAAAAAAAAAAAAAAAAAAACTAAATTGAAGGGGGAAGACGGGGGCGGGCGCCGAAAGTTTAAATCGAATTTTTTTTCTTGAATTTGAAAAAAAAAACAAATTTAAATAGATTTTTCCTTCTTTTTTTTTTTTTGGAAGAAAAAAAATGAAATGACAAATTTGATTTGAATCGCTTAAAAAACGATTTAAAATAACAAAAAAAAAAAAAAAAAAAAAAAGAAGGAAAAGCTCAAACTTTTCGAAAAAAAATTTTTTTTCAGCTATTTTCGAGCTTCTTCCTGTTTGTTTTTTTTTTGTGTTAATAATGCGATGATTTCTTCTGCAATAAATCTTTCCATCTTTTCGAACATTTCGCCTTTTTTTCTCGACTTTTCTTCATAAAAATCCCTTTGGGACAATTTCTCAAAAATATATTTTATCTATTATATTTTCTTCTGCTTTTTTTTCCGCCCCGCTTTTTTTTTCTTTCCAACCAAAACCATATCCTCCTCCTCCTCCTCCTCCTCCTCCTCCTCCTCCTCCTCCTCCTCCTCCTCCTCCTCCTCCTCCTCCTCCTCTTATCTTTATGAATCATCAATTTTTGGCGTCTTCTCGTCTCACACTTTTTTCTTTCATTGGGGAAACAAAGGAAAAGCTGAGAAGACCGGAAAAAAAACGGGGGGGAGATTAAAAGGGGAAAAATCGAAGGAAAAAGTGCATTACTCGAACATGTTTTTTCTTCATCTCCGTAAGGTGGCCTTGCGGAGTCAACAAATTTTTTTTTGTGGAAAATAACAGGAAAAAAACAAAATTCTGTTTTTGTCATTTTAAATCCGAAGCGAAGAAGAAAGTGGAAAAAGATTTTTGTCGTTTTCCTGACATAATTTTTATCTAAAAATTGTCTTTCTTCTTCTTCTTCTTCTTCTTCTTCTTCGGCTTCTGCTTCTCCAATTTTTTTTTCTTCTTCTTCTGAAATCCTAATTCGAAAGTCGACGACATTGTCGTCAATTCAATTCAGTTTCTGCGACTTTCCCCCCCCCCCCCCCCCCTCCACCCCTCCCCCGCCCCGTCTTTCCACATTTTTTCCCTTTTTTTTATCTGTTGAGGGAGGCGAAATACGAAGACTTCGTCAATATTATTCTCATGGGACACATTTTTGTTCATTTTGATGGATCGAAACAAAAAAATTAGAGAAGAAATAAAAAATAAAAAAAATTTTTTTTTTTTTTCCCCAAAAAAAAAAAAATGGGGGAAGAAGAAGAAGAATATGAATGAGGTGGTTGTGGTCTACGAAATTTTTCGTCTGAAACATTTTTTTTTGCTTTGCACAAAGATCGGGAAAAAGCCGAATTTTTTATCTCAATTTTTTCGAAAAATTGAAAATTATCGCGTGTGAAGGAGGAGAGAAGATGAAGCTTGATGCTTTGATGTCATCGTTGAAAATTCATTTTCACTGATTTTAACACAGAAGAAGAACATTTTTTTATTTTTCTGATTAATTTTTCCCATTAAATTGCACTTTTCTTGTCAATTTTTAATTAAAATTTAAAAAAAAAACTTCAATATTAATTCGAAAAAAAAACGTAAATAAAAATAAAATTTCCTCCTTTTTTCAAATAAATTAAAATGGAAGAAGAAAAATTTTTTTTTAAAACTAATTCAAAATTAAAAAGAAAAAGAAAAAAAATTTGTTTTTGCCTTTTTTTTTTAAAGTTTTTTTTGAATTGGTTAAAAGTGAAAAATTTCTTTAGTTTTGTAAAAAAAAAAATTAAAAATCCCCATTTTTTAAATTAAAAAATACAAAAACAAAAAAAAAGAAAGAAAATGCTTTTTCTTTCCTTTTTCAAACTCTGAGCTAAATATTTTTCAATTTTTCAAAAAAAAAAAAAAACACAAAAAAATTCTGGAAATTTACAACTTTAAATGTCGACAAAGGAAAAGTCTTTTAAAAACCTGGAAAAAATCTAGAAAAACAAGAAAAAAAAGCTGAAGGGGGAAGAATTTTGAACTTTATCGAAGTTTGGAAAGAAAAAAAAATTCTGGATAAAATTCATCTGGGAATATACACATTGCATGTTTTGCAGAAGGAAAGAGAGAGATAGAGAGAGATAGAGAGAGAGATAGAGAGAGATAGAGAGAGATAGAGAGAGAGATAGAGAGAGATAGAGAGAGAGAGAGAGAGAGAGAGAGAGAGAGAGAGAGAGAGAGAGAGATAGAGAGAGAGAGAGAGAGAGAGATAGAGAGAGAGAGAGAGAGATGAGAGAGAGAGAGAGAGAGAGAGAGAGAGATAGAGAGATAGAGAGAGAGAGAGAGAGAGAGAGAGAGAGAGAGAGAGAGATAGAGAGATATAGAGAGAGAGAGATAGAGAGAGATAGAGAATAGAGAGAGATAGAGAGAGAGAGAGAGATAGAGAGATATAGAGAGAGAGAGATAGAGAGAGATAGAGAATAGAGAGAGATAGAGAGAGAGAGAGAGAGATAGAGAGGAAGAAAAAAAAAGAAGAAAATTTGTCAATAAATTAATTATTTAATTTCAAAAAAAAAAAAAAAAACTTTTTTTTGTCAGATATCATTTTATTGATCAAAAAAAATCCCGGTTACCAGGAGGGTTGGGGGAGCAGTGCCTTAAACCTTTCATTTAGTCGCTCTTGAAGCCCAGAAGACCAGGAAAACTATTGATTTTTTTCATAACTACTCGGGGAAGAAACAATTTAAAACCATTGTTGAGAACTTCTTAAATCAACCAATCGAATCGAAGCGGGAAAATGTTGAAAATAAATAAACGACATTTTTGGCCGCCGGTTGAATAACAAAAAACGAAAGAAAAAATAATTTTCAAGAAATTCATGAAAATTCAGATTTATCGTTGCTACGAGAAAATTAAAAAAAAAATACAAATTTTTAATTGGAGAATTCATTACTTGACATTTCAATTTTTTTAACCAAAAATAATTTTTTTTTTGATTTTTTTTTTTGAATTATCTTCCCGTATTTCCTTCTTCTCTCTCTCTCTCTCTCTCTCTCTTTTTTCTCATTCTCTCTTAAAAATATTCAAAATAAACCCTCTTCTTCTTGCCTGATATTTCGTCGCACGGTTGATTCGAGTTCGAGTTTCATTTAATTCCAACTTGATCGGCCGGGAAAGAAGCGGCAATGTTTGGCTCAACATCTGAAAACATTTTATTTCGACCAAAAAAAAATCAAAAAACCAACAAAAAAAAGACCAAAGAAGATGCTCAGTTTGAAAAAACTCGATTTTTCGAGCAATTTAAAAGTGGGCGGGGCTAACCTGGTTACCATTCAATTTTGGGGGGGGGGGGGGAAGGGCGTTTTGATTTTTTTCTCTCGGACTCTCATGTTTCTTCATTCTCTCAATTTATGTCAAATATTGAAAAATGTTTTTTTGGAAAATTTACAGAACAAAAAAACAAATCTGAGACGTCGATGGGCGTTTTCATTTAAAAAAAAAAAATCATTTTCGTGTTGAGACCTAAAAAATCGAAAAAGTAAAAAAGCATCAAATGAGAGAAAAAAAAAGAAGAAAACGAAATCATCTGAAAAATGAAATTTTTTGGATGGTTTGAAGAGCTTTACATAGCTTCTTCCTCCTCCTCCTCCTCCCTCTCCTTCTCTTCCTCCCGCTTTCTCTCTTTCTCTCTCGTTTACCAACGCACACACACACGCACACATTGAAAATTCTGAACAAATTTCCATGAATGACAAATGATATAAGAGGACCAAATAAAATCTTTTCATTGAATATGTGGCAAAAAAAAAAGAAGAGGATTTCAAATATTTGGGGGAAAAAACAAAACTTTGGAAAATTGCCAACAGATGAAAAAAAAACTTTTGAAATTTGATCTACAAAAATGAATTCAATAAATTCTGACAAGGGAAGTGTTCAATTCACAGATCGGGCCATGGCACAGAGTTTAAAGGGGGGAGGGAGGGGTCTAATTAGATCAAACCTGATTCAAACTACGTGAAAACCCTATGGAAAAGCCTGATTGAAACGTGATTTTGACATTTCCTGGATACTTTTAACGCTTCAAAATTTCATTCTGATTGGATTTTATCGATTTTTCTCGCATAGTTTGAACCAAAAATTGGAACAAATTTCAGACTTCAACAAATCAGGCCCAGGCCTATTGCTGTGCCAATTTTCATTTCAAAAGCGCGCTAAAATGTCTCCTTTGTGAGCTTCTTTTTTTCTTTTTTTTTTTAATTTTTTCGAAAATCGAAAAAAAAAACCGTGTTTTATTGAGAAGGAAAGAAGAATGAAATAGGAAAAGCAAGGAATAAAGCATTCGTCATCTGAATCTTGAAATTATATGGTAAAAAGACGACGCGATTTTTAATGATCCGTTAAAAATTGTCCATTTTTTTATTTGATCTTTTTTTATAATTTTAGGATTCAAAAACAAAGGAAAAAACCCTTTTCCCTCTTTTTTTAAATCGAAAATTGTTATGTTGGAGCAGGAGCAAGAGCAGGAGCAGGAGCAGGAGCAGGAGGAGGAGAAAGAAGAGAGAAAATGTTAATTCTTCATCATTGTTAAAGTGAAAAAATAAAAAAATTGTTTCTTTTTGAAATCGAAATCGTTGCTCAATTCTTGTTTTCTTGTTTTCCCCCCAATTTTTCTGCTCGCTTTTTCCCTTTTTTTTCTCGAACAACAAAAATAAAACACGAAAAAAGTTTGATTTTTACTTTTTTTTTTCTTTTTTGTTGACTCGAATCAACCATGAAAATATTCAAAAATGGATTTCTTCTTTTCTCGAAAGTTTTTCTTGTTTGAAAATTGTGCAAAAAAACACAAAACAAGGTTTGGTCGAAATATCGATTGATTCCGTGCGTTTTTCAAATGTAAAAAATTTCATCAAAAAGATTAGATTTTTATGATTCAACAGCGCCTTCTTTTCAGAATCACAGTCTTTTGGGATTTCGTTAATTGGCTGAAAGTTAAAACAAAATTTTGCTGAAAAGTTTCGAAAAAAAAAATTTTTTTTTTGTATGTTGAGAGCCGAAAAAAATTCTTCCACATGTTTTCATAGAAATAATTGCTTTTTTTTAGTCAAATCTCGAGAAAGAAAAAAGCGATAATTTTTTTTTTGAAATTGCCTACAGAATTAAATGTCTCTCGAAGAGAAAGACACAGAGAGAGAGAGAGAGAGAGAGAGAGAGAAAAAAAACTCAAATTTGGCGCCGAGTTCGAGTGTAGAACAAGTGAAATTGGTGCACAATTGTTGGAGCTCAACTCTTTAAAATAATTTCAGGAGGCAAAATGCGAGGAGAAAAAAAAACGGAAAAGCTGACAAAAGCCATTTCTTTCATGACAAAAAGAAAAGAATAAAAAAACCTTTTTTCCTCTCAAAATAATAACCAAAAAAAAAAAATAAATATTTTTCTTAAGAAAAAAAACTTTTTTTTTCATTTTCGAATAAAAAAATTAATCAACTTTGAAAAAAAATGATTTGAACAAAATAACAAAAAAAGGGAATAAAAGAGAGAGAAATTTCAGTTGAAAATATACGAAAAATCTTATCAAAACAAAAAAAAAGCGCGAAAAAAGGAAAAAGAAAAAAAATGAACAGAAAAAGCTTTTTAGATGGGACTCTCCATTTTATTTGTGTTCTTCTTTTGATGACTAAAAAAAATGTTATATTCATTGACTATTTTTCTTTTTGTTTTCCTTTTTTTTTTGTTTTCTTTTTTTTATTATTCCTTAAAATCTATATTTATTCAAGTGTAAAACTCTAAATTTAGATTGAAACAAAAAAAAACTGTTCAATTTTTAAATTTTCAGAAAACAAAATAATTTGAATAATTCATCAAATTATTAAAAAATAAAAAAATTTGTTCGAGCTGAGCTTAAAAATGCTGAAATTGGTACGCGTTTGTTCGAATTTTAGCGGCGAATAATTTCAGAAAACTATTCAAGAATTAATTGAAAATGTAAATGATGAAGAAAGAAAATGGAATGGAAAATTGTTGTCAACAATCTGCTCGAATTAATTATACAATTTCATCTTAAACAGTTAATGAAGAAAGTATTATTCAACGGGATTTTCATGATGAAATTTTCAAATAATTTGATTTCTTCTTTTGGTTTAATAAAAAATACAAACAAATTATAAACTTCCAGTACTGTTGATATAAGCAAACAATTTGAAACCGAAGCCCTTAAAGTTGAACTTTTTTTTACAGATGAGAAAAAGCGAGAAGGGAAAAAATCGAATTTCCAATGAAAAACAAACTCACATTGACTCATTAATTTGATTTGTATCGCCAGTGCTGATGGATTCATCAATGATGTTGTTTTCAATTCTAGGTAGTCATTGAGAAGTTGCCGACGTTGTTGAGAATCTCAACCTACTCAACATATTTATCATCTAAAAATTCAATAATAATAATATATTGTGACTGTACGAGTCACAAAATCATCAAACTATTTTATTGGAATAATTTTAATGTTGCCCCATTTGCCTAAATGTGTGCATACGCAATTACGGACTCACACATTACATTTTACACGCAACTAAGCTACTGTAGCCGCCTTTAATTTAAGGCCGTTCAATTATAATATTTTATAATTTAGTTATTTATACTATAATATTTTATACTTATAATTTAGATGTTTGCTCTTATTTTTACTATAATTCAATTGTTATTTGATTATTGTTTGTCACCGTTGTTAATTTTGTTGCTTTTTTTTAATATAAAAGGTTTAATTACTCAAGTTTGAAGTTATCTACAATTTTGAAAACACTATATCGTGACTTTTTGGCGAGCAACTACATCAACCCAGAACCCCAACAGATGTAACAAATTTTAACCATCCTGTTTGTAAAAATTCCTACCAATAAGTTTATTATTTTAATATAAAATTCAGATTTTAGATTGAAAAAATAACTTTTTTTCTTTTCTTTCGCAAAAAAAAAAGATTTATTGAAAAAAAGATAAAAGTGAATAAAATTGATTTTGATGAGAAAGTTTGAAGCCATATGAATTCCAAAATAACGTGTTACAGTATCATTTTTCGTTTTCAAGTTTTAAGAAAACAAAATAATTTGTCTTATTTATTATTATAATTCTGGAAAGAATTATTAAATTATATTTGTAAATTATTTTAATTTGAAAAACATTGAAAAAAATAAAACTTACCAATCAATAATTTTAATCATCAATAATATTAGCTTTTGGAAAAACAAGTTGAGCTGAAAAAGGAGTTAAAGCTCGAACTCTTCCAGTCATAATTTCCATTATAAGACCATTATTCATACATTCTTGTAATTCACCTAAATCAACATAAGCTCGCCGAGCTGCTTGAATAATTGCATCATCTGATCGACCATCAGCAAAAACAATCAAATCATATCGATCCAAGCATCTTTTATCAACAAGTGATTCACATAAAATACTTGTTAAATGAGAACAAAATGCTTTTACTCGACTAAAAGAATAAAAAAAAAATCAATAAACGTTGATATATTTTTGGAAAAAACCTTCTCGGAATTCTTCCATACATAAATGCTGATAAAAATCGAACAGTTTCCTCAATTTCATGAAACATTTGTGAGAATTTTCAGGAGTGAAAACTTATTTTTGAATTTTTTTTAAATTTTAAAATTTGATGTCATGACGTTCAAAAATAAGAAAACTCGAATTAATTTAAATTCAAAATTATTTTAGTCATTTTAACATTTTCCATGAATAATTTTATGACATTTTTTTTAGAAAGAAAGGGAGAGAGAGAACATATATTATAGAGTGTGCCAGACTGAAAACAGTTTGAGAGAGTGTGAGAATAATGGAGAGTAGTAGTGTCGCGTGTTAGCGGGAAAATTTTGTTTTTAAATTTTTTGATTTTTACCACGTTTTTTGTTTGGTTTTCTTTATTTTTTCATTTGAAATTTTAATTTTGTTGCTGCAAAAAATATTTTCAGATGAATAAACCATCAACTAACATTCCTTGTTTTGACAGTCGTGTGATTGCTGAAAAGTTATCATCAAAACTTGGAGTTGGATTAATTATTGAAAATATTAATCATCCAACTGTAAGAATTTAAATAATTAAAATAATAAACAAAACACATTTTCAGCCTGAAATAGCGCAACAAATTTATTCGAATTTTCTTCGAGTTGCATTAGAAATTCCAGAATATTCATTAAATACTCTTCCATTAACAGCATCAGAAAGTTCAGAATATGACGCCGAAATGCATCGAAAAAGTGTTTCAACAATAATTATTTATCAAGTAATGTAAGTAAAATTTAAAATATTTAATAAAGCAAACAATTAATTAAAAACTGTTTAGAAGCGCATTTATTGCCGATTGTACGGAAGATCGAATCGAATTCTCAATGTGTGATCTTGTTCGGCCATCAGCAGATATTCCAAGATTTAAACGAATTTTATCATTTCTTGTTGACTTTCTTCGATTACTTCCAGTACTTTTTTGATTGATTTTTATTCGAAAAAAAATTATTTAAAATTTTCAGGTTGCAAAACCAATTTTTAACAATGTAAATGAAGAATTTCGAGATAAATATGAAGAAAAAAACAAATTACAAGAGGAATTAATGGTGATGGAAAAAAGAAAAAGCGATTTGATTGCTCAACAAAGTTTGAGAAAACGACGAGAAAATGATGTAAAAATGATTTGAAAATCCGCAAAATTTTGCACATTTTAAATGAATTTTTGCTCGTTTCAGCTATTAAATGAAATTCAAAAAGTTCAAGAAGAATTGAATGGAATTGTGAAGGAATACAATTCAATAAATGGAAAAAAGGAAGAATTTTTAAAAATAACAGAAGATACAATTGAACAAAGAAAAAGATTGGAATTAGAAATTGAAGGAAAAAAGAAAATGCGAGATCATTTAGCTGAGGTTTTTAGATAATTTTTTAAAATTTTCTTTTAAAAAAAATGGTTTTTAGGAAATAATGAGTTCGCCAAATAAAATGAGAAATGAAATGGAAACAAGAAAAAAACAAATTATTGAATTGGAAAAATTCATAATTCAATCAAAGTAAAAACAAAATTTTAATTTAAATTCAAAAAAAAAGAAAAAAGAAAAAAAATTGTTCAGAGCAGAACTTGAAAAATGCCGAAAAAATGTCGAAATTTGTGCGCACTCTGAGAAGCAAATGATGTGGATTAATCAGAAAATAATTGGATTGACATCGGAGAAAGTAAAAAGTATTCAACTTTTGTTCGAATTTTAACGGTCAATAATTTCAGAAAAGTATTCAAGAATTAATTGAAAATGTAAATGATGAAGAAAGAAAATGGGATGAGTTTGAGCAAAATTTCAAATTTGCCTGTGATAAAAAAGAAGCGGCAAATAAAAGAATAATTGAAATGACAGAAAGTCATAATAAAATGAAGCAAGAACATTTAAATCGAATTTTGGCATTAAAAAATAAAGCCGAAAATATTACAAAGTAATTTTAACTTTAGTTTATTTGTTTTTACGTCTGAAAATTTTCAGAACAATTGCTGAAATGCATAATATTCAACCACAAGCTGCTGAAGATATTAATGACAAGGTTTTCTGTTTTTCTTCTTTTTTTTTTTGAAATAAATTTAAATTTTCAGCGATCTTATCTAGTTTCAATAAAAAATATAAAAAATGAATTTGAAAGAAATACAATTGAAGAAATGGATGTTTTGGCTAAAAAATTTCAAAATATAATCAAAGGAGTAAATTTATTCAATTATTTTTCTTATTAATTTTTTCTAATTTTTTCCAGTGCGAATTGAATGAGAAACTTTCATTGGAACAATCAAGAGCAATTAATCGATTGAATGAAAAATTGAAAAATTGTTGTCAACAATCTTCTCAGATTAATTACACATTTTCATCTTCTACAATTAATGAAGAAAGTATCATTGAACGGGATTTTTATGATAAAGAAAATATGGATTCTGAAAACGTTTTTAAATAATTTTATTTATTTTTTTATTATTGTTAATGTATTTTTTTTAAACTACTAAACTTTTTTTTTAATAATATTTTTTTAAGTTTTAAGGTCTTTTTAATTGAAAATAGAAAATCTTGGTTTTTCCGAACAACTTTTTAACGCATTTTATTATTGCCATAGAGCGAACTTTCAACCGTTTGTTTTTCTAGAAATTCCTCCACTGTGAGCAATAGAAGTAAGTCAGTTTTAAAATTAAAATTGTTCATTAAATTGCAGGAAATGTCAAGTGAAACAGAAAATGAGTTTTCGGATAATCTTGGAAGTCCGCCAATTGATTTTTCAGACTCCGGAAACGAGGAAAACGTAATGATTTTAACAGTTTTAGATATTAAAATTTAAAAAATTAAAGTTTTTTGAAATGAGAAAAATTATGAGTCATTTAATAATTTTTTGTAATCAATGTTAAAAGAAAGCAAATCATCATTAAAAATATGATTGATAAGAAGAAAAATCAATAACAAAAGCAAATTATGTTTCAGATGGAAGCAGTTTATAAAGGAATAATGAATGATGAAAGTAATTTTAATGAAGAAATTAACGAAATCATTTGTGATCCAAGCCAATTCAATAATCAGTCATACATCGTAACTTTGAATCTCAAATGTTCGATTTAACTCTGTTAATTGTTTACAGAACACAATTCAGTCACTTATTCCAGCAGTTTTAGCAGCAGATGGATCAAAATTAAAAAATGGATACCTCGCTGATGAAATTGCTTTAACTCTCAAGTGATTAAAGCAAAATTAAAATTAAAATATTATTTATTTTCAGAGAAACTGTTTCGATTTCACTAGAAGAATTAGTTTTAGAACTTGTTGGAAAAGTTCAAAATACAAATAATGTAACTCAAAATTAAGAAAAATATATATTTTTAATAAAAAAATTAAGGTTTCATTAGCTCATGCACTTGTAGACGCAAAATATTTGAAATTTGTCGACGGTTTATTTTTGTAAGTGTCTGAAACATTTTTTAAGAGTTTTTTCTTCATAAATATTAAGCCCGATCATAAAAACCGAACTTCAAAATTTAACAAATCAAATTGTGGCTGGCGCAGAAGCAGCGTTCGTTTACAATTAAAAGGAATTCAAATGAAATTAAAAATTTCAGTGATCGATTTAAAGAAAAGAAGAAAAATCAAAAAAAGCATTCTTGTAAAGAAAATGAAATAAGAGCAATGCATGTTGGTTGCTTTTCTAAACTTTTTAAATCAAACTCAAATAAATTTCAGACATATAACATGCTCGTTTTATTAATTGATCATGTTATGAATGAATTAGGCAAAAAAAAGGTTTTTTGTTGGAAAAAAATTATTTTAAAACTTTGATTATTCTATTTTAAGATTACCTTTAATGAATTAAGCTCAGGATATCAAACAATGTTAGAGAAAAGAAAACCAGAAATCATTTATCAAACATATAACAGTGCTCTTGACTTAAATAAACATGGACAATGGAATAAAGAATGGTTCAAATACTATACGGGAAGATCTTCGCTTAAAAAATTCGCTTCAATAGATCAATTTTCGGGAATTGAAGTTGGAACAGCAGAAAATGAAAATCCAACAATTTCATTAAGAGAAAGTAATTGAAAAGCGAAAAAATATTGATTGAAAAGCGAATATTTTTCAGGAAATATTCTTTTTAAAGCTGAAGATTTTGAAAAAGTTGAAAAAAGATGGGAAGATCAAGAAACAAATCATATAAATGATCGTTTTCATAGACAAAATAATAAAGAATCAGAACCAATAGAAGCTCCGAAAAGCGCTCCGAAAGAACTGTATCATTCTGACGTTACTGTAACTTTTAAATAATAACTTTAAAAATTTATTAAAATACTTTAGAATTCATCAACGACAAATAAAAAATCGAATTCAAATATTAAAATTGATGTAGCCGGAAGCAGAGCAGCTGTTAGTAATTTTGGTGGAAATTCAAATCTATTTAATCAAACAACAAACTACACACAAAATGAATCTGAAAACGAAAAAGTTTAAGAGAAAAACCATTTCGATTTAATTTTCAAAGTTTCAGACTGAAATTTCTGATTCTGAATTGAGTTCTGATCCCGAGGAGAGTGATGGTGAATATTCTGATGATTCAGAGGAAGTAAAAGAACAAAGACGAAAAGTTTGTTGACACAAAAATTTAAAAAACTTGAAAATTTAAAAAATTACAGAGAAAACAAGAAAGAGAAGAAAAAAATAAGAGAAAATTAGAAAAAATAGAAAACAAACTGAAATCAAAGCAGACGACGATTAACCCTCCACGTTTTTTTTTCAAACATTTCAAAAAAAAAAAAAAAGAAGACAAAAATTAAAATTTTCAGTTCCTTTTAATCGCTTTTACAAATCTGTATTTGAGATGGACGAACCTGAAATCAAAGAAGATCAAAAAATTGCGGCAAGAAGGCCAAGTTTTTCATCATCAGAAGTCTTTTTTTTTCTTCTGTTTTTCTTTTCCTCAAGGTTTATTTTTTTTTTAGAGAAGTTCAAAGCCAGAAAAAAGTTTAAAAGAAGCGGAAATACCTACAAAGTTAAATGAAGAAAGTAAGATGAAAAATCGAATAAAAAAAGAAGAAAAAAAGGAGAACTTGACTGAAACTTCTGAATCCGAGA
The DNA here is from genome assembly GCA_963572285.1 of Caenorhabditis drosophilae. Lineage (NCBI taxonomy): Eukaryota > Metazoa > Nematoda > Chromadorea > Rhabditida > Rhabditidae > Caenorhabditis > Caenorhabditis drosophilae. The sequence continues at coordinate 6,640,463 of OY751561.1, read as the reverse complement.
AAAAAGAATTAAAAGAAAGAGTAAACTTGATAGAAAAACCAAAAAAAAAATGTGGAATTTTCAGCAAGAATATTTAAATAGGAAAAGGATCGAAATGGAAGAAGCCGAAAGAGTTCGAAAAATCAGCGAAAATAAATCAAAAACCGATTTGGAAAAGGAAAAATATGAGAGAAAAATGGAGACATTTCGATTAGAAGAAGAAGATCGTCGAAAACAACAGGAGCTTGAAGACGCAAAATTGGCAAAAGAACTTGACAAACAGATTAATCACACTGAATATTCCCAACGTTCTTCAGAATAGTTGAGTGAACTTCAGTCATTGAATCAACTTTTTCATTTTTTAAATTCAATTCAAAATCATTTAAATTTTTCAGCATTTCACGATCAAGTTTTGGCTCTGAAACGGATAATTTGTACAAAAGCCCATTTTATGGAGAAAGAGAATCGGCTTTTAGTGCTTCACAACAAGTATTTGAAATTGATTTCTAAAAAAATTGATGAAATCCATTCTTTCAGTATAAAAAACCAGAATATTCAAACATAAATAAATTTAGAAATCAAAATCAAGAAGAATCTTTTAGTAATAATCTCCATAAAGAACCATCATCGAGTTTTCGACACGATGATTATCAATCAATAAATTATTCGAATAGATCAGGTCTAAACTCAATTTTAATCAATAATTCAAAAGAAATAAAAATCAGTTTTTTTTTGTTTTAGAACATGGAAAAATATTTGGAGGAATGGGATGTGGAGTCGGATCATTAAGAAGGTTTATTTTTTAATTTAAAAATCAATAATTTTACAAAAAAAAAAATGTTTCTTTCAGAAATCAAACTCCAAGAGATGAAACTGTTTTATCACCAGAAATTAATCGATGGAAAGATCGAATTGTAGACTTTTTTCGGCAAATGAAACGAAAAGAAGTTGTTGTTATTAATGTAAAATTTAATTTATATTAGAAAAAAAACAAACAGAAACGTGTTTAGGAAGATTTATTTCGCCAAAATTTTTCATTTTCGGACGAATTACCGTATTCTTTTAGTTTAACACAATTTGTTAAAAACTACATGTCTGATATTATTATGATTCAGAAAGTACCATCATTTCCTGTGGGTTTTATTAATAGTTTTGTTCACTTTTAACTTCTAATAATTTTCAGGATTTATTCGTGCTTAAATAAAATTGAGAACAATTCTCAAAACACTCCTCTCAGCCACATATAAGCCGGTTCAATTTCATTTTAAACGGTTTATGTTAATATTTCCTGTTTAGTTATAAAATTTTCCATGATTTTCTGTGTTCAAGCCTAATTTTAAACGTTTTTTTTTTCTCATTTCTGAATGAATGTACCACAAAAAAATTCAAAATCAAATAGAGAAGGATGGAGGAAGGACAGTAAAAAATGTGGACGATAGAAATATTTTAAATACTGTTGAAAACATTTCAAAAAATGATAAATTTTTGGAAATTTTACGTATCAAAACCAAATTCTTAAAAGGCACTGATTTGCACGTTTTAATAAAACAAGGATAATGAAGAAGACAAATCTTGGGTTGCAGAAAAAAAATTACACAGGGGAAATCGAATCATTAGCTTAAACAGCACTCGGGATGAATCAAAAATTTAAAAGGAAAAACACAATTCTTTGGGAACGTAAAACGTTCTACGGACAAAAAATGAAAAGAACAAACAAAAAAGCTCAACAAGCCGACAGCAAATTAATTACAAATAAATTCTGCTTTGGCGAAACTAAACAGTTCTAAAATATGATCGAATTGACAAAAAAAAGTAAAAGAAACACATTTTCAAAATGAGAATAAAAACGGCTTTTGATTTGGAAATTGAAATTATCACAAAAATTAGAAAAACAAACAAATAATCCTAAAAGGCAAGTGTAGAAAACTAGAAATCTGACTGGATCCTGAGGATATGTCCAACTTTAATCAAAAAATATCGCAAAAAAATATGAAGTTGACGTTGTAGTTCATTTTTTGTGGGTGTGAAGAAACAAAACAGTTATCATTTCATCATCCGGAATGATTGAAAATGAAAGAATCAGATGGTGGCGTCTCTTCTGGTCGATAACAATCATAAATACTATCATACTGCAAAAAAATGTTTCATTTTTTAAATGTTTTTTTCCATTATTTTATAACTTACTTCATTTAATTTTTCAAGTGCTGGAATTATATTAAGTAATTCTGTATCTGATGGATTATCAAACCATGTTGAAACTGGAACCTAAAAAATTATCATTTTTTCAATTAAAAACAATTCAATAAAAGAAACCAACCGCATTTTTTGGATGGAATGCATAACTGGCTGGTGAATTATCAATGATAAGAGTTCGATTCAAATCTCGTCCTAATCTACTTAAATCCTTAACATAATTTCCATTATGAAATACACAAGCTTCACGGAATAATCGTCCTTTGAAAATTCCTTTTTTGTCAAGAAAATCTGCCACTGGATCCGCATACTGAATTTTTAATGTTTTTTTTTCTTTAATTCTTCTTCTTTTAAGATATTTTAAAATACTTTTGCTAGTGATGCTGTGAACAAAATGCATTCGAATATCTCGCCAACGTGAGCGAGAAATTCATCAACATATGGTCGTTTTAGTACATAGACTTGATGTTCAGCTCCATCAATTTCGACTGGAATCACAAAATCTGGATTCTTCACTGGCTGAATTTTCATTTCTCTTTTTTTTTTTTAATCGAATTCAGAAATAAAAAACAAACTTTAAAAGAAGAATGAACTAATGTTTCATCCAGATCAATCACTAAACATTTCTTGCGTGAATCTGATGAGGCCAAGGGTGGCAATAGTGGCTTTTCAACAACTGAGCTCTATAATTTATTAAATCAATATTTCTTTTTAACTTCTTTTTTTTTCTTGGTTTAAATTTTTATTTTTAAAAAACCTTAATTTTTTTCAATAAATCATATTTGATAATTTCAAGAGCGGATGGTGTTCTTCCTGGTTTCCATTCAATTAAAAATCGATAATTTTCCCTATAGTCAAATTCGTCTTGAAACATTAATCGTTTCCGTTTTACACGTTCTGGTTCCCTCATTTCCTACTAAAAACTAAACAAGCTATGATTTTTTTTTAATGCAAAAGTTGAAAAAAAATTAAAACTTTTATAAAAAAGAAACAGGTTGAATGAAAGTCATAAGACGAAACAAAATTGAAAAAGTGTAAAAGTGGATATCAGCCTTTTCTTTTTCAATTCTTTTCACCTCACAATCATCAGGAAAATTTCGAAAAAAAAGAAAGAAAAAAATCTTTCTTTTTTTTCCTCCTCATCGTTTAACTCTTTCAGATATTGATGATAGGTGAACAATCTTTGGAATTTAGTGGAAAAAAATTACACACTGCACTTTGTTTTAAAAAAGAGGAAAAGAAAAGAAAAACCAGAAGGAGCAAAACCACTTCCGATACTTAAAAACCTATAAAATTTTCCAGTTTTCAAAACTTTTCTGTATTTTTAAACAAAAACAAAAACAACAACAACAACGAAACTTAATTACATTTTTTTCGTTTTTGGTTTAAAAAAACGAATTAAAGTTCTTCATTCGACAAAATCTATAAATTTAATCTTAAAATTTCAACAAGAAATGAAGGAATTCGAAAAAAAATTGTCACAAGTCAATTAAAATCCTAGATTGACAGCTGCTCATTTAGCAAATAATTTTTTATCAAACATTTGTTCAATTTATGTAATTTTTATGCTTGGCTCATTAAAAAAACGTCCATCTTCCAAAATTGCTACTAATTGATTATTGTTTTTTTTGGTTTAAAACGAGTTTTTCTTTTTGTTTTTTCTTTTAAAAAAACTGTGAAAAGACAAAAAAACTTACTAATTCATTGAGAGGTTTCTCAAATGTTTGCGCGCCATCTCCAGATCCATTTTGAATAATTGGTGTTGATGGTAACCCAGTAACAGTTCCATCTCGATGTACTTGAGTAATCAGTTGAATTGGTGGACTTGTTGGTGTTGTTCTTCCATTTGTGATAATATTATTATTATTATTATTATTATTATTCGTTCGATGGTTTGATTGGATTTTTTCTGAAAAAAAAATTATGAATATTTTTTGAGAACTTCAATAACTCAATCATTTCCTTTAAGCCAATAAATTTATTAAAAAACCCTCATTTTCTCATTTTTTTTTTCATTTTTTCTGCATTTTTAAAATTTGTCAACATTTTTTCCGTCAAAATTTGAGTGATCAAAAGTAAATTGAATGACATTTCGAACTCAACAAAAATCTCGGGGGGCAGAAAAAGTGAATGAACAAACAAAACACTGGTTGTTTCAAATTCTTTTTGTTTGCTTTCACCCTCTTTTATTGGTGCTTTTATCAACCTTTGCCGTCGATTTCTTTTCACCCGTTCGTTTTTTTTTTTGCCCCATCGCCCAACATTTCATTCACCCACACTGGCACAAAATTGAAGGTCATAAATTAAACATTACCTAGTTACGTATGTGATTCAATGAGAAGTGATATTTTGGGGTTTTTTTCAAACTTACTTTTTCTGGTATCATTAATAATAAATGAAGCTTCCTTGAAACGAAAAATATTGAAAAATTTGATGAAATTCGATCGGAAAAGAGACAATAAAAATTAAATGAAAAAATCGAACACTTTCACAATTTTTCTTTTATTCTTTTTTGTGTAAAAAAAGAAAGAAAAGAAACGTGAAAAAAATGTGGAAGGAACGAGAGAAGAAAAATTGCTGAATTTAACATGAGTTGGCACACATCTCAATACATTCTCAATTTTTTTTGTTGCTCAATGAAAAATTCGATGACTTATTTGTTTTCTTTTAATATTTGATGGTCAGTCGGTCGCTGTTCTTCTTATTTTGGAACGTTTCAATAAAGAAGAATCGAAATTTTCCAAAACTAACCCCAGGACAAGTTTTTCTTTCCCTTTTTTTAAAATTTAAACGATTAAAACCCAAAATCTATTTTATGATAAAACTGTCTTACCAATCTCCCTCGGTGGTGTTACGCAACAAAAAAGTGTCTGCATACATCTTTGCCATTTTGGATTTTTCCTTTTTGATGTTTTCTTTTTATCATTCGATCCTGCAAAAAAAAAAAAGAATTGGATAATGACTAAAAATTAAGTGTCAGATTTATTTTTTTTCAAATTAAAAACAGTTAAAAACGCTTTGGAAATTTGCTATTCTCACCATGACCAAAATTTAATGGAGTAATAGCGGATGTACCAATTCCATCATCCATCCATTCGTCTTTTTTTCCACCCCAAACCACATTTTCTTCTTTTTTCCTCTTTTCTTCTTTGTTGTTTAATTTTGCTCTTGGCATTGCAGGAACATTCATATAAATTCCAACTGGTGGTGGTGGTGGCGACGATGATGATGTCGTTGTCGTCGTCGTCTTCGTCGTTGTTGCCCCTTTTGTTGGCTTCATTGTCGGAGTCATCAAATCGTTCGGTAATTTTGGAAATGGTGGATATCTATTTGATGTTGGTGCTGATGTTATTCCTCCTTTAAAAATTTGCAATGGTTGTCTTGATGAATTTGTTGGTGGAAATCGATTTAATACTCTTGGCGGAAAATTCATTGTGTGCCTAGTATAATAGCAGGTCACACCAGATTTTTCATCCTCTGCTTTATTCCAATAATCCAACGAATTCGTTTCATTTTTCATTTTCGTTACCAATTTTCTCTGTTGTTGTTGATGCTGCTTCTGCTGCTGCTGCTGCTGTTGCTGTTGTTGTTGCTGTTGTTGTTGATAATGACTATATTGTTGATCCATACTAGGACCAACTGGAGTCCTTGGTGGTGGAACAATTGTATATGAGGTCGATGAATAGACCGATGGACGCGTTTCAGCGTATGTCATCAATATTGGGAGGGAGATTGAATTTTTTTTGTTGTTGACACTTCTACAAAGTTTTCTATTTGAGCATTGAAGGAAAAGTGAACGATTTACAAAAAGGAAAGAACAGTGTAAACTGAAAAAAATGTGGTTCAACAAAAAACAAAACGCTCACAAAAAAAATTCACTTTAGCGAAAATTCGGCGTCGTTATGAAGAAAAACATTAAACAAAAAAAAATTTGGTAAAACAGAAGTTCAAAACGAGACGAAATATTGAATCATCAAGGGTCTTTTTTTTAATCAACCAGATATACTGTAAATATGTAGTCTTGTTGAAAACTTTCAAAATATTTGGTTAAAAAAAAACGCTCGAAAAATGAGAAAAAAAAACAAAAACTTCTACATTCATATCGACAAGCACCGGGTTTGGGTAAATAAATTTATTTCACCTTTCTTACGAGTATTTTATTATTTACTGACATGAGCATACATACATATTTTGATTTAAAAAATCAACCAAGTTCAATTTTGAAATACGCCCTTATGTAACTTCATGTGACAATTCAAATTAAATTTATTGTCAAAATGTGTCAAAAACGAAAAATGAATATTAACAACTTGTTTGTTTTGAAAAAAACGAGTGTAAAACGAATTATTTAAAGTTCAGTAATGATCTCCGATTGAAAAATTTTTTTTCAATTGACTTTTAAAATCTGTCTAATCCAACAAAAGTGATAAAAATTGAGTCAACTAATCAACAAAAAAAAAAACCGGCGACAAAAGTTTGAAAAAAATTTTCAAAAAAGATTGAAAATCTTGAAATCTTTCAAACTGCCAGATGAAGGTTCCGAACTAATTTTGGAAAATCTTAATAGCAAGATTAATGATTTTTCAATTCTAGGAAATAATTATTAAATGTGACAATACGATAAATCACAATTGAAAAGGTTGTCTCCACATCGCAAAGAACCAAAAGCTAAATTCCCTTTGGCTCCGTGCCTGCCAAAATGTGCAATGACGAGTGCTTGACAAAGAACAAATAATGAATGAAAACTTACGTGTTTGTATGTGTATAGAAATAGAGAAAAAAAGAAAGAGAGAGAGAGAGAGAGAGAGAGAGAGAGAGAGAGAGAGAGAGAGAGAGAGAGAGAGAGAGAGAGAGAGAGAGAGAGAGAGAGAGAGAGAGAGAGAGAGAGAGAGAAGAGTGAGTTAGTGTCAATCTATGAGGTTGAAGAATTAAACATGAAGAAAGAAATAGAAAAAGTAGAAACGTTTGTTCACCATCACCCCCCCCCCCCCGCCACCATCACCTTTCTCACCAATATTTTCAACATTTATTTCTATAAATAAAACATAGAAAAAGTCAATGAACTGACATTGTGAGTTGCCGGAATGAAAAGAATAAAACACGTGTCTTTTTCCTTTTTCACCTTCGCTCTTTCTCCGCCTAACAAACATCCGATTAAAAGCTCAAAATATGTTTGCTGGAAACATGCAACCTCTTCTTTTTCTTCTTTTGAAACCTTGAAATTCAATCATTCTTCATTTTTTTTTTTGGGAATTTTTTTTTACTTCGATCAAACTAGTTTCTATTTAGATATTTGATTAACATGTCAAAAATTATCGGAAACTAATCAACTGGAACTTGATTATTTTCTTTTCAAAAAAAAAAAAAAACACTTTAAAAACTTCCTTTTTTCAATCAAGGGGAATAATCGGGATTATTTTCGGTTAAAACTTGAAAAAACGTAAAAACTACAATTTAATGATTCTTTCGATATTTCAGATACATTTTTTTTGAAAAGAAAAACAAAGATTTTTGAAAATAATGGAGAAAAGCATAAATTTTAAGAAAGAAAATGAAAAGAAATAATAAGAATTCACTTTAATTAGGCATGTTTTTTATGATTTCTAAAGAAGCCGTCGTCAATATTTACATTTCAACTTTTTCTCTACTCTGTGACTTTTTTTTCTTTTATAATTGCTCCAATTTTCAATACTCAGAAAAAATAGAAAGGAAGAGAGGAGAAAGACGGGGGGGGGGGGAGGAAATTACGTGTTTGTCTTGAAGTCTGGCAAAAATAAAAGATAAACGCAATATAATTGTTTCCTGGTCAAACCGATAGTTTCCAGAACGTTTCGTTACAATTTTTGAAAATTCAAAACTCAAAAAAAAAAAACCAATTTTAAGCCGTTTTCCCAGATTTTATGTTGAAAAATTATTTGTTTGTTTTCCGAGAAAAAAAAACAAATTTTGACAGAAAAAAAAAAAAATTTTTTCTTTCATTGGAAAAAAAGAATGTGAATTTTGAGTTGAAAACACGTTATTTGAAAAAAAAAAAGAAAGAAAATAACGACCGATCATTTTTTAAATCCTTCACATTTTTCCAACCAAAAATTGCGACAAAATACATACAAATGTTAGCTTTTATTATTCCAACTACCAATAATATAAAGCGAACCACTAAAAATATCGTTTTATGTAATCTGTGATTTGGAAAATGTTTCATGTTTTTTTCCCAACCAAAGCACACAAGGAAGGACACAAATATGAAAAATGAGCATAAATTTCGTGTCAATCATTACGAGTCAGACAGACCTGTCAAAAAATAAAGGAAAGAAAGGAAAAAAAAACAAGATTGAAATTGAAAAGAGAGATCACAATTTTGAGATTAAAAAAAGAAAAAGGAAACGACCGTTTTTTAGAAGAAGAAAAATGTGGTTTATTTGGGGACAAAAAACTGAATAACTTTTGAAAAAATCGCGTTTTTAAATGTTTATTCACTTAATGTAGTTTGAAAAGTTTGTTCAACAGTATTGGTTTTATAAAAAAAAATATGAACAACCGGCTTTTAAATTTTTTTCAAAATTCGTTATCTGCTATTTACGAAAATTTTAAACTTAACTGATGGAATAAATGATAAAAAATTATATTTTACGATTCTAAAACCAAAATGGAAAAATTTGATGAAAAAGAACTGTGCAAAACGTTTTTTTGAAAAATTAGAAAAAAATTCTTGTAATAATCAAAGAAAAAAAATGAAAACGATCTTCAATGAGCAAAAAACTAAGATTATGAAAAAAAAATATCTGAAATTTGATCCTCGCAAGCAATTTGAAACTAAACTTTTCTATAAATGAACAAAAATGAGAGGGAAAAAGAGAAAAAAAGAAAAAAAAAACTAGAAAAATTCCTAGTTTTTACCCTTCATGAGGTGTGTCAGATGAAAAGGCTGACGATGATGAAGGCAGCAGAAGACGATGGATGAAAAACAACCGAAACGAAACAAAAAAAAACAAAAGACAGATGGAAAAGAGAGAGAGAAAAAACTGCGAAAAAACATCAGTAGAAACAGAGAGGAAAAAGAGATTGCCTGGAGGGGTTCGAATGAGCAACAGCACGAGAATTCATATAAAAATATATACGACAGACATATTTGACACCCGATGAAATAGCAAATGAACAGACGAGAAATTTTACAACTAGAGATAACACACGTTCCAAAGATGCGTGGAAAAAAAACAGAAAGCATATTGACAAAAAAAAAGACCCTTTTCTAAAAAAAAAGACGAGGGTGAATGGATGAATGGGTAAATGAGGGAAACAAAATCGAAGGAAAAATGAATAAACTGAAAGTCACAAGTTGAAGTTGGTTGGTTGTAAAGACAAAGAACATAAAGACGCAGATAAATAAAGCCCGATGATCAAGAGCTTCAACCAAAAAAAAATTCCAACTATTTTTTGTTCATTGAACACTTTCAAATTCCCAATGGAATTTCGAGAAAAATCCTATTTAAGATAAATTCAACTAAAATTAAAGATAAAAAATGCAAAAAAAAAAAAACAAAAATATGAATGGAAAACTAAATTCTGGATTTTACGTCATACATAATTGATAAAACCCGACAAATATGGAAATAGAAAGGTGCGGTTCACTTGTAAAAATTCATGTTGTCTTTCTATTCTTCCATGCATCAAAAAACAATCAAATTTCGAGATTGCCAACCGACGATGGAATTAACCGGTTTTTTTCTTCTTCTCTCTTCAAAATATTTATTTTCCAACAAAAAATTCTCGTCTCACTGAATTTAATCTCCTCTACAGTTTTTATGTTTTAAAAAGGAATAAGAATTCAAAAAAAAATTAGTCGCAATTAATTTTTATTTTTATTACCCGTTTTGAGCTTGTTTTCAAAGAAAAACAATTAAGCGCAAAAATTAGAAAAATAAACCTCGAGAAATATATTTTTTCTTTCAACTTTTAGTGTAATCTGATGGGTTTTTTCCCCAACATTTCTTCTTTCTTTCTTTCTTTTTTTTTTGGAGAAGAACATGTGACGCTATGAAAATGATGAATATTTCAAGCATGAATAATTATTTTCATTTTAGTTTTAAATAATTACTCAAAAACACTAAAACTTGTTCTGGTCTAATAAAAAAAAGTTTTTTTCCTAGAAAAAAATGTTAATGAAAACATTTTTTCAAAATTTAATAGGATTTTAAGGCTGAAATTTTAATTTTTAATATATTTAACAAAAAAAAAAGTTTTACGAATAAAAAAAATGGTAAAAATATTTTTTTTAGTTTCTTTGCGAGTTTTACAAACAGCTGTTTGTTTCTATCATGAAATGCTCATTATCTGTCACTATTTGAATTCACCATTTGCTCGCTTGATCAAACATTTTCTATTTTTTTACACCACGTAAAACAAAAAAATGTTTAAATTTAGAAAAATATGAATAATAAACAAAATGAAAATGGGGGAAAAAAACATTTTTTTTCTGTTATCATTTTTTTCCATTTTTAACAAAAAATTTCAATCAGAATTTCTTTCTTCTCGTACCAAAAACTCTGTAAAAGAAATATTTTTCAAGAACTCAAAATTGAATATATAGTGGAAATGTAATAAGATAGTCTCTCCTTTTTTTTCAACAACAAAAAAATTGAGAAAAATAGAATCGAGAAAAGAAATTGTAAAATAAAGTACAATGTCAGATTATTTCAAACTCGAAAATATCAAACATCAATTGAAGGAAAGCGCATAAAAACAATTTTTTTGGAGGAACAAGTTCACATTTCAATCAATGAGAAACTTTTCTTTTTTTTTCTTACAAAACATGTTTATGTTGCTGCTCCCAAAGCGTTTTTATTTCAGCTTAAGTAAAATGAAAAATACTTACCATTTGGTTTCACAAACTCATTTTCAGATAATGGAACTGTTTTTGAGCATGATACTTCTCCATTCGATTCATTAATCATTGTTTCAGAAGTGTTCTGAAAATAAAAAAACCGTAATTGAATTATTCCGTTCATCTATTGAAAATAATTCCAAACATACCTGAACATCATACCCGTTATTCATTTCAAACCGTCAGCGACAAGGAAAAATGAAAAATTATTAATTCGCCTGTCGCTGTCTTCCAGTTCTATTGAGAAATTTCTGAAAAAAAAATTTAAACTGGGTGAAAAAAAAGAGAAAGAAAATTGAATAATCAAAAAAAGCAAATGACGAAATTTTGAGTCCAGAATGAAAAAACACGAAATTTGAGAAAAAAACAGAAACAGATGATCGGTGATAACAGCTGACTGAAAATTTTCTATCTAATTACAAATGTTTCAAAAAAGTTTCTATTAATTTGAAAATAATGAGCAGTGGGTACGTTTTAAATCAAAATATTGTTTTATTTTTAAGTTTTTAAAACATTTAATCGTTTGATTTTTCTTTATCAACACATTTCGAAAACTTAATGCTTTTTAAAACTTCTAAAATATACTTTAACATGGTCATAAAATTTTATAGCTGCGAAAAACTGTATTTTTCTTAATTTTTCGATTTTTCTTTTTGTAGTTAAAACAAAAAAAAAAGTAGTTTTTCGATAAAATTTTTCAACTTTAAATATTCTACATATTATACATAATAATTTGGCGGAAAATAATTGGCTGTTTGCATTTTGCAGTGAAAAAAAATAAACTGATTAAATATTTGATAATTGAATTGAACTCTGGTTCAAACTATGGTAGTTCTTTCGAAAATTAAAAAAAAAACTTATTGAAAAACAAAATTGAACAATTTTTTAGTTAAAAAATGGTCGAATTCTTGAAAATAATATTACAATAAGAAATTGAATTTTTTAAAATTTATAACATTAGTCATTATTGAAAAGGAAGTTTTTTTTTTAATTTGATGGAAAATAAATTAAAAAAAAATAAAGTAATTGAATTATTTTCAACATTATCAAAGAGAATGTTTTTTGATAGTTAAAAACAAAATTGAATTTTTGATTTAAACAAATAAACAAGAAAACACTACAATTTTCTTCTTTCTTTTTTAATTATTTTTTGATATTTATTAAGAAATTGTATATAGAAAAAAGAGTTCATTTAAATGTGACAGGAAATGAAAATAGTCGAGCTATTTCAATGAAGAAAGAAAGAAAAAAAAAGAAAAAATAAAGCAATGTGATTGATGACGAAATTCAAGAATTTTAAAAAATCGAAAAAAATGAGAAAAAAAGAGAGGGGAGAAGAAATAAAATGTCAATTTTAAGATATTTTTTGATTGATAAGAAAATTATTTCATTTATTCAAAGCAAACTTATTGTGCGCGCTTCATTGATTGCAACATGACACTTCCAATTATTACCAACCCCCATTTTCTTCTTATCATAAGATTACAATGCATTTTTACTTTGTCAAAAATGATTCTATGAATTTGGTCATAACAACGAGAATCGTCCCGAAAACTGGTTGTTTAATTGTTAGAATTACAAATAAAAGACAAAAACTAAGGAAATTTATTCGATACAATGAAATATTTTTCTGATTTGGAATGATAAATTTTATCAAAAAAAAAAAGGGTTTTAATTTTTTTTTTTGGGAATTGAGAAGAAAAATAAAAAATTTCATGAAATTTAAACTAATGAGCTTTGAATTTAAAAATATACGAATCAGAAAATTTTGAGTTTTATAATTATTTCAATTCAAATATATTTTGAAAACCAAAATAGAAACGAGAAAAATTAAAAACTTTATAACAAATTTTAAAAATCAATTTTAAACCTAATAAATGTGACAAATTTGAATATTTGTACGCATTATTGCGTGCCAATGATTACAGACTGGCGAATTTTTAAAAAAAAAACTTATTTTTTAAAATTGTTCAAATAAAAAAAATTAAAAATGTGTGACACATAAAGAAAAAAATAAAATTTTAATCATGAAAAAAACATTAAAAAAAGCAACGAAATGAGAAAAAAATGTAAAAA
>OY751561.1:6479834-6624834 GCA_963572285.1 Caenorhabditis drosophilae | reverse complement strand
CGATTTATCATTGATAAATTTTATCTTTTTTTTCAATATAAAATTATTGTAGTTTGTAGTGTGTAAAACACATTTTTATTTTTGCTATTTATGACCGGGGCGCCGATCCTTGTTTATCATTGGGAAGTGTTCCCCTCCCCTTTTTTCCAGTATCCAACCCTAGTCGGCACTGTCTCGAAAGAACTCGTCGTTTTTTGATTCGCCGGGGTTCTCAACGGTGAAAGGAGGAAGGCCGGATATTAACAAACGTCTTCGTCTTTTATTATCGATTGATCCCAGATCCCACTTAATCATGACACAGCACATTTTCCTTCTTTATCATTATTTTCTAAGATCTGACTCTACCAAAACGTGGTCCCTTTATTTGTAACCTCGCCTCGGGTAAGTTTAACAATACTTCCTTGGTATTGAAATTTGAATTTCTGAAATAAAAATTGACAAAGGATTTCCCCACTGAAATCTGCATTGGCTGAATTAATTCTCCTCACGGAGTTTTCAAATTTTTAAAATTTCAAATTTGCGCCATTTTTTCGAAATTTGTATTTGAAATTGAAAAAAACCAACTCTTCTTGCGCCTTTAAAATGTTCATTTTTAATTTTTCCCGAAGTCTCCAATTGTTTTATCAATTTTTTTTGATAATTTTTATTTTTTTTTCTGTATTTTTGTTATCAATTAATTAATTAAATCAATAAATAAAGAAATATTTTATCTTTTTTTTTTTAATTTTTCGTACCACTTTGTGCACTCAAAAAATATTTTAAAAACATAATTTAAAACAATTTTTAAAGTTTTTTTTTGAAAATTTTTTATCGATTTTGGGTTTTCCTAAATTTTGGGAAAAAACTGATAAAAAATTTCTAAATAATTGAACTGTGCTGCTATCAAACAATTTTTCAATTTTATGGCTTTTTTTATATTTTTGAGATAATTCAAAAAAAAAATTTTTTCCAGAAGCTTCGATTGAATAAAAATTCTTTTTTTTTAAAGTCTCAGATTAAAACTTTGATCAAAACATGAAAAAGGTTAAAAACAGTTAAGCAAAATGAGAAAAGAAATACACTTAAACCAGTTTCTGTTCTTTACCAGTAACCTTCATTACAACTATTTGTTGACAACCAGTTGGTAATGTTACTAAAGTTATTACGTGTTTAGTGCCCGGTTAGCTCAGTCGGTAGAGCACCAGACTCTTAATCTGGCTGTCGCGGGTTCGAGCCCCGCATCGGGCTGATGCATTAATTTTGTCAGATTTTTTAAAAATTTCCTAATTTCTGCTTTTTCAGAGAAAATAATAAGTCAAAAGTTGGTAGAGTTTCGAAAACTTTCAAAGTTTGTTTAATGCAAGAAAAAAGTTTCAATTTTTGATTTCAGTCGGAGATTTATTTTTCTTTATTTTGTCAATATTTACAAACTTTAATTTATTGACTTCAAGCAGAAGGTATAAATTGAGCTTTTAACTCTGTTTTCAGCTTAAAAGTGATCAACTTTTAATTATCAACAATTTTTTTTAAAGGGGGGGGGGTTTAAAATGAACTTTGAAATATTTTTAAAACGAGAAAACTCAATTTTTAACTTTCTCGTTTCTCTCATTTTTTTTCAGCAGATTTCCAACAAAAACTGATACCTGAAGGAGACGAGAAAGAAGAAGAAGAATACGAAGACGACGACAATTTTTCGAACAAAAAAAAAGGAAAAAGAAAAAGAAAAAGAAAAAAAGAAGTGAAAAAGACGACGAAAAGAAGAAGAAGACGAAGAAGAAGAAAAAAAAAGACTTGGATACCAAATGTTGTTTACTTGTTAGCTTTCATCTCTCTCTCTCTGTCTCTCTCTCTCTCTCTCTCTCTCTCTCTCTCTCTGTCTCTCTCTGTCTCTCTCTCTCTCTCTGTCTCTCTCTCTCTCTGTCTCTCTCTGTCTCTCTCACGAACACTTTTGAGTGTCAGATTTTTTGAGCTCTGTGAGCTCTGCAAAAAAAAAAAGAAAAAAAATATTCAGATTCGAGACGATTAAGCTCACTTCTATGTATTTCGAGTGTGTTTCTCCCCCAACATTTATTCTTCTGTTTTTTTTCTTTTTTATTTGAAGGAGAAAGAAAAATAATTTTTTTTGAACCTTTTGAGAGCCAAGTGCAAATGCTGATAAAATGTTTTATTGAATTGTGTCCGTCCTCTCATTCAATGATGATATCAAACATATTCTTTGATGATTTCATTGAAAAATGTTTGGCTTGATTGACATGTCTCCGCCCACATCTCCATTATTATCTTATCATTTCTAATCATTTCTTCATTTTTGCTCTTTTTGCACATTTTTTCTTCTTCTTCTTCTTCTTTTTCTTCGTTTTTTTTTTGCTCCTCAACTCTTCAAAAATGGTGGTCCACATTCCATTCTTCCATATCGATCTATTCTCGTTCTCTTTTTCATTTTTCCTTCTCTTCATTTCTTTCTTTTCCTTTCTTTTTTGCTTTGCTTTTCTTTTCGTTTTCTCTCTCTCACAGCTTTTCAGATATTTTTTTTTCAAATTTCCAGGTAAAACGACTGAAAAGTTAGTTGACACCGAATATTCAAATCAAACAAATAAAAGGGACAAAAAGGGAGAGCAAGGAGAGAGAAAAAAAGTTTCCCCCAGCTCGAAAAAACGTTTGAATAGGAAAAGCCAAGGTTTTTATTGAACTTTTTTTGCTCCTCCTCAACGTTGGCGCTCAAATTGTGTTGGCTTTTTGAACAACGCCAAGTTTTTCTCATTGTTTTTTCATCTCACCGAGAGAGAGAGACTTGTGGGTTCTGTGAGCATTTCGATTTGGAAAGCCACAGCTAACTCAGGTAGGGTTTTTTTCCTTGCTCGCGAGGCGGGGAGAGCAATGAAATTTATAATTTAAGGGTCCCCATAAAGAAACTCAAAATCCGTACAGTGCTTCTGCAGCGTTCGCCAGACGAGTCACCGCCTCCACGTCCACCAGAGGACGATTTTTGTGATCAGTAAGAGAGAGAGAGAGAGAGAGAGAGAGAGAGAGAGAGAGAGAGAATGTCGATATATCGATTGATTTTTTCCAGAGACAACCCTGACAAATTATCAATTGTTGTTGACAATAAATTGAATAGTTTGAGCTGACTAGAGGATTGTATGGGTCCAGACAAAAAGACCCTCATCCTCGTATTGTACCGTCGTCCTCCTTAGCGGGTCCATTCCTCCTCATCATCAGATTTTCTCCTCAACAATCGATTTTCGATATCCAACTTTTTTCTGCCTCATCAATTTGCACAAGCGAAGAAGAAGAAGAAGAAGAAAAATGTCGACAGCTTCGGTCCAAACTGCCGCATGCGATTTATTGATTGACGCCGCCGACATTCAAGCGCCAATTGAAGAATACTTTTTCGAAGGAGCTGAAAAATTACTGGAACTCTGGTTTTGTAGCTCACAAGGAAATGGTGGAAGCCTAAGATTGATTCCAAGAAATGAAATTGATCGGATGCTTGAAATTGCGAAATGTAAAATTCTTCATTCGAAACACAACGAATCGATTGATTCCTATGTTTTGAGGTTTCAAAAAAAAACTTTTTTTTTGCTGAAAAAAACACATTTTTCAGTGAAAGCAGCTTATTCATTTCGGATAATCGAATAATTATGAAAACATGCGGATCAACACGGCTTCTCGCAGCTCTTCCAACAATTATCAATCAAGCTTCTGAATTTGCGAAACTCGATCAAATCCAATCGGTTTATTATTCTCGAAAAAATTTCCTTCGTCCCGATCTTCAACCGTCACTTCACCGAAACTTTGATGCTGAAGTCGAATATCTTGATCGATTCTTTCATGACGGTCACGCCTATTGTCTTGGCTCATTGAAGCAGGATCGTTGGTATTTGTACACTTTTCATCGAAATGTTCAATTTCCATCACACAAACAACCCGATCACACATTGGAAATATTGATGAGCGATTTGGATGATTCGGTTTTGCATAAATTCACCAAAGATTTTGCCATCGATGGAAACGATTGTTTTTTGGTAAGGAGGCGAAGCAATGAAAAGAAGCACAAAATCAAACGGATTTTCATTTTTCAGAAAGCTGGAATCGATAAAATCATTCCAGCTGGTGCTGATGTTCACGATGAACTTTTTGATCCTTGTGGTTACAGCATGAATGCTTATATGAATGATACCGATCAATATGCGACAATTCATGTAACACCGGAAAAAGAATTCTCATTTGCTTCGTTTGAGACCAATCAAAATTTGATTTGTCTTTATTCTCAAACTCGAAAAGTTTTGCAATGTTTCAGGTAATTTATGACAATTTTAGACAAAATTTAAAAATGAGAATAATTCTCGGCTGAGAGTATATTGATACAGTACCTTCCAACAACCTGCACATCAAACATATTTACGAAAAAGAAAAAAAAAAGAAATCTGACCGAGTTTCCACATTAAAAAAAACCTTTAAAAGTTTACGAGAGGGGAAGGGGAGGAGATAACATGTTCACCGTTGCCATCCCTCATCAATTTGTTTTTCTTTTCATTTTTTATTTGAATTTTTTCAGACCACGAAAGATTTTAATGACCGTTTTTGCAAATGATGTTTCAATCAAAGGGAAAGATGCTCAACAACAATTATGGGATCGAGAGCTACCAGGATATCGTAGGACAAATGTTCAATTTGTGAGACTTGAGGTAATCAATTTCTAATTCTTTTCTTAATTACAAATAAAAAACTCGAAAAAGAAAAGACACAGAGAAAGGGAGAAAGAACGAGTGAGAAAGAGAGAGAGAGAGAAAGAGAGAGAGAGAGAGAGAGAGAGAGAGAGAGAAAGGGTTAGAGAGCAAAAGAAAGACAGAGAAAACGAGAGAGACGAAGACAAAAAGAAAAAGTTATAAAAATATTTTTCTCGATTAATTAACGGGAAAAAAAAGGAAATCTCCAAGTTTAACAAAAACAAATATCAATAGAGCGCATTTGAAAGTGTAAAATAAAATCTCTCCAGACTGAAACTTTGGTTTATGCTCATTTCGTGCGCAAACCCAACAATGATTCATCAAGTGATGAGGACGACGGTGAACGTTCTGATTAAATCAGAATTGTTCTGAATAAATGACCTTAAAATGAGAAAAAACAACCGATTTATTTTCATTTATTTTTCAATTAAAAAACAAGTTTTTTTTCGTTTCTTTACTTTATTTTTTTCTCTTGAAATTAATTCTAGAAATTTATGTTCAATGTTTCTTTTTCCCCCGCCCTCTCTCTCTCTCTCTCTCTCTCTTTCTCTCTCTTCTCTTCTCCATTTATTTTTAAGCTTTTTCTTGAATTTATTCTTATCATTCACTCGTTTCTCTGTTTCTCTATCCTCTTCATCTTATCTATTCTTAGTTTTTTTTTTTTCGTTTGATTATTTCTAAATATTTTCATTTTTTTTTGTTTAGTTTGAATTGAACAGTATTAAAAATTGTATTTTTTTGTAATTTTGGGAATAAAATGGGCTAAAAAAATGTGTTTGTTTAATTGGAAAACCGTGAAACTGACGATATTGTTTTATCTTGTTTTTTAAGAATTTCATTTTTGGCGGTTGAAATTCGTTTTTTTTACAGAAATAATGAAAAAAATCCTTTTTCTTCTTCTAATATTTCTAGCTTCTTCATTTTTTCTTTTTCTTTTCTGGAGTTTAGGTCCAATGCCAAAGGTATCGAAAACACAATTTTTTTAATAAAAGAAAAGACAATTTTTTGAAGAATGGAGAAAAACCTCGTTTTCCTCGTAGTTTAACAGATATTGAAGAAATAAGTACAAATATGATTGAATATAAGTGAGAAATATTTTTTATTTAAAAAAAAAACATTTTTTCAAAGGAAAACGCATGGAATTTATACAATTTTTTTATTTTCTTTTGCTTATATTTATAAACAAACATTTGCAATTCCAGGATCATTTTTTATGGTAAATTAAACATTATTTTTGAAAATAATTGTTATGTCTCAGGTATATTAAGAATCCAGAATAGAATATAATAAAAATGAATACAACAAAAATAGCAACGGGTGATGATAACGTAGGGAGCAGATGGAATGGGCCGCTTTTAGGGCCCAACTAATAATGATTATAAAAAAAGTGTGAGCATATGCGTGTGGAGATTGCGGACTTGGCGCGCGTTGCTTTGCTTACCGTAGTCATCCATTAATACGAAAACACATAACAATTATTAATTAATTTAAAAAAAAAATTATTAATTTTGAATGTTTAGAACTTATTAGCTGGAGCTCTTTTTGGAACAATTAATGGATTAATAATTGTTTCTTTCCTAAACACAATTGGAGCATCGTTGTGTTATTCCCTTTCGTCAAAATTTGCAAAAACATTTTTTGATAAATTTTTGGAGAAAAAAATTGAAAACTTGAAAATCAAAGTGAGAAAATTAAAATCAATCAATAAATCAATAAATAATCAAATTCAGATTTCGTCTCAACGACATCGTCTTTTTATGTTTCTTCTGTCAGCAAGAATATTTCCATTTACTCCACATTGGTTATTAAATATTTCCAGTCCATTTCTTGATGTTCCATTTTCTACCCATTTCATCACAATTTTTTTTGGTTTCAAAACAAATTTTGAGTTTTTTTTTAAACTTGAATTTTCAGGTCTTTTACCATACAATTTTCTTTGTATTCGTGCTGGAACAATTCTAAGTGATATCAAATCAATGAGCGATGTGTTCGATGCTTCAACGTTGTTTCAGCTTTTTTCAGTTTCATTTTTTTTATTTGTTTTTGCCAAAATTTCGAGACAAAAATCCAACAGTTGTTCGTCTTAATTTTTGTTTTTGGTTTTTTTTTGTGCAAAAATCAATTTCATACGGTTCGCGGCGCATTTTTTCCATTCTTTTTTTGAAAACAATTTTCTCGACTTTTCCTTTCTTCTAATCAATTCGAGATTTCAACAATGAATATTATTTATTTTGACGTAAAATTGTGTGTATTTTTCACGTGTTTTTCTAAAAATACCAGTTTTTGAATTTCCGGAATCATGGAAATAATTGAGAACAACATGCTCTTGTCGAACACATTTGAACGATTCAAGTTTTTCCTTTCCTTTCTCTCTCTCTCTCTCTCTGCGTCTCTTTTTCTCTCATTTTATATGATTTTCTCTGATCTCTCTGCTATTCGAAATAATATTTCCACTACATTAAGCTTAACAAAGACAAACAATGTTTGATGCTGATGATGATGAGGAGGCGGAGTCACGGAGCATAGACACATATCGTATGTATTCTTCTCTCAATTCAATTCAGTCTTATTCGAAATCGAAAAATGGCGATTAAATGTCCAGATTTTT
This sequence comes from Caenorhabditis drosophilae, assembly GCA_963572285.1. Lineage (NCBI taxonomy): Eukaryota > Metazoa > Nematoda > Chromadorea > Rhabditida > Rhabditidae > Caenorhabditis > Caenorhabditis drosophilae. Next base: position 6,617,517 of record OY751561.1, on the reverse strand, counting down.
TTGGAGGAGAAGACTTTGATCAATTTGTTTATCAAAATCGGCGAATATTTGCCGGTCGGTCGGCCGGCTTTGGCATTAATCGGTTTTTATCTATCTTTGGCCGAAACAGAAATCGAAAAAAAATTTCGATGTTGACATGGCCGAATTGATTTTTTTTTCTTTTTTTATAAATATCCGGTCTTTTTCCACTTTTTTTTTGAAATTTCTTTTTCAAAATCATTGATTTCTCAAATTAAGAAGAACGAAAAAAAATAGATTTCAGAGTTCGAAATTCTTTATGTTTTCAATTATTTTATTTTCATTATTTTTATCGAAATTTTTCGAAATTGGTCAAACTCTTGGGCAAATTGATCAATCATCGAATTCAATTCTTTCAGCAAATAGTAAACGAATAATTTCAGGTAAATTTTGACAATTAAAAAAAATTATTTGAATTTTGAGAAATTTACAATTATTGTTTTTTTTTTTTTTTGATTTATTACGGGTCAGGCGTCAAAAGGTAAATAAAAGTCTATTCAAATACAACTTGTCCACACTATGAGGGAGTGGGGTGAGGGGGCCACTTGTCTCTTTTCATATTTTTTGATTGATACATCGAAACATTTGTATCAGATTTCAATTGAGCTCACTTTGTTTTTATATTGACTATACATAGAAGAATGAAAATTGAGAAAAAAAAGAAAAGAAACGTCAAACTTTTGGGTGATTTATGCACTTTTTCACGAATTATGAAATAAAATTTTAATTACCCAATTTAAGAAATTGTTTTGCAGATGCAATTTTTCAATCTGAACCAATTGTTGATCCCGATTTTTCGAATTCCAACGTGAAAAATCCAATAGCTCTTCGAGCTCAACAAATTATTGATACAGAAGATTCATACGTAAATCAGCCAAAAGTTCAATATTATCCAAAGCCTCAGGTAGACAATTTTTTTTAATTTTAACAATTTTTAAATTTTATTTTAAAGAATAATTATGGAAATTATGGAGGTTATCGACCAAATTCAGCTCCACTTGGTTATTCTTATATTGGATATATCAATCGACAGGTTTGATTGAATTTTTTATTTTATTTTTTAAATAAAATAATTGTTTTGGCAAAAACCATTTGAAATTAAAAAAAACGAACATAAAGTTTAAAAAAAGTGGAATTTAAAAAAAATAAACTACAGTCTCGTCGTTATCCCGTAATGATGTACACACTTATTCAATGTGTTCCATGTCAACGAGCAAAACATTTATTGGCTGTCAATTATGGGGATGTTCCGTCTCATTTTCTCGGTATTTTTATTTTTAATTTGTTTTTCAATCATTTTTCAATTGATTTTCTGTTCAGAATTAGTTGGCGATGAAGATTGGCAGCGACAGCTTCAGGTCGATTTGTTAAAAGTTACAAGACAAGCGACATTTCCTTATGTTTTTGTTTGTGGTCAATTTATTGGAGGTGAAATCTTGTTTGGAAAAAAATCCGTTTTTCAATCATTTTCTTTTCAGGTTCATCCGATTTATTCAATCTTCATCACAGCGGACAATTACGACAAATGTTAAATAATTGTAATGCCAGAGGCTAATTTTTCAATTTTTTTACTAAATTTTTATTAATTTATTGAATTCATAAATAGTTTAGACAAATAACAATGGGAAATTTAAAAAAACCAGAAAAGGAAAAAAAATAGGAGCAATAAATAAAAATCACTAAAGAAAAACGACGTATACGCGATAGTTTTGAAAATTTCATACGAAAAAAAGAAGAAGAAAAAAGCGGATAGAAAAATTAAATACCCAGTTAAATTACTTGATCCCAAGTTGAAAATGCGTTATAATCTTGCGAATTCGGCATTTTTTTTCGTTTGAACAATAACAAAATAATAAATAACAAAGCTATTTGAAACTTGTTAGGCACTTTTTACTCGACATCAGAATCTGATCCTTCTGTATATTCATCTTCACTGCTTATATGAACTTCGTCTTCATCATCGTCATCAACATAATCTTCATGTTTCATTTCAATAATTTTTGGTTCTTTTACGTCGAGCTTTAAAAATTTCAATTAAGCCAATATAACAAGTTAAAACAAACCTTGACATCGACACTGTATTCGGCATCTATGTAAGAATCTGATCTAACTGATAAATTATAGTGATAAATTCCCTTATGTGGTGGTGCACCAAATCTAATATCAACCTATAATTTAAATTCATATTTTTTTTTAATAAATACAACTTATAATTACAGTTTGTTCGTCGACTAATGTTTTAACAATTTGAGCGGCTGTTATCAATGATCTTGTTTTTTCCTTTTTATCAACATGAGTCAATGTAACCCACCACCACTCAAACTTTTCAGATGGGTAAAATGGAGCATGAACTTTATGTGTTTCAACTGATTTCGTTTCAAATGAAATCTAAAAAAATTTTTAATTTTAAAAATGTTGTTTAATAAAAGGAAAAAAAAACCTTTTTGGGATTAACGTCGTCTTCCCAATCTGAATCACTTTCACTTTCATCATTTTTTTCTTTATCTGAATCAGATCCAGAATTTTTTTCTCCATCATCTTCTTCGTCAGAAAAATCAGATTCATCTTCTTCTTTCAATTTGATTTCTTCAGAATTTGTCGCAACTTCATTTGTAACTGTTGAAACAACAGCTTTTTTGGTAACTTGTTGTTTTTTTCCTTTCTTTTTTGCTCCTCCTTTTTTTTGTTTTTGCTTATTTTTTTCCCAAGGTTTTTTGGTTTTTTTAACTTCTTTTTCATCTACAATTTCACCATTTTCTTCATTATCCTCATTTTCTCCGTTTTCTCCTGCTTCTTCATCATCGGTGAGATAAACTCTATGTTGATCGGCTAGCCCAGCCGCTTGAGGATCAATTAATCGACTTCTTTTCATTGTTACTTTTAATGTAACAACACAACCGGCGGTTAACTCATGTTGATCATCTTCTCCTTCCACAACAGTTTTTGTTTCAATTTGAAGACGTGGCATCATTGATAATACAACTAAAACATCTCGATATTCAGAATCTGTTAATGATCGAAGAACCAATCGTCGTTTTTCTCCATCCATTTTAGCCAAATCATGACAAGAATGAATTTTTTGCTGAAATTTACTAATTATATATAATTAAACCCGAATTTTGAAAATTAAACTTTTCTTAAATGTTGTAAATTATATTCGGTAATATGTGGCAACTGCAACAGCGGACTATTTTTCTGCCAAAGAGCTTGAACAAACAATGGCTGAAGTTTCATGAAATTTTCAATCGTTTCAATTGGAATTCTCGTCTGGAAAGAAAAACACCTATAATTTTAGTACTTTTATAACTAAATTAACCTGCGAATAAGCAAGCAAATTTTGTGAACATTGAATCAATTCTTCAATAAGACGCAATGATCGAGAAATAATGTATCTAAATATTTTTGATTTTAAATGAACAAAACAAACGATCAAACTAAAAACCTTTGATCAACGTCAAGATTATCATTTTCAGATTCAAGAGGAAGACGACTTAAATAGGCATGCATGAGAATTCTAGCTTTCAAAGCATATGGCATACTTAATGGTTGTTCTCGCCCTTTATCACTCACTGCTGGTAAATGTTTCATGAGTCTGTAAAAAAGGTAATTTTGAAAAATGACGTTGTACTTTTTCTCTACCTTGGTAACTCTTTCTCGTCACTTTCTCTTTCAATAATATCTTTATTGTATTGTTTATTAAACTCAAATGATCCAGAAAGAACCGCGATCATTCCTAAAATTATTATGAAATATGTTTTAAAGTTTAAATAAAAAATGTTACTTCCAACTTCCATTCGTGGTGTTTTTTGAACAAAATAATAATAAAGTCGAGATGTATCCAAAAGAACTTTATCAACGCTATATTTGATTGAATTGTACCACCAAAAACCCTGAAAATCAATAAATTGTTTTGGCATTTTTTTCATATTTATTTACCACAGCAACTGGAAGAATAACCATGAAAATAAGACCATAAAATGCTAAAACCCAAAGTCCATATTCTTTACTAACTAACCATTTTGGAAGAGCAATGCCAAATGTTGTAGCTTAAATATTTAAAGTTTAATTTGAAAAAATATTTTATTAAACCTTGAGGCCCATCGGGATTTCCATACTTTTCCCAATTTTCTTTCGCCTCTTTATCAGTTAAAGCTTGATACGCCTTTGCTATTTTATCGAAAAATACAGCGTCTCCTCCACGATCAGGGTGATGAATTTTTGAAAGATCGCGATAGGCTTTTTTGACTGCTTTATCTTCAGCTCCAACATCTAATCCCAAAATTTGATAAGGATCATAATCTTTATGAGTTTGTTCAATTTCAGTCGTTTTTTTGACAATAATTGCGAAAACTGCCCAAGCAATTATAAGTCCCTGAAAATAATCAAAGTGAATAATTTTTAAAAAATTAAATAGAAATTATAAGTTTCTTACAAGAGCAATAATTATTTTTTTTGTTTTTCTCCATGGTTTGTTGGCCGCTTTTAACCTTCTTTTTTTGTCACATCCATCGCATTGACATTCATGTTCATTCACTACTTTCTCGACTTCTAAATATATTTTTGTTTTTTTCTAATCAATTTCAATAGTTACCTGTTGCAGATTTTGTTGGAAAACAATAATATGTTGCCGGGAACAAAATTATGGCATAAAATGAAACGAGAACATAATAGAACGTATTTCCAACCTCGTCATATTCAAATGAGGCGCGACCCATTATTTGATGACCTAAAGGTTCTGAAATAAAATTTAAAAATCAGGAAGAATTATTTGTTATAAAAAAATATTATTAGCTTAAATATTAAAAAACCAAAAAAAACGCGGCGTTGAGAATGTGAAAAAGATTGATTTGGAGTTTTTGATAAACCATGCGGTCATTGCTGTTAGTCAATGCTTCGCTTGCAATTATAGGCGTGGCCTTATTGTTTTTCTGCTTTTTTTCAGCGTTCTAGTTTCTTCAAATATTGAATAAGCTTCAAAAAATTTTATTCAAGTTTCATTAGATTACATTCACAAAATGTATTTTATTTTCATTTTTTCCTAAAAAAAATTTTTAAACACGACAACGTTTTTGATCTTTTTAAATTTTTAGAAATATGTTTATATTGATTTATTGTGCAATTTCTAAAAAAAAACGTTTTCAAATTTAAATAAGTTTAAATAAACTTATTTCGACAATATGGGCTAAAAATGATTGATATTCTTTATCTTATTAGAAAATCAATTAGTGTTATCATCTTTTATCCAAAATATATCCGCTCATTTTTCTTTTAAAAATAGTAATACTGATGGTTTTTACTGATATATATGTGTATATATACGTTTTTCAGAATGGCGCTTCGTTTAGCTGGAACCACTCTTCGTGAACTTAGAATTCATCTTTGCCAAACTAGCCCAGCTTCAGCTGGAGTTCGTGCTTTTGTTGAAAACGAATATGTTTCTATTAAAAAAGCAAATCCTCAATTTCCGATTTTGATTCGAGAAGCATCTGGAATTGTTCCCAGGTTTTTTTTTCTTTTCATCAGAACAAAAAAATACATATCTTTAGAGTTTATGCACGATATGAGCACGGAATTGAACGAGTAGCCACATTGGAAAACTTGTCAAAAGAAAATGTATAACAATTAATTTCAAAACCATTCTTTTTTTTAAATTTATAGGTACAATCAACAATTGCGAAGCTTGCAGCACATGCTTAAAGTTTTTTTAAACAGGACGAAATTAGTTTTATTTCCTTTAGTTCGAAAGAATGTATTATTTTTTTAATAGTTTTAATTTTTTGTCTCAAAATAAATTCATTTTTCTTCCCATTTTTCATTTTATTACCACTTCATATGTTTTTAGCAGTTTTGATCATACTTTAATTTTATAAAAAAGCAATGAGTCATTTTATCATTAAAAATCGTTTTTTTTACTTATATTTATATTATTTTCTTATCAATTTGTTAATGATTTTTTTTAAACTAAATTTATTTACTAAAATTAATTTTTAGGTCGGGCGGTGCAATAACTTTAGTGGTAGTAGAAGTTTAATAATAAGTTATTTTAAAAAATACTAACAACAATGCTTGATTGGACATTAGACGATTGGAAAGACTGTGGAGCAAAAATTGCATGGGTGAGCAATTTTTTCTTTGAATTATAAAACTAAGAAAGTTTTTTCAGATTGTTGTATCATTCGTTTTCTTCCGAGTTCTTCAATTTGCCGTCAGATGGTATTTGTTTGGAAAGTTTTCATGGAGAACTTTTTCATATTTCGGTTTACGAAATAGAAATAGGAATCAAGATAGAAGTGCTGAAAATACTGAAACTCAAGTTGAAATAGCAGAAGACAGTCGAGATGTTGATGTAAGTTTTAATTGTTTTTATACCACTGAAGTCCGAATTTTCAGGCTGTTCCTCCAAATAAAAAATGGAGAATTTCTAATGAAGCAGTCTCATTGTTTCATTCAGTGGTTTCTGGTTTCTGGGCTGGTTATGCCCTTCTTTATTATAAAGAACTTATGACTGATTTAATTCATTACCGATGTGAAAATGCCATCAATTTAGTAACGTTTTAAACATTAAACAAATATTTTTTTTACCCATTGTGAATTTAAGATTCTCATGTCTACTGGATATTTGCTTCATGATCTAATCGATTTGCTGGTTAATGAACAATCTGCAAGAATTATTGAATTGCTCTTCCACCACGTTGTTGTTTTAACTGCTTTTGCAATCACGATGGTTTAAAATTTGCAAAAATCAATAAATTTAAAAAAAAAATTTAAAAATTTTAGATCACCGGAAAGTTTCTTGGAGTTGTTGTATTCGGTTTACTTATGGAACTTAATTCAATATTTTTACACTCAAGAAGTCTTTTGAATTTGTAAGAATAATTAAGTTAAAAAAACGGTTTAATTAGTTAATTTTTGAGGTATGGAATTGAGAAAAAGTCAACATCTTTCCGTTTTATTGCTTTACTCAACATGGTTACGTTGTTTGCATTCAGATTGTGCGTTTCAGCGTATTTATTGTATTTCGTTGTAAGTTTTAAAAATTGTAGAAAAAATTGAAGTTTTTTTCCTAGATAATTACCTTGAATGATATTCCATGGTGGCAAACATTGATTAACAGTGTTGTTATTTTGTCACTAGCAATTACAAACTCAGTTCTTACTTTCCGACTTTTGGCGGCTGACGGACTTCTCGGTAAGTAGCAAATTTTAAAAAATTGCTATCAAGTTTTCATCTTTCTTTTCAGGTAAAAAAAGAACACGCAAATCCCCTGCAGTCACGACGAGCACAAATGTTGAAAATGGAGCATTAACAAATATAGAAGAAGATAATGATGTAATAATATCCTATTTTTCACAATTAAAAAAACAAACATTTAGGAGCATCATACTGTCGCAGTTCAAACTGGAACTGGAGTTGTTCCGTTAGTTGAAGATGCAACTCAAACAGCTTGATTTGGTTTTATTGTTTCAAATTGCTTTACAGACAGAGATTATTCATTTAACATCAAAAGAAAAATATTTAAAATGTTTTCTTTTCTATTTAAACATAATTTTTCAGAGAACTTTTGATTTTATTTGTTGTATGGTATTTGTTGCTTTTGTTATCCTTTAAGAAAATGTTGCACATGTATTTGTTTAAATTGGCTTGCCAACTCATTATAAACGTAAATATTATTTATTCTTCATATCCTTTGTTGTCAAATGTTTCAAAAAGGATCCTAGTACCATAAATTAAACTGAGCTTTTTATTGTATTTAAATGTGAAATGATCGAATATTACTTGCTTATCTATTATATTTTTTCAATACTTTTCCTCATAAATAAAATGTGGAGTTGAATGTTTTTTTTTGTAAAAATGAAAAGCCTTGAATATTGGCATTTAAAATATTTTCAAAAGTTTTGAAAAAAAACTTGTTAATTTAATCACTTTGTAGAATGAGCAAAATATCGAGGAAAAGGACAAGAGAGGATAGAAATAGTACAAATATTGGAGATATTGGCGATGATAATTTGCCAATTGTTGGAAAATCATATATGGTCGAAAGAGATTCAGAAGGACCAAAAAAAGGAGAAAAAGTTGATTTTTTTTTCAATAAAATTTAAAAAAAAAAATTTTTTTTGTTTCAGATGCTTGCCACAATTGTTCATGTTGATTGGAAAATTTATGATTACATGGAAGAATCTCTCAATGGTTTGCTAAAATTTGATTAGATTTGATGAGAGAGAGAGAGAGAGAAAAAATGGAAATTTAGATACAAAAGCAGATTTCGGATCAGAATCAGATGAAAAAGTTGAACCAGGGGGAGTGAGAAAAAAATTGATGTTTTATGTTCATTACGTTGCATTAGATCGAAGAAATGATGAATGGGTCAAAAGGGCTCGGTAAGTTCGAGAAAGAAACGTTGAGAAACTTTATTTTTTCTAATAATTTTTCAGAATATTTGAGCAAGTCAATTCACATGGAAAAACAATAATGTTACAAGACCTATCAACAGCATCAAGCGATATGCAAGCTGCAGTTCGAGGAAGAGCATTAACAAGAAGTCAAAGAAGAATTCATGAAGAATTCAATCATTTGAAACAAGATTATTCATCAATGGATGCGCAAACTGCTCGACTAGAAAGAGAACATGAAGAAGTTTTTTTTTTCAAATTTAAATTTTTTAAATCAATTTTTTAAGAGAACAAAAATAAAAAATATTCCAACTGTAATAATCGGAAGACATAAAATGCAAACTTGGTATTATTCACCATTTCCATCTTATTGCAATGACAGGATTCTTTATATGTGTGAATATTGTTTATTATATACACCGGAAATCGATAAATTTAAAAATCACATTTTGGTTGGTTTTTTCTCAAATTAAACTGTTCAATTTGAGCTAAAATTAAAAAAAAAAAGCATTTTGTCGCCAAGCTTGACTTTTTTTTCAGCAATGTCAAATTCGACAGCCACCTGGAAATGAAATTTATCGAAAAGATGAAGTATCAATTTTTGAAATAGATGGGAGTAAAGAAAAAGTAAAAATAAAAGAGAAAGAAAAGCAAAATAAAATAAAACATTTTTTAGCTTTACAGTCAATGTCTGTGTCTTCTTTCAAAATTATTTATGGATCATAAAACGCTTTATTTTGATGTTGATGATTTTTTGTTCTATGTGATGTGTGAAGTTGATGAGGAAGGAGCTCATATCGTTGGATATTTTTCGCGAGAAGTCGAATCAACAAATAATCTTGCTTGTATCATGGTATTTCCACCATATCAAGACAAAGGATATGGAAAATTTTTAATTCAATTGAGTAAGTTCAAACTTAATTCAGTTTTGGATGAATATTAAACGAAATTTATTTGAGGCTACGAAATTTCGAATCGCGAAGGATATATTGGAACACCGGAAAAGCCACTTTCTGATTTAGGAAAAGTAAGCTATCGAAGTTTCTGGTGGTGGACTTTACTCAATGTTTTACATAAAAACCAGGTATTTTTCTATTGATTTAAATCTCCGAAATCAAAGGAAAAAAAGAACAGAAAATAATTAAGTCAAACTCAATGACAGCGACAGAATTATCATATGCTAGTGGAATATCAGTTGATGATATTGTTTCAACTCTCGGAACATTAAAAATGGTTCGGCAATATAAAGGTCGAAATTTTTAATGATTTCTTATAAATAATATGAAGTCCGTATTTAGAAGGTGATTATATAATTCGGACATCACGAAGACTCGTTGAACAATGTATAAAAAACGAATATGGAAAACCACCAAGAATTCCCTTTGATACAAATGCTTTAAAATGGAAACCAGCAATTACTCGAAGATTAGCAATGACGTCGTTAAGTAAATCAGAAAGAAGATCATCAATATCAGCATTATTAACCCCTCCGATTGGAGGATCGAGTGCAGAACATTCTCCAATACCAAACGATTCTTCACAGAATAACTTGAATATCGACTTTTTTTAAATGTACACAGTTCTTTGCATTCCTTTTTTCTCGTATATTGTTATATTGAATAAATTGTTGATTTTTATTTCGAAATAAAACTAGAAAATTCTAAATTTGATTGGTTGAATTAATTTGAAACCGTGTTGTTTGTATTTGAAAAAAGTTGTGATGACTTTAGCAGCTTGAGCGCTTTCTGTTCAACAGCTCGTGCAATGTTTTTTTTGCGATTTCGGTCGCATCTTTGTTTGAAAATCTGGAAATTCGAAAAAAATATTGGAGAATTAAAAAAAATGTAAACCTTCTTCTCTGAAAGTGGCAGTAATTCCCATTGTTTAGCAATCTGTTGAGAAAGTTTTCCGAAAGACGTGTTTGGCGATAATTTCTTTTCAATTAATTGTCTTTCTCGAAAGAAAAGAGCATAAGCACTTGTGGATCTTAAATTGTTATAATTTTAAAAAAATCCTATTAAAAAATAATAAAAAAAAATAAACTTGAAATGTTCGCTTCGTTTATTTTCATCATTTTTGGTTGACGATGTCACCGCATTGTTTGACCAATAAAATGTTGGCTCCAGTTGACGCCAATCCGCTTCATATTCTTCAGGAATTTGATAGCAACTAAATTCGTCCGTCGACATTTTCTTTAAAATTGAAAAAAATTCGATTTTTTAACGATAAATGCAAAAATTTAAGATTTTAATAAACTTGTTTCTGGGTTACTGTAGCTACCGTATTCTAAACCTGCGCATCAAACTGCTGGGAAAGTTTCAAAAATGTTCAGAAAGCAATTTCACATTTTTTCCTAATTTTTAAGACCTCTCCGACTGACGTACGTAAATCAGCAATTTGTCACCCGATGGATCGATTTTATCTTCACAGAGGCAAAGTTGCAAGAAAAACGTGAGTTTGCATGCCGTTGCGCACCCGACATTTCACTGGCTTTGTTAGTCACTCTATTTTCTGTACGAGAGGCCCGCCCACTGATCATTTTTGATAAAAATTAATGGAAAAAAAATGAAAAAAACAAAAATTAAACTGAAAGTGAAGAATAAATGAATTATTGGTTTGTTGATATGTGGAACAATGTTGACCTTTTCAATAATGTTCCATCCCATCCATATGAAATGAGTTAACCTTTCCTAATTACTACCACATTGTTGAACACCTTTTAATTATCTGTCGCCTGTTTGTTGCGTAATTTTCGCATCTTTTGTAGAATATTAGGATTATTACAAGGATTATAAAAAAAACGTGGCTTTGTCTTAAATCCAGCTAAAACAATTAAAACAACAAAAACAACAAACAACAAAAAAGAATACGAATAGAAAAGTTGAAAATTCAACTAATCATAAGAACTTTCTAATATCCATTTATCAACATTTTTATAAACTTCCAAATCTTTCAGATGAATATTCCAGAATACTCGCATTCCCTGAAAAAAATAAGATGAAATATTCTAGGACAATTTTCAAAAAATTCGATACTTCAGAAAATAGTTCGTATTTTCCTTTTTTCTGAGGATTTGTCAGTGGCTCAAATATTCGCTTCATCACAGATTCTGGCGAATTCGATAATCCGACAAATAATTTTTTGAGTAAATTTGTAAGGAAACTTGATAGTGTCGCCCATTCAACTGACTGAAAAACAAAAACAAAATTGAACTTCGCTTTTTTTTTTCAAAATAATTTGTTTAACCTTTAGCACTGTTATTGGTAAAACTTCATTTGCAATCAACGTTTTCAATAACTGTGCGATGCTGTTTCTTTGATTTTGTTTTAATGAATCGCATTCTCTTAAACGATCCCATAATGCAAATTGAAGTGTGATCTGAATTTTCTTTTATGTTAAAAACTTCTTAAAAATAAAAAAAGAAGAACTTACAACAAATCTCTTATTAAACTCGCAAAAACGTTGCAGCAATGCCGCATAGAACGGGTTGAACGTTTTTTCTTTCAGCATCATCACAATTAAAACATGCACTAATTCCCTTTCTTTTTCTCCCTAAAAATTTACTTTTCACTTTTATTATTTTCTTAAATCTGATTTTATAAAACCTTCAACGATAATTTTAAAAGCTTTTCAAAACTCTCATCTTCATCTTCTGCTGTTGCTACAATTTATTCCTTGTTTTTTTTAAAATGAATTCATCTAGGAAAATTAAATTTACCAACACAACAGAAAATATTTCTTCGAATTTCTGAATTCATTCCAGCTTTTTGAGCCATTGCAACTATTTCTGGTGGATAAGTTCCACTTTTATTCTTTTGATTTGCTAATGTTAATAATCCATATCCTCCTTGTTCTGGTAAACGGAAAGCTGATCCAACAACCCACCTAAACATTTCTTATTCTTATGAAGTCATTATTTTTATTCAATCAACTACCATCTTCCTCTTTCTTCAGCATGTAACAAATCATTTAAGCTCATGCCAAGTTCATTTGTATCCGATGTTGATTTATTTTCTGAAAAATAATTAGAAAAACGTTTCTGACTTCTTTGCTAATTTTTAAAAATTTACTTTTTGATAAACCGTGCAAAACTTTGACTTGATGCTCAATAATCGAATAATCAACAGATTTTGGTGATTGTTTTTTCAATTGTTCAACTTGTTCGACAAGAAAAGCTGCTCTTGGTCTGAAGAAAATATAATTATTACAAAAATGCTTTAAAATGTAAAAATATTCTTACAAACTCGAAATTGGCTTCATTTTGAATTCTGTCGTTATTTTATCAATTTTTTCGACGACCAATTGCCAGCTTGTTTTTTTCATTGATTTATAACCGTCTGTGAGAAAATTCACATTTTTCATTTAAAATAATTTAAAACTTACAAGCGACTAATAAATAAATTGATTGTAGATTGGCTAAAGTTAAATTATTTTCAAATTTGTCAATTAATTCAATAAAAACTGATGGTTGAATAATCTAAATTAATGATTTCAAATTTTTTCTTATTTTTTTCTATCAAAAAGGATGATACTCTGAAATTGAGAAGCATAGCCACAAAAACCACTTGATTTTCTATTGATTTATCATCTGCAAATGCATCTTCGTTTTCATTTTCTGCTCTTTTAACCATTTCACACAGAAATATTTCGACAAAATGAGCAGCTGAAATTCATGTTTTTATTTCGAATTTTCAAACCAAAATTATAATTACATATTTCATTGCTTATCATTGTATGACACATTGAAATAAATGCTCCATAAGTGATGAGGAGAGAGTCTTGAATTCTGAACGGTGAAGATAAAACACGTGATAAAACTTTGCAAAGTGCTGATTTGACATCTGAAAAAGAATGATATTCAACTTTTAACCGAGTTCAAATACAACTGCTTTACCATTTTTTGAATGCGCAGACCACAACTCTGCAATTCCTTGCTGTGATTTAACCAAAGTTGAATCAGACAATCGATTAATTATTCCAGTAACCATACGATCCACTTTTGCTTTTTGTTCCAAAGATATTGACGATTCATTACTTTTATCCAATTCTTCTAACTTCTTTTTTGCCGCAGCTGGATCAAATTTAATTAACTCTCCTGTGGATCTGAAGAAATTTGTTTTCTCCCAATTTTTTATTTTAAAAGTGTAACTTTTTTATTTTTCTTCCATAAATATCCTCGATTTCTTCTTCTTTTTCTGTTTGTTCGGTTTCATCTTCATTTTCATCTGAATTCTCATCAAATTCTTCTTCATCTGATATCATTTCATCAATCTATAAAAATGTTTTAAATGAATTTTCAGAATTTTGTTTTTAAAAACCATCGTCTCATCACCGTCGTCATTTTCTGATAAATTTATTTCATCTTCTTCATAATCTTGTTTATCTTCTGATTCTTCTTCATCAGATAAATCTGAATTTAAGATTTTTTTAAATATTAAATTAACATTTTACCATTTTCCTCATTTTCTTCTTCATCTTCATCATCAACCATGCCAGTTTTTTCTTTTGATAACAATTCTTTTCTTTTTTCAGAATCACAAAAATCCAACAGCACTGAAATTTCGAATTTAGGGGAGGAATTCGTTTATTTTTTTTTAAACTTACAATCAAGACCATCATTTTTCATTGAGTTTGACACTTTTAATTTTCCTTCTTTGTCTTTTTTATTTTCCTGGAATTTCAAAACAATCAAAAATTAAAACAAACAGAGCAGAATAAATTATTACACTTAATTTGAGAAGAACTCCGTATTTTCGAATAGCTGCATCATCTTCTTCAACTCCTTCCATATTCATTAACCGTTTACGCTTTGTTTCCTATTGAAAAATGTTTTTCAAGAAAAAACTGAATAAAATAAAAAAATACCTCAACTTCTTTCAAATATTGTTCGTAAGTCAAATCTTCATCGCTGTCCTCACTTTCATCACCATATTTTCGTTTTCCGCGATGAACGCTTACTTCAGGAACATTGTCACGTTTTCTAGAAGAAGCTGGTTTCTGAAATTGACTTAAATTATTTATGAGTTAAGAAGTAAAATAAACTTCATCTTCGTAATCATCACTATCAATTTCTTCATCATCATCGCTATCATTTTCTTCTTCTTTTTTTCTTTTTTTTTCTTCAAATCGTTTTCGTTTTTTTTCTTCCCGATTTCTTTTTCTTTTGTTTCTTTTTTTATCTGCTTTCGTTAAACCCATTTCTTTTCTCATTATATTTTCAATCTGAAAAAATTATAATTTTCTACAATTATTGATAAATATAACCAAAACACTTACAGGTTTTTTTTGAGCAAATGCTATTGCTTGCATTTTTTTCAATTTTTTTGAGTTTTTCCTTGCTTCTTTTCTCGATATTTTTCCTGCTCCTCCATTTTCAGAACTCTGTTTGAATTTTTTTAATCCCATGCTGAAATATACAAAAAATATTGATAGAAAGTTTTAAAATTTTTCACGAACTGTTTAAAATTTAAAAAATTAAATTCTTAATTTGAAGAATAAATTATTTTAAATTAATAATTTTTTAACAAAAATATTTCACAAAAAATACGTCAACACGTTCATGGCTCTCTTCAAAATGCACACTCTTTTTTCATTTCTTTGCCACATCCGCGTATCACGCGCTGTTTCAACAACTTTCAAATGGCCGAGTTTTTTTCTTGGCCAAATTACTCTTTCAGAAGATTTTCAGACGATTTACAGACGACTGACTTCTTCCTAAATAAACTTGAAGTAATTCAGTTTTTTCATGATTTGGAATAATTTGAGTTTGATGAAATTCCAAGCCAAGTTCAAAAAAATCTGAAAATATCGGGAATCCTGCTCACCTTTTTAGGTGAATAAAACATTGTTTGGCTTTTGCTCATCATTGGCTTCAGTTTTTTTTCAAATTTAATCCAAAATGCTTAAAATAGAGAAAATAAACCAACTATTTTCCAATTCAATTATTTTTTTCTTTTTGAGCAATAAATTAAAATAAAAATATTTTTTCTCTTAATCGATTAATTTTTTTCCTTTTGTGTTTTTATTAATTTCCATAAATGAATTGTATATAAATTTATTTAAAAATTGATTTATGCGCAAAGCTCTTCCACCGACAGTTGATTTGTTTAAAAAAACTTGATTGGATTGAAAACCCAATCAATATGGGTCAATGACACGACACTGTTAACCTGTGAGTATCGTTCGATGATGGATCAGCAATATCTGATCGTATGATCAGCGATTGAACTGATCAAATTTCATTTTTTATCAATTGAAAATCACAATTTTCAAGAAAATTAAATTCCAAAAAAAAAAAAAATCAAGAATGTTAACAGAAAACAAGATAAAACCACTGGAAAACAATCAAGGGCGGGTCTCGAACCATTCTGATGATTCTGAGAATCCTCCTCTCCTGAATTTTCGATTCTAAAAAATCTTTACATTTTCAGCCAACAAACTGTGGTTCAAACAAAACATCATCACAATTTCATCATTGTTGACGCAAAAATGGATTCTTCGGGAAAAAAAACGATGAAATGGAAAAGAAAGTTAACGCTTCATTATTATCATTGATAGACAAAATAGACAAAATCGAAACTGCCGTGACGATTTGAAACAAGGAACAAATATGTATAAATGGCCCGTCTTTCTTCTTTTCAATTTTTAGGCTGTCATTAACACAGCATTTAGTGATTAAAAAAAAAAATAATAAAAATGGCAAGTAAAAAATGAAAATAAATTAAAATTATTTATAATTCATCGCGTGGAATCAACTTCTCCAAGGTGATGTCGAAATAAAGTCGGGCTTTTCCTGGAATTGCTGGTGTTCTTCCTTCATCACCATATCCTATAATAATAATAATATATCGATTGATTGATTGATTGATTTATTCCCGATCATCATCAAAAAAAAAAAAAAGTAATTTTTACCGTAATCCGATGGGATGATAACTTTTCTACGTTCACCTTCACACATTCCAGTCATTGCAATGTCCATTCCTTTGATGACTTCCTAAAATTAATTCGAAAAATGATCAAAATTGTTGGTGTTTGATTCACAAATTTACATTGTTGTTCAATCGGAAAATGAATGGAGCATTTCTTGAGAATGACGAATCAACAAATGTTCCATCTTCCAAATGAAGAACGTATTGTTGATGAATTGTGTCACCAGTTTTTGATTTTTTACATTTGTCTTCATCGATTTTGTGCGATTGTTCAATGACAATTCCCTAGAAAAAATTTAAAAATTTGTAACTAAAAAATTTAAAAAAAAACCTCATCGGTTGTCCATTTTTCTCCTGGAACAGCACGGAAAAGATCAACCAATTGAACGGTATAGAATAATGTTTGATCTTCCTTGATGTTATCTCTTTCTCTTCCTTTATCTCCAAATCCAAGTGATCCTGGGATAACAACTTTTCGTTTTTCTCCAACACACATTCCAGTCATTGCTCTTTCCATTCCTGGAATTACTTGACCTTTTCCAAGGGTGAACGTGTATCTAGAAATCAATCAATCAATCCATAATTTTTTTTTTGTTGAAAACGAACGGTTTTTTATTGAAATTTGATCCGATTTCTTTTCCATCTTTATCAGTCAATTTATACCATTGATCCAGCACATCACCTTCTTGCGATTTTAACTTGCATTTCTCAGCCTTGATTGGTCGAATAATTTTGACTTCAAGACCATCATCATCCTTCCAGCTGAGTTTTTGTTCTTCTTCTTCAGCGAAACACGATATCACAACAAATCCAACGACAAGCGAGAAAAACAAAAACTGCATTTCTGAAACCAAAAACACACACAAATGATGAAGAATGGAAAATTCGTTTAGATTTATTTCGAAGAGAAAAACGAAAGGAGCAAGTTTGAATGTTTATAAATGAAGGAAACAAACTGCAGATGATGAAGACACAAGACAACTGTGCACTAAAAGATGTTTCTGCTGCTGCTGGCCTGGGCTGGCTGACCTTTACATTTGGCGAGGAAGGGAGAGAGAGAGAGAGAGAGAGAGAGAGAGAGAGAAAATAAACTAAAATGATGTGGCCCAGCCGTTCTTCTTCTTCTTCTTCAATATTAAACATATGAAAACTGCAAATTATACGATTTTTGTCGATTAGGAAGGAAGCAAATCGAAAAGCGACGATAATAAAATAATTTGTTTTTCTATTTTATTCTAAGCGCCAAAATTTATTTTATTTATTATAAAATAAAAAGGAAAGTAAAAATGAAGGTGTGTAAAACCGAATGAATGTCAAAGTCGAAGAAGAAGAAGAAAGGGCGGAGGATGAATGTATGAGGCGGCGGAGATCCACTTGTCTATGCGCTGTGTCTTCTCCGATATTTCTTCAGTTCTTCTCTTCTGATGATCCTTCCCAAACATCCACTTCTCCCCATAATCTTCTTCCTCTTTTCTCTTCTTCTTCTTCTTGTTTTTTCTTTTCCAATCTTCCACCCGCCTTCTTCTGTGTCGCGCTGTAACTTTTTTTTTTTGTTCGTTGTCCAAAATCTTCTATCTCTCGTGATTTTCTACCATGTCTTGGCTTGCAGTTCGGATACTGCGCAACGATGAAACGTGTTCTTCTTCTTCTTCTTTCTTTTTTCTGGTTCTGTGACGATTTTTTTGATGTTGATGAGTGGTGGGGAGGAGGAGGAGGAAGAGGAGGAAGAAGATCGTTGAAAAAATGAGATGAGATTAAACAATTTTTAGGAAATAATTAGGCGATCGAACAGGATTTTGATTGAAACCACGCCCAATTATTGATTTTAGAGTTGAACGATCAATAATTGGATAGAAAAATTTGTTTATTTTTCGCTTAAAAATTAAATTTAAAACCAAAATCAATTAAAATTGAAATAATTCGACAAAAATAAAACTGGTTTTCATTTTCCCCTCGAATTACATAATTTTTATTGGTACGAAGCGTAGGAAATATTATTCGAAGATCTTAATTGAAATAGAAATTTGAATAGAAAATATGCCAATGAAATGATGAGAGCAGCCACAATTAAACCCACTGAAAAAACGGGGGATCAAAAAATTGAAAAGAAAAAAAAAGGAAAAGAAGGAAAGTCAAACTCACAAAAAAATGACCAAGCTGTGAACGATGGCGGCCGAGGAATTCCAGAATTTTTCGATGTTGTTGAATCATTGGGTTCCATGGTTGTTGTTGTCACTTCGGCGGTCAAATTTTCATTGTCGATTTCGAAATCTTCATTTTCCTCAATTGTCACACTCGGGTTTTCGGATTTTGTCTCTGTGAAATCCGGATTTTGAGAAAACGTCAGTGAATTTTCACCATTTTTTTCAGTTTCCAACTGTTCAACGCTGCTTAAAACTTTTTGTTGGGGGGACGACGAAAAGTTCTGAAATTTTTTTTATTAAAAAGTTTTTTTTTTTTTTAATTCTTAAATAAACCTCATCTGTCGCCGCTAATGATTTCTCAAAAAATGGAGAAAGAAATAAAAAAATGATTGGAAAATAATCGAATTTCATTTATTGATTGATTTTTGAATTGATGAAAAATCAACAATTTTTCTTTTTCTCTTTCTGTTTTTTGTGGTTGCTCAAAATAGAAAGAAAAATTGAAAAGGTGTGCAAATATGGAAAGAGGAGGAGGAAAAAGAAGAAGAAGAAGCTGATTTCCAATTCATTTTATTTTTTTTTTGTTCAGACTGAAATCGATTAAGCAAATAATTGATGTTCGAAACCTTAAAAAGAATATTTTTTGAAGGATTTTTGAAAAGTCAAATCCGATCAATTTTAAAAAGTCTTCTTTTTTTCTTGGAAGTTTTCTCTCTCTCTCTCTCTCTCTCTCTCTTCTCTTCAAACTAAAATTCTGAAAATAATTTCAGATTTTTCAATGTTTTCTTTAATTAATTTATTATTGAAAAAAAATAAAAATAAAAAACGAAAGAGATCAACAATTTCAACGATATGACATTGGGAGAATTTCAAAAAATCCAATTTGACCATTAAAAACTAGAAAATTTTGTTTTCGGGGCAAAAAAGGGAAACATCAGCACATCCATGAATGAGGAACCCATTGAGTTTCATACCGTAACATTTCTAAAGCATCAACTAATCTGAAAAATTATTTTCTTCTTCTTTTTTTCTTTTTTTTGGTAACAAAAAAAGCGGAGAAAAAAAGTTGTTTTCTCTTTCTCTTTGAAACCTTTTAAATGTGACATCAATATTTCGATTAACCAAGGTTAAATGAATTTTTGATTTACATTCCTTCGTTATTCGATCACTTTCATCACAAATTGATTGTAATTGATTTTCAGTTCTGCAAAAATAAAAAACCCCCCCGGTTTTCCTCTGAAAATGAGATTTTTTGTTTGAAAACCTGTGAGATCTTTTAACAGCTTCCAATTGAATGAATTCATCAATTGGTGGCGGAACAATTTGAACAACGAACGGCATAAACTCGGCGTTGTAAAGATAATTGACACTTTGTGGTGCTGAATCCAAGACACAAACTCGACCGCTTCGAATCTCATTTCGAACGGTGTCAGCTGATGTTCCATACAATTGATGATCCAATTCTCCCCATTCAACCATTGCTCCGTCGCGAATTTTTTGATAAATTTCCTCTTTTCGCACAAAATAATAATCTCGGCCTTCGATTTCGCCGGGTCGTTGAGCTCGTGATGTCACTGAAACTCCAATTTTTCTAGTTTCAGCGCCCCTTTTTTTCCTTCCTTCTTCTTCTTACATGGAACAATCGTTGAAAAATAGTGCGGAGCAAGTCTTAGAAGCATTGATTTGATATCCCGTCGACCTGTTCCGACAGCTCCAAGTAGAATCAGAACTCGTCGTCCAAATGGGCAAAGCATTGAAACCTTTTTTTTTTGAATTTTATTTTTTTTTTTTTTGAATTTAATTTAAAAAACTTTTTCTTTAATTAAACTTGTTGGAATGTAGCCAACTTGTGATAGATCGCCTAATTTTCGAGCTTGCATCCATTTGTCATCTTTACTTAAAATTTGTACGACATCACCTGGATTTATTTCAATATCCAACCATTTACATGGTTGATTATCATCATATTTCGATGAATATTTATCTTGTAATCGATAAAAATTCTAAAAAAAAAACAATTTTAATATTAATTAATTTTAATAATAAAATTTCATTTACCGATGGAGCACAATGAATCGCAGCTGGCTCTAAAACCATCTCTAAATTGCCGGTCAAATTTTCAAGATCAGCTCGAATGAAAACATTTTTTCCATTGACTGACTTGATGACATCTCCCGGTTTCAGATCATAATTGGATTTCTCATTGATTTTCGTTATAATCAATTGTCCACCATGCTTCTCAACCTGAATCTGTGTCAATTGACCAGCATCAATATTTGATATTCGTGATTGATAATGACGAATCGGCGAATAATTGTGATTTGTCGCTGATGAAACTCCATGATTATTATTGGATTTGGCTAGAATCGGCGTCATTCTTGGTGTCGGACCATCAAGTGCCAATGAATGAAAGGTTTTCGTGGTTAAAACCCGTTCGGTCACAATTGTTCGCTTCTTCATTCCAGTCGTCGCGTCAACTTCGGTTTTTTCCTCAATTTCGACTTGCTCGAATTTCTCTTTATCGTCTTTTTCATGGTTTTCGGCAGAAGAATTCTGAAGAAAAAAATCAAATCAAAACATTGAAAATGCAAAAAAAAAAAAACTGAACCTGGGAAGAATTTGATGATTTTCTACCATTTTTTTGTTCAATTTTTTCAATTTTTTCTAGTAAAATATGTAGACATTTCGATAAATTATCCGCATTATTTCTTAATTGTGATAATTCATCTTCATCGCTCATTTTCGACTGAAAATTAAAGGAAATTTAAAAAAAAAAATTTTTTTTCTTCAAACAGGAAAAAAATGGCGACGGGGGGGGGGGGGTGAAGAATTGTTGTCTGAACTCTCGTTTGGAAAGGAGACAAAAAAAAAGCGGGGGGGGGGGGGGGGAGGCAAACATGTGAAATGACTACGCAATTTGAGGCTTTAGATGTTAAAGCAACAGAGAATTGTTGCAATAAAGTATTTACACAAACGAAAAAAAAAATTTTTTTTTGGTTTCTTTTCATTTTTTTAAAATAAAACACAAAAAAAGTTTTATTCTGGGCCCGTTTTAATATTATTTAAAATATTAAAAAAAAAAAAAAAAAACAATTTTTATTCGATGAAAAATGAGATTTTTTTTGTTGGTTTTCACAACAAAAAAGGGGCGTGTGTAAGTGTGTGTGAGCTCAGAATAAGAAGAGCCAACGACCGACGCCTATAGCAACAAGAGAGTGTTAGAAGACAAGAGAGAAGAGGGAAACCCATGCACTTCCACTTCTAGAAATCGATTGAAGAGAAGAAGGAGAAGAAGAAGAAGGAGGGGAAGGAGAAGGAGAAAATAATGAAAACTAATTTTGAATATGTTTTGAATATGAATATCGATTGATTTTTGGGCGAAAAATCCTAAATTAATATTAATAAACAATTGGGGAAACCATTGAATGAATGAACGACCCTGAAGCTTTTGTAATTATTCCATGTTTTTATTCAAATTCTCGTTTCCATTATTTTTATTTTTAAAAGTTTTGTAATGTTCGATGACAAATGAATAAAATGTAAAAGAACGGCGGGTGCTGGCTGTGTAATATTTAAAATTGACCAAAGCAAACTGAAAAAAGATTAATTGGGGGAGGAGGGAGCTTAGAAGTGAAAAGCTCAAAAATATGAATGGACAATGTGAGAAGATTGTTTTGGATTCGATCGACATCTGTACATTTGGCAGATGGTTTCGCAATGAAAATGGCAATTGTCGAGAAATTATTTCATTTTTTTCTGACAACGCTGGGAACACATTTTACATTGAATATTTATGACATCAATTTAATTTTTGTTCCTTTATTTTGGGATTTTAAATTACTCAGAAAATTTAAAATTATTTTTTTGTTTTTTATTTCTGTGAATATTCAAAATTGATTCTTTGTGTATTTAATTAGAAACTTTTAAGAAAAACTAACTACAGTAATGCAATTATTTGCTTGGTTTTTTCCAAAATGTGTAGGGGAAAAGTCTGCAAACAACACGAACGACGCGCAATTGCGTCCGTCATCATTTTGAAATGTGCTTTCCAAATTTGTTGTATTTATTTTAATTTAAAGTTATTGTTTGACGAAAATTTGTATATTTTTTATTTTTTTTAATTTTTTTTCAGAAAATGGCGGGTATGCACTTTTTGGTGGGAATATCTACGGAAAAATACGTAATTCTTGCTGCTGATAAAGCCACATTTGCATATGGAGCAATTCTTGCTGACACTGGTGAAAATTGTTTGCTTGAAGTTTTTAAATATGCTGAATGTATTTAGAAAATGACAAGGAATATCGATTGGGTAAAAAATTAACAATGATGTGCATTGGAGAAGAAGGAGATGTTGCTCAATTTGGAGATTGGACAAAGAGAAATTTACAATTGTATTCAGTTCGAAATGGTTTGATCGAATTTCTTCAACTTTAAAATTTAAAAAAAATTGTTTTCAGGGTACGAAGTTTCGCCAAAAAGTGCTCATCATTTTGTACGTCGTAGCATCGCCGAATCTTTAAGATCGTCTGATCATTACACTGTTGATATTCTCGTTGGAGGATACGATGACAAAGAAGATGCAGCTTTCCTTGGATCAATTGATTATTTGGGAAATGGGTTGGCTAATCAAGTAAATTAAACAATTGTTTTTCAGTTAAATATAAAAAAATTTTCAGCCGTACTTGTTCCGGGGTTTCTGTGGAAGATTCTGTTATGCAATCATGGATAGAGAATACAAAAAAGGTAAAAATAACTAAAAATTCAATTAAAAATGTATTCCTTTTAAAGAAATGACTGAAGAGGAAGGTCTCGCTTTGTTGAACAAATGTATTGGGGAAGCAAAACGCAGATTTGTTGCTAATATTCCAGGATATAAAGTATGTCAAACGAAACATTCAAATTTTATTTATCATTTTTTAGGTGGTTATTATTGACAAAAAAGGATATCGTCATCTTCCAGATGTTCTTTTCTAATTTGAATTTCACATCATATCCTCCATTTTCAAATTTTATCCCTGTTTTCGTTACACTGATCGACAATATTTTAAAAATGTAATTTAAACTGTTTCGGCCGTCTTTTTCACCTTTTCTTATTGTTAAATTAAAGTATCAACCGGTTTTTTAAATTTCTAATTTATTGATATAAACCTGAAAGAAAAAAAAACATAAAATTCCTAATTATCCCGTTATAACATCAGCAGAGTTTAAACAACTTGTTTAAGCAATTGTTGTCGTCGTTCTTCAATCAACTGAGCTCCTCGTTGTTCAGCACCATGTTTAAGATTTAATAACGATTGTCGTGTTTTCTTTACTTCATCAGGTCTTGATCCGAATTCCTGGTTTGATTTCTTGTCATGCTCGGAATAGATCTAAATTTTATTTTTAAAACTGAATATTTGTAAACTTTAAAACTTCGTTAAGAGCCTTTTTGTATTCATTCAGAATTCGGCCTTTTGCATCGGATGCCATTTTTTCTCGACGCTCACGACTCATTGGTGGAATGTTAATGTACAAAACGGCACCTTCTTGTTGTGGAGTCACGTTCAATGTTGATTTCTAGACGAATTTTTGTTTAGAATTTTGAAAAAAAAAACTGAAAATTACTTGAATTGCAAGTTTAGCAGATTTTATAGCTGATGGATTGTCTTGGAAGTTAATCATAACCATTAATGGAGATTTAAGAGTAACACGAGCCAAATGAGACATTGGTTTGTCTTTTCCATTTTCTTGTTTTACCAAAATATCTTCGTATTGCCGAATGTCAACTTTTAATGAGAAATGTCTTGCGAGTTCTTCCGCTAAAATTTTTTCAACTGTTTCAATTTTTTTAATTGCACTCTGAAGAATAATATTGTCATCAGCATTAACAAATGTTGACTGAGAAGATCCGGCCTGAAATTAACAACTATTTTAATGAAAAAAAAAGCAACAAATTTTGTGTTTTTTCTACTTTTTTCTTATTTTCTCCTCCTTTTTTTCGAAGACTTTCAGTCGTTGTACAAATCGGCTGAAATTGTTGAGAGAATTGTGGCTTTGCTAAATTTAAAATTCGACCTAGTTGATAAAATTGACGAATTCTTTTCATCTGAGAAATAAAACAAATATTTATTTAACTTTGAAAATCTAAAAAAATCAATTTAAAGAATGTAAAATAGTGGGAAAAAAAAAGAAAAAGTTAATGGAAGAGAAAAACATTAGTTTAAAAATGTTCGGTCATTTCCAAAAATGTTCGGCCATTTTCTAATATTTTTTATTTATTCATATTCTCACTGCTACTGAAGAGCTAAGAATTGTTGAATTTGACGGAAATCTTCATTGCCAATCTCTTCAACATTTGAACTGTAAAAATATTTAAATTTGAAAGGAAAAAAAAATGAGAAAAAACCTACAATTGGGGGATCGTAATCATTGAAAGTTGATGATGTCTGGAATTACAAATTTGAATATTTTTCATTAAGGAATTTCAAAAATTACTTGATGGCAAGTTTTAATGCTTCTTTTTTTTCATTTTTTGTCATTTCTGGCTCTTCAAATACAGTAATATTTAAATCAGTTGAAGGCATTTCGCTCGAATCCTGCAATAATTATAAAAACAATAAACTTTACATGTTTTATAAGAATATTTTTTTAATAAATAATTAAAAAAGGCGTCGGGTATTTTCAAATGTCAAGTTGAAGCAAATTTTTGGAATTTCCGCTACTACAGTAACCCATTAACCTGCATATCAAACGTGAAAGGGGAGGGGGAATGTAATTGTTGACGAAAAGAAGAAGCCTAGTGTGTCCTGGCCGAGTTTCCATCTAAGGAAAATGCCCTTATTTATTTAAAAAATGTACTTTTTCCGTCGAGCACAACCGCACGCGCAGCGGTCTCAATTTTCCTTCTCCGAACAATTTTTCCGATGTTTCCCGCTTTGGTAAATTATTTTTGATTTTTTTTGAATACAAAAGGCAAATTTTGGTGAGTATTTAATAACTTGAAAAATTAGGAAAGTTGAAAATAGGCTCCCGATTTTTGGCGCGAAAAAAAAACTTCAAAAAAAATAAAATAAGAAGTCACCTTTAGAAGCAGCGAGCTTGGTTGATTTGAATTTTTAACAGTTATCAAAAAATAAATAACCGACGGCATAATAAGAAGAACACAAATCAGAATTTTCATTTTATTCTCCATTTTTTCCGGACAAATTCGTTCAGCCAACGTTATCGACTTATTCGTTCGGCTCTCGACCGGAATATCAATTGTCGTTGTCGTTGTCGTTGGCGGCTGCGGCGGCGGCGACGACGACTCGTCGAGTCCGAAAGTTTGAAAACGACGACGATTCGTCGGTTGCTCCTTCACACTTGTCACTTGCACACTTTCCATCATTGTCCTGAAAAAAAAGCGAAAAAAGAGTGGGACTGAGGGGGAAAGGGGGCTGGGCGGGGCGGGGAAGGATGAGGTGAGGTGGAAGGAAAGAAATTGAAATCAAAATTTTTGATAGAAAATAAAAGAAAAATGTGGAAAAATAAAAAAAATAATGACAGGAAATTGGGCGTGAGAAAAAAATGATTGGAATTTTCATGCGTTTTTTTTCACAGAATTTCGTCTTCTTTTCTTAAGAACAAAAGAAATCCAATAAAATCAATAAATTTTTATTGATTTTTTTATTGATTTGCAAATTAAAAAAACGTCGGACAATTATTTGTGTCAAAATTATTTTTCGTTACTGAAACTCGTTGTTTTGCTGTTTCTATTGCTTTTGATCTCTGCAATAAACAAAATGGGATTAAACGCGAACCCGCAACTTTGTCGGACAACAAAAAATCCTTAATTTTACCAAATAAAAGAAAATCTTATTTTGTGAATCATCGATGAACTGAATTGGCGAATCAAAGTCGTTCAATTCTACCTGTGTGTTGTCCTCGTTTGGGTATTCGCTGAAGAAAATGAATTTCTTTCCTATTTTTGAGCTTTTGGTTGTCTTTTTAAGAGATTTTTTTTCATTTTAATTATGCTCGAAATGTTTTCAGTCATTTTTTTTTGTTAAAAAAATCTGAAACTCGGAAAATTTCAGGGATTTTCTGGAAAAAAAAAATATTTTCCAGGGTTTCTCGGTTTTTTTGTTGAAAAAAAACGGGCAGGGAAATCGCGGGGGAGGCCTGAAACCAACCGAATTTTCATTGATTCAATCGAATTCTTTCCAGTTTTATCATTTTTTGTTGCCTTTAACGATGGCGTCACGGTTTTTCGACAAGAATTGGCTGAAAAAGAAATTGAGGAAACCAATTTTTTATTGATTTTTTTTTTGCTTTTTTTTTACATGCAGCATTGATAAGACTTCGAAGCGTATTGCTGAAAACTAATTGTGGTGAATATAATAATTTGTCACGATCCTTTAAAACAACAAAAGGCAACCATTGATCAACAATTATTCTGAAATCAACGTCGTCTCAATTTTTGTTGCTTTCAAAAAAAAAAAAAAGACTTTTTTCAGCCCCGCCCAAGAATTGAAGGCCCCCCCCCCCCCCTCGGGAGGAGAAGGAGAAGAATTTGACCAAAATCGCGTTTTTTTTTCTTTCACGGGGGACGCCGCAACCACTCAAATAGTTTCAGTAGAGCGAGATTGGTTGTTTTTTGTTTTTTTTTTAAATAAATTTTATTTTCAATCACCTAACCGACGGCCTATTTTTGAGCACAAATTTTTTCGAGTGCAACATTTCAATGTGCTCACTTCCAATCGAAATTGCCGGCTCAACACCGACCTGACAAGAAAAAAATTGATTGATTTTTTGGGAAGACAAAAAAAAAACAAATAAAATCAATACCAGATCATCATCGAACGGCTCGAAATTGCTGACCCAAGATGGACGAAGAAAGTCCGAATTTTTGTCTTCTTCCCATTTATCAACATCTTCAGCTTTTGGAAAAGAATCATAATATGTTATCTGAACCAAAGAAAAAGGTAATTAATTTAATTAATAAAAAACAAAAACATCTGTAATTTCAATTTGAGCTTTTTCCTCTTTTTCTCGCGATTTGATGATTTTTTTCTTCGTTTTTTCTTCGCTCGAATCAATTTTATTTTTAATTGTTTCATCGCTTTGCTCTTTTGTTAATTTTGCAATTGTTAAATTAATTCCTTTTTTTTTTTTTATTCGATCCAAAGTTATTTGAGTTTTCAAATCATTCTGAAACATTTTAAAAATAACAAAAATAAAATTTTTTTTTTCCTTCATCAACCGTCGCATCATCAACCATCGGAAGGCATTTGTTCGGACGAAATTTTTCCAAAATTTTTCCGCATTCTTCTTCGTCGATTTCTCTTGAAGCAATTACAATGTTTTTTGAATCCAATGATTTGAGCCGTCGAACAATTGAGCTCTTCTTTTCCGGTGTTATCACTTGATTCATTTTTTCGCGATCTCGATTGCTTTTGCCTTTTCTTTCTGATTGAATGTTCAGATTTTTGATCAAAGTTGATTTTAATGACGAATTTTTTCGTTGATGACTTCCTTTTTTCTTCGTTTTTCTTTCTTTCGATGTTATTTTTTGTTTTTTCTTTCTCTGACAGTTTTTTTTCGATATTTTAAAGAAAAAGAAACATTTTTTTTGGTCATACATGAGATCTTGAAGAGAAAAGATTTTGAACCGTATTCATTTTCTGGTTGGTTGCTTTAATTTGTTTTTGTTATCTTAAACATATAAAAATCCTTCACTTTTGATTTTTAAATTTATTAAAATGATATTTCATTTTTGATACATTTCAATTATAAAACACGTTGATACATTTTTAAATTCAGAATCCAATTTTTTTAAAAATCAGAATCTGATTTTCTTTAAACTCAGAATCATTGATTTTAATGATCGAATCGGTATCCGTGACTCCACATTGGCTTCGGGCTGATAACATCTGTGAATAATATCAGGTATTTTGCCGTTCTAGCGCACCATTTTGAGCCATTTTAAGGCTTTTTTTCATTGATTTTGTGTCTTTTCTCTTCAAAAATGTCGAATTTTCAACATTTTTTATAAATGATAAAAAGGTCGAATTCGATATTTTTTTGAAATAAGTGAGAAATATTCGACATGGCAATTGATCTCATCGTCAGTCAGTTCATCGGCAAGCAGGAAGGCAGATGTAAGCGAGCTTTTGGCGAGAAAGTGTCTCTTCCATGAAGAAATCTCTCTATTACTTGATTTCCAATATTTCGACGAAAGCAAGGAGATCTAGATTTGATAGCGCATATTCATCTTTCCCCCCCCCCCCCCCCTCCCCCCCCCCCCCTTATTTCATAATTTATTTTGCATTGTTTTTGTTCGCCGTTCCAGCGCATTTTTCTCTCGACCATTTCGACCACATTTTTGAACAGAAAAGACACAAAATCAATTATTCTGAAGTTTAAAAAAAATCTGATTCTGAATTTTAAAAAAATCGGATTCTGAATCTAAAAAAACGGCAAAATACCTGTATATTTGTCGGTGTTAAGCGACGCCTCTTTTTGAGGCGGAGCAACGTTTAAAAAAATAAATATTTTTATTTATAAAAAATACAAAATTTGCTACAAAAAAAATCGATTCAAAATTAATTTTTGTTTTACAAAAAAAAAAGAAAGGAAAAATGAAATTTCGAAGAAAAAACGTTTTTTTTTTTTTTATAATGGCTGAGACTGAAGCCACGTGGAATGATGAGCAACTTTTGGCGAGTTTGTTGGCCTCAAAATTCGTCATTTTTTTCAAAAAAAAAAAAAATTTTGTTTTTTTACCTGACACAAATCGGTTTTGCAGCAAAAACATTGGTTCGATTAATATTTGGTGATCGAATTTGACATTTCGATTGCGACATCGAAGAGTCGGCAACTTGAGCTCGACGAACTGTCGGTGATCGAGATGGTGAAAAACGAAAAGCTGCTGATCGAATTGATTGCTCCGGTGATGAAAGATAAACAACATTTGCTCGAAACATTTTATCAGCTTTCTTAAAAAAAAAAAAATTTTTTTTTTGAAGAAAAAAAAAACAAAAATTTTTTACTTCAACTTTTGCAATTTTTACAAATTCTGGTTTGTGAACGCTTCTAATTGGTTTTTGTCTCATTTTCGCTTCTTCATTTAAGCTGATTTGTGAAAGACTCAAAATTGGATCAGCCGCCGCCGAACACTTTCTTGTTGACGATTGAGCAATTTTCGAAAAAGCTGAACGTCGCTGAAATTTTTTCCCACATTTTTTCCCTTTCGGTTTTTCACACGGCCGATTCAAACCTCATTCGACGACAAATTTATTGGACATTTTGGTGGTTTTTCAACGCTTAAAACAAACAATTTTTCACCTTTCGCCTTTTAAAATCAAGGAAAAAACGGTGCGAAAAAAAAAACTCACGAAAATTCATTTGGTGTTGAAGTGTCAAACATGCTTTTTGGTCGATCTTTTTTTGGCGACGTCTTCCATGCTCCGCGATGACAACTTCTTGATGTGATCTTGAAAATCAATAAAATCAATAAGAAAAAAAAGAAAAAAGAATCAAATTACAATTGGTGGTTCGATTAACATTGAAGTGGATGAAGAATTGATTTGATTCCTATTTTTAATATTATTAATATTAATATTAATATTATTATTATTATTTGTCTCAAGGGATAATTTCCGAAATGTTGAATAATTCATTGTTGTCGATGTTGAATTTCTAGAATTTTGCCAATTTTATTTGATTTTTCACGGAAAAAAAAAGAAAAAATTCCAAACTCATAAATATTCGAATGTCGATTATTCTGAATTTTAAAAGATTGAAGAAAATCATCAGGCGATGAGCTTCTCGTTGAATTCATTGTATTCTGAAAAACAGAGTTGATTGAAGAGAGAGAGGAGAGGAGAAAAAACCTGAGATGAAATTCCAGAATCAACGGATTGTAATGAGAATCGATCGAGGAAAACGTCTCGAGCATTTTTTTTATTTCTGGTTTGAACATCATCAAAACATCCTGGTATTACTGGTAACCTTGATCGAAGATTCTACAAAATTTGTCTTCTTATTGATTTTATCGATTTTTTTCTTCTCCGCCAAAAAAAAAAACAAATGAAAGAAAACTTGAATCATCAAACTGTGCTTCGCTCTCAACGCATCCAACTCCTGCATTCCACTTCGACACGCTTCAAATCGATTCTTCAATCGATCGTCCGATTGAACTTCAAACGGTTTCATCGTCGTCAATGACGAATGAGAATAATCCCGAGGTGGCGGTTCAGGTGGCGGTCCATACCCAGATGGCCAATCAATTGTTGCCATCTGAGTTGCTCATGAAAAATGCGGCAAATTTGAAATTAAAAAAAGGAACTGCAAAATTCAAAAATTGATTCACAAAAAAAAGAAGTTTTTATTGATTTATCTCGAGTTATAAGTAAATTTGAGAAAAAGGAGGAGGAGGAGGAAGAGCAGCAGCAGCAGCAGGATCTGGAGGAGATAAGAAGCTTCTTTATGTTAACTATTTGTTATGCTTCATTGATTATTAACTATCAAATCAAATATTGT
The DNA here is from genome assembly GCA_963572285.1 of Caenorhabditis drosophilae. NCBI lineage: Eukaryota > Metazoa > Nematoda > Chromadorea > Rhabditida > Rhabditidae > Caenorhabditis > Caenorhabditis drosophilae. Next base: position 6,586,536 of record OY751561.1, on the reverse strand, counting down.
CCCAATAAACTTTTTATTAATAATAATAATAATATTATTAGTTTATTTTTTTAAATAAAAAAATAAAATAAAATTTTTAATAAAATAAAAGATATTAATAATAATAATAATAATAATTAAAATGAAATGAAACAAAAGTGCTTCGGGCCGCGATGATGAATTTTCTTTTCTTTTCCACAAAAGATTTTTGTGATGACGGCAAATCATTTCAAATAAAATGGAAAAATGAAGAGAGAAATTGACATAAAACGCGCACATAAATTTATATTTTATTTTATATTTCGATAATGTTGCAGGAATGTTGAATTCAACCCGATAAAAATCCTTTTATTTCCTCTCCTCCTTCGCCTTCTCCTTCTCCTTCTCCTTCACCTTGTTTCTTCTCCTTCTTCTTCTTCTTCATTCATCATCAACTTCAAAAACCCTTCTTTTTCATATTTTGAAGCTTCTGGCCAAGTGTCTAGAAAAATTAATTGATGATTTTGATGATGAAAAGAATTTTTGGAAAGACAAATCAAAAAAGGCGCCAATTATAATCGATTATTTGACATTGAACGAAAAAAAAGTGACGAAAAAACCACTTTTTCTCAATAATTTTTTGATTCTTCGATTTTTCCAACTTAAAAAAAAAATCCGTTTTTTTTCTTCAAACTTCGTATCCGAAAGAGTTGCTACGCAGTCAAAACATTGAAGAACAAACTACATATAAACACAGTTCAATTTTATTGAAATTCAATGAGTAAAAAACAAAACAAACATTTAAATTTTGAAAATACCAGTGAATTTAGAACAAAAAAAAATAATTTTTTTTAAATTTAAAAAAGACCCGAAAAAAGAAAAAGAAAAACCCGTTTAACAATATGTTCGAATTGAGGAATGCATTGATAATGAATTCATTCTTCCCACAGAATTCGTTGAATTAAACATGTCATCAATAATTGATGACGTCGTAAAAGCTGTGATCGGTGCTCTCGCTGATGTTATAGGATGAGTAATTGATGATGACGATCGACTTGAATTTGATTTTTGTAATAAAATTCTGCAAAAAAAAAAACTTCAACATTTTTCCACTTTTTCTCGGCTTTTTTCAACCTTTTTTCTTCGTTTTATTTTTTATGTTATCGGTTATGAATATTTTAAAGTTTTTTCTATAAAATTATTAGTTTTGTTAGTATTTTTAATAATAAAAAATGTACGAAATTAAATTTCTCACTTATTCGAAAAAAATAATGATGATAATGATCCGATAATGCATCCCAGAAAGAATATTATTAAATATTTCCAAATATCTGACAAAAAAATTAAAAAAAAAACATTTTTTTTATTGATTTTTTATCGAAATCAAACCGGCAGTTAAAAATGTTTTTGTATGAATAATTTCCTTCTGAATCACTTCTGTTGTGCATGGAAGATGAGTTGTTGAATCACAAAGACACGTCAATTCGTCTCCTGGAAAAAATCGATAAACTTCGACACAAGCAACCAATTTTTTTTGGATTTTTACTAGTTTTCAATGGCGGAACTGAGATCGGCTTGTTGTTCTCATTTAACACGTCACAATTTCCCGAATCTTGGCTGGAATAGTTGGCTCTTCTGAAATCAAAAAATCAAAAGATCCGAGCGGAAAATCGACTGAAACCAACAATCGTTCAGTTGAAATGTTGATGCATTCTCCAGCTTCAGCCCAAGCACATTCTGGATCACCCATTGCTAAGCACTCAGCACAACTGTTGGCCATATTACAAGTGGTCGTTGGTATTTTTAGAATCTTGAATCAAGATCGATTTTTATTGATTTTTTTTCTCAATCGATATCATCGATTTACTTACACTTTGATTTGTGATTATCAACAAATAATTCAGCGTCATATTATTCACAAGTTTCTCGCTGAAAACTGACATTTCAATGATTTTCGTTCCGACCGGTAAAACACGAAGTGTCAATGAATGTCGACTGATCATTTGTGATCCTTTCGATAAGGGAACAACAATTTTCAAAATGTTGCCAAGATTTGTTGCGACGTATAAAATGTCGAATAATCGATTTGATAAATCTTTTATTGATTCGTGTGTCGCAATATTTGTGAATCGATCTTTTCCATGAAAAACATATAATGGTCGAGATATTATTTCTACAAAAAAAAATCAATCAATAAAATATCTGAAAATTCTGAAAATCCCAGAAAAAGGTTTCAATCAAACCTACTTTCTTTTATCAATGGTTTTACTCTCATTTTTGTTAATTCATCAATTTCTTCAGCTCTTGAGCAACCATTTTTTTTTGTTGAATTATTTTTGTAAACACTCGACAATTTTTTTGAAATCAATTGTTTATCGTATTTACAAATTGCTGATGCTCCAATTCCAGCCAATTGTGATCGAAATGCTCCATAGAATGAGCTTGATGATTCGGTGATGCTTGCGAACTGCAAAAAAATTATTTTGAAATGTTTTTTCCTCGAATTTCTTCAAAATCTAAAGTCTGGCGTAAATTTCGAAGCTCAAAATAGTCGGATTTAAACTGCAATTCGACTTTTTTTTACGTCAACCATGCTTATAAAGTTTTCAAATAAGCCATGATGCAATCGTGCTCTATCGAACAACGGGGGGTTTTTTTTTAATCAATTAATTTAATTTTAAATGAAAAACTCAAAGAATCTTAATAGGAATGACTCCTACCAACCGCTCGCGAACCGCGACGCGCGCTTATTTTTCAAAAATTTGACGAATGAAAAAACCTGATTAAAGCTGAAAGTATCTTCATGTTCCTCTTCAATCGAACAATCTAATCGAGCTTTATTATATGAAGACCATTCCTTTGAATAGGAAAGTTGTCCGCCAGGATCATCAGCACAAACCCTTCCAATCCTTGCAACCTTATGTAATCCGCATCCTTCGCCTTCCATCGGAGTTTCAGAAAAAAAGAAGAGAATCTCCTGAAAAATTAGTTTCACTTTCTTTTTCCTGAATTCAAGAAGCGTTACATTCTCAACTTTGTGCATTGATAGGAATTGTGCTTGCTCAAATGAGTTCTGGCCACGCGGAGTTCTTAGAATCGAATCATTTTCAATTCCTTTCCACATTTTCAGAACATTTCGTCGAATCAATAACGGCTGAGATGACGACAAATCAGCAACATTCAAAGTGATCAGATTCTGATTTGATCGAATGTTTTGTGATGTTGAGTCGGCATCAATCGGCGACATTCCAACACCGGAAATTAATCGAATCGCATCTGAACAAAAAAAAGAAATAAATTCAAAAAATGGAAAAATTCTTGAAACTTGGCTTTCCAATCTGAAATTCGGCACAAATCGGTTGTAATCCGTGAGTTCCACAAAGCAAAAAACGAGTTGTCGTCAGCTCGAAAAACGTTCGAATATAATTCTCACAATCCGACTGTTTTTGACTGATTTCAGCGCAATTTTTTCGCGAATTCTCATTTGTTGACCATTCGTATCGATCGATTTCGCTCATCGATTGAAGGCTGATATTGTAGACTCGATTTCTGAAACGAAGGAAAATGATGATCGGGAGGGGAAAATTCATTACCTTCCACCAAGTAAAATAAATTCATCTGAATATTTATGAAGAACAACAATTTTGTCAGATTTTGGATAAGAAACACTTCGAATTACTGCAAAAATTTCACAACAAAAAAAATTTTTGATTTTTTTTCGAATCAAAAAAATTGTTTTGTTCAACTTACAATGCGAAACATCAAAACTTCGAACATCAACTTCTTGAAAGAATGTCGATGAACAATTTGAAAAAAACCACCAAAAAATCAATAATCCAAGTTTGAACATTTTGATTTCTTCTTGATTAGCTCATAATTTGAACTTCAATTCAATTCTCTTTCTTTCCTTAGTTTTTTTGAATTAAAAAAAACGAAGAAGGAGAGGGAGACGCTTGATTAAAAAAAAAAAAGAAAAAAAATTAATTAATTTAATGAGATAATAAATCATAAATAAATGATAAAATTTCAAAATCTTTTCTTTTCTTTTCGTTTCATTTTTGTTGTTATTGATGATGATGATGATGATAAAATACAATTAAAAGTGATAAAAAAGGATAAAATGATGATGATAAATTTGCGTGAATTAAATATAAAATGAAAAATGAATGGAAAAGAAAAGGATCATCATTTATCAACATTTGATATGATTTGGCACTTTTCCCAATCATTATCATCTCAATCGAGGAGGATCCATTTTCATTTTCTTCTTCTCCCAATTGAGGAAGGGTGTGGTATCAATTTTTGGCTGATTTGAAACAAAAAACGACTTTTTTTATTTCAAATGTTTTTTTTGGAAAATTCGAACACTTTTTATCGATTAATTGCACAAAGGCAAAAGCAAAAAAATTAGAAAAAATGATTAAATAAAATGAAGAAAATCGCTGATAAAACTCAATTTTTATCATTTTATTTTCATTCAAGTCACAAGGGCTAATTTGAACAAAAAAAGTTTATTTTATTTTATTAAGATGTCGTCATAAATAAAAAGAAAATTTGTTGATTATATTCCAAAACTTCCACCCCCGCCTTCATTAAAAAAAAAGAAAAAGAAAAAAGATTTGAATTTTTGATAAAAAATTTAAAAAAATGGAACATAATAATGGAATGGAATTGAGTGAAACCAACGAAGAAAAAAAGGCGACGATAATATCTCGAGAGAAAAAACGAAGCAATTAATTTCAACACTGGGCGGAGGACAAGTCGAGATCTTCTCGATTGATCATCGTCATCCATTCGAAACCCACATTTTTTATTTTTATGGTTTCTTTTTGGTTTTCTTTTTCTGATTGATTGAATAATCAAAAATGAAGAAAAAATCAAAAATTTTATTGATTTTTTTAAATTTGAATTTGAAATTTCAACAATTTCGGCGGCAAAATCAAAAAAAAAATTTTTTTTTTAAATATGAGAAGAGAAAGAAATGGGAGATTCTTCATCAATTTTACAACAAAAAAATTTGCAACTCGGAAAAAAAAAGAAGAAAAAAGTTCCAGATTTTTGAATGAGCGTCAAATGCTCCATGAATCCTGATAAATTGATATCATTTTTAACAATGACAAAGGTCAGAGAAAACATTTTTTCTTCTCAAGAATATTATTGGCACAAATCCAATTTTTATTTCGAAAAGAAAAAGAAATTTTTTTTGCTTTTGATGAGAAATGATTTTAAGCTCATAATTTCATATAAAATCGACGAGGTTTTTGAGAAAAATCACGATGAACTCAAAAAAAAAAAAAAAAATTTTTTTTTTGACACTTTTTTGTGTGCAAAAGAATCCAACAGTTGGCGTGAGGCGCTGACAACCAAAAATCTTCTTTCTTCCTCTTTTTTCCTCAGCCAAAAATTATTAACAACTATTTTTGAAGGAAGAAAAAGAACAAAAATCCGAAAAATATTTTTATTTATTGATTAATTAATTAATTAATAACAAAAATCAATAAAAATGATTTTAAAAAATTGAACAGTTCGTGAAAACTTAAAAATGAACATTTTAAAGGCGCAAGAAGAGTTTGTTTTTTTTCAACTTCAAATAATTTCAAAAAAATGGCGGAAATTTGAAATTTGAAAAATTTGAAAAACTCCGTGATGAGAAATCATTCAGCCAATTCGCAGATTTCACAGTGGGGGAAACTCTTTATCAATTTTTCTCCACTTTTTTCCTTTCCCCCGTCGATTTGACACATTTTCAAAAAATCCGTTTCAAAACCAGACAAACGAACGAATTTTATCCAAAAAAAAATCCGACAAAAAAAATCGATAAAAATCAATTTTCGCGCAAAACAAAAACAAAAACAAAAAATTCGAGATTTAAATCGGTGAAAAAATGACCAAAAATTTGTTTTTCGCCGTTTTTTTTCTTCTTCCTTCGTTCGAATCAAATTGATTCGAAAATATTCAAAAATTGTCACTAATTTTCATCCGAAAAGACGGGCGGCAGCAATTAATTTTATGGGTTCACAGATATTCTTATTGTTTTAATGCGGCGGGCGCCATCAACAACAACAACAATTTTTATTGATTTTTTCCTTTTTCATTCCCAAAATATCATCATTTTTTATGACTTTTTATTAATAAACATTAAATCCCGCCCCCTTTCTCTCGCTCCCCTTTTGTTTATAAAATCTTGAAAATTACAATTTATATCAATTTTTTATCGAGCATTCATTATTATGTACACGAAATTGACTCGTTATCAACATTTAAAATAAAAAAAAGAAAAGAAATTTTGTGAGGAAGACGGGGAGAGGAAAGGGAAAAGTAACGTTGAAAAATCGATAAATATTGATCAATCGATAATCGATTTAATCCGAAAAGTGTTCTTTATCAAACACATATTCGCCCATTCCTGGTCCGACCCGCTTCAATGATGTTACAATATGAGCCATTTGATTGATCGATTTGACTTGTTCGTCCAAATATTTCTCCTCAATAAAGTCGGTCAAATGTGCGTCGTTGTGATTGTCGGCTGTTGAATGCAGCTTGAGCAGGCATTCGTTGTTGAAACGTTCCAACGACAAGGCCGCCTGGAACGCTTCCAATGCGCTTCCCCACTCATCTTTTTCCGGTTTTTGAATGTCTTGAAGAACGACGCGTCCGCCGCGAATATTCTGAATTCTCATCAATTCGGTCGCGTGCTCTCGTTCCTCATCCGATTGCTTTTTGAAGAATCTGAAAAGAGAACAAAAATTGTTTTTTTTTTTGTTTTTTCCAGTTTTTTTTTCTTTTACTTGGCAATGTTGAGGAGTGAAACATCGTCACGTTCGAAATAGAATGACATCGACAAATAAACATAAGAAGCATAAAGCTCAATGTTGACCTGGGAACGAGAAAAAAACAATTTTTTTTTTTGAATTTAAAAAAAAAATGAAAAACCTGTTTATTCACAGCAGCTTCAACTTCAGCATGATAATTTTGACGAGCAAGTGATTCTGGCATTTTAAGTAGTTTTGAGCTTGGCACTGTTTGACTGAATATTTTCATCGTTTAAATACAAATTTGAATTGTGGGCGGGAAAAACGCCAACCAAAAAAAAAAAGGAAAAAAAAAGAGAAGGCGGAGCCTAATCAATAAATTTGAATATGAAGACACAAGACAAGGCAAAACTGATAAGAACACGAAAAGGAACAAAATAAATGAGTGGATGTTGACTTTTTCGCGCCAAAAAATTCGAATTTTTTTTCTTCCAATTTTGATCTTCCTCTCGATCGAAAACGAGGACGGAGCCAGTGAGGAAATAGAAAAAAACATCATCAAAATTACGTTGAGAAATGAATGAATTCAACATTTCGCTTCATGAGAAATGTCAAAAATCGAGCCGTTTTCAACATTTTTTTGGTTAGTTCGAAATATTAATTGAATAATGATGGAAATGAATGTCGATTTTTATTGAAAATCATCATCAACAAATGATATTTTTGATATCATTAAAATTAATTAGGTCATTAAAATCAATTAAAAATGTGACGAGACAGAAAAATGTCAAAAACATTGAGAACAATTTGGAAATTCAAATCATTTTTTATACGATTTTAAGACATTTCAAGCTTCTTCTTCTTCTTCTTCTTCTTCTCAATCATTTTTTCCTTGTTTGTTCCAAAGTACATTTTATCTCAATTTTTCCTTATTTGGCATCAAAAATAATCCGATTTTTTCTTCTTTTTTTTTGTTATCAAATGGTCATTAAATTGTTAAACAAATAGAAAATTGAGCTGATAAATGCAATACGTGCATTTTTTATCAGTGCTACGTGCGTCTTTTTCTGTCATTGAAATTATTCTTTTTTTTTTCTTTTCTTCAAAAACAATTATCAATATCAGTCAGTCACATATTTTTATTTCAAAAAATTGAGGTTTAATTACAACTTTGAAAATAAATAATACCGGCATTATTGAATTTTGATTTATTCATATTTTATTTTCAATTAATTGAATAAATCAATTAAAAGAGAATAAATATTACTACAATACATGAGAAATCATAACCCGAGTATTAAAATTAAAATTAGAATCGAAAAACCAAGAAAATATGAAAAAAACTATATTTACAAAACCTGAGGAGGAAAAACTTGGGTTAATTGAAGGGTTAATAAATAAATTAGGAGCATTAGAATTTACAAAAATTTGCCAAATTGTCAAACTGATTGATTTACCTGCAAAAAAAGAAACTACTTGAGCTGAAAATTTTTGAAAATAACAAATCAGACATTTTGAAGTACATCAACTGCCTTTCTTTTAATACGTCCAACATTTCCATTTTGATCTGGATGACGCTTTAAAACTTCGTCACAAATTGAGCGAGCTATCATCTTTAAACAATTATTATTTTAATTTATTTTATGAAAAAAAAATGATAAAAACCTCATTTCTGTTTGCATCATTTTCAATCAACAATTTAATTGTTGCTGTTACATCAGCTCTTAATTCTGTCGCCTGTAAAAATTAATTCCCTTTTTATTAAAAATGTTTTAACACTTTTGTATTTTCAGCTTTTGCTTCTTGCTCATCTTCAAATGAAACTCGTTTTTTAATTTTTGGCATCACTTTGCTTGAATCTGTATTTTCATTATTTTCCTATAATTCTAAAATCGTTTTCAAGTTATTGATTAATTCATACAGTTTCGAAATCTTGTTTTTCTCTTTTTGGTAACGTCGCCCCATCGGGGCTCGCTTCTGATGAATGTCTCTTTTTTGCCAATTTTGGCTTTCGTAGATCTTGTGGGTTCATTAAAAAATCAAGAATTTCATTAACCTGAAACTTCGATATTCAAATTGGATCTCTCTGCTAAATTTTACTTTATCATCTTTTGATGTACTTCCATAAATTTCTAAAACGTTACTGATAACTCGTAAATCTTCCGACGACAACTTTGAAATCGACATTTTCTTTTTTAAATATTCATTACTATTAATTTGGAACATAAATCTAAAATATTTGTAATTATTATTCAATTTTTAATAAAATTCTACAATATTACCCTTTGAATAATTTTAGTTCCGATTTTAATGTAGCTTTTTTACCAGAGCAGCCATATAAAATACGATAAAATGATCGAAGAGTTTCAGAATTGTTAGTATTTATATTATTTTTTACTGTAAACAATTTTCATAAATATTTCATTATTTCTTTCTATGTTTTACTGTATGGGATTTTTCCTAAAGGCGTTCCATTTCCTTCGTATTTTCTTTCAGGAGTTCTCGGGCTTTCTTTTTTTATTTCAAATCGTTCAACACTTCTTCTGTTTCTTTTTCCTTCAACTATCAATTCCTGTTCAAGTTCACCTGGAAGTCTTCTTGATAAACAACAAACAATTAAACAAATTTCTTTTTATTTACCCTTATGTTGCTCTTTTTCATCATCGACTACTGGATCGCTGAAATTAAATCATTTTTCCTATATTCAAACTCTTTAAAAAAAACTCACTTCATTGTGTCGCTTAATTTGACTTAAGAAGTTTATCTGAATTGTTTTTTTATAATAATTATAAAGACTCGAGTTGTCTAAAAGAACAAGCAAGCGTAGGGTTCTTCAAACCGTAAAAACTAACAAAAACTTGCCATTAAATATATACTGCTCGAGAAAATTTATTCATACATTAAAATTTTCAATAAGTAGGTGAATTTTAGAAAACTCAATCAGAATGCAATAGAATGCAATAGAAAGCAAATAAAAATCATAACAAATGAAATGATTGAAAAAATTAGAATTGAGAATTGCAAAAGCGGGCAAACGGACGGTAATTCTTATTATATTTTCGATGAATTAAACAAAAAGTCGACCGGAAATAAATGGCAACTAGAAAAAATGAATAAAATAAAGAACAAACATCGGTTTTCAGAGTATAAAAAAAAGGATGCTAATAAGTTAATTAACCGTACAATTTACAAAATAAAATATGAAATAAAATGAGATATGATACACACTAAAGGCAAATTTAAAAGTATTTTTCGGACAGTTGAAACACAACGAAGATTCAATTATTTTCTTGAAACATCGACAGAAAACTGCGCTGAATTTATTCTTTTTATAATTTTATGAAAATCATGGAAAGTTGATTGATTGTTTTTTTAAATGAAAGAAGAAAAAGCTTGAGACTTAAAAAAGGATTTTAGAGCAATGCACAGCTCCAATTGCTGAAAAAGCTTTTTTTGTGACTGTGCCCAGTGACATTGACTCGTCCAGAATTGCTTGTTGATCCACCAGCTCTCATTTCATTTTGTTCCATTTTACTTTTAATATCTCGAGCAAGTGTGAAAAAAGCTTCATCGACGTTCAAATTTGCCTTTGCAGACGTTTCCATAAATTTCGTTCCATACTCAATGGCCAACTAAACAATTTTAAAAATAAACCAATTGTGAATAATAAATAATACTTGTTCTCCGCGTTCTCTTGATACTTCACGACGTTCTTCAATATCACATTTATTTCCAATTATCATTCTTTCAACATCCTGAAAATGTACTATTCAAAATATTTCCTCATTACATTTATATGAACTTGAGCCGCATGTTCTTCAATATTACGAATCCAATTTTTGATATTTTCAAACGATCTATCATTTGTTATATCATAAACAAGAATAATTCCCTTAATACAACTATATTATTTGTTTATTTGATATTTATTACCATGGCTCCTCTATAATAAGCAGTTGTGATTGTTCTAAACCTTTCTTGACCAGCAGTATCCCTTAAATAAACAAATTAATATATTTATTAACATTTATAACTAGCCATATTTGAAGTTTTATCTTTTTTCCATCTAACTCGATTGTTCTAATTTTAAAATCAATTCCAATAGTTGAAATAAATGAGTTATTGAAGGAATCATCTGAGAATCGGAATAAAACACACGTTTTTCCTACACCACTATCGCCAATTAAAAGTAACTGAAATTATTTTTAATATTTAACGGTGTCTTAAACTTCTTTTAAATTTTTGTTATCTGCAACCTAAAGCTTTTACCACACGTAAAAATTCATTTTGAGTTTCACAACAAACTTTACTTACTTTGAACAAATAATCATAGGTTTTTGCCATTTTTATTTCTGAGCCGGTACTAAAAACCCTGAAATTTGAATTTTGAAAGAGAAACGTCTAAAAAAAATTATTTTAAAAAAATCAGATTTGGAAATTAAAGGCGCATTGTTACAAAAAATAGAAACATTAATATACTTTTTCTGTGGTCTCAGTTGGAATCTGACATTTTATTTAATTACTGTGGCTTTTAACAATCTACTTTTTCTCCCTCTAGGCTGGAAAATTACAGAAAAGTATTATTTTCTGAAAAAAAAATAGATGAATGTTGACTTTATAAAATTAAATCGAATTCGGAATTCCTTTGAAATTTCCAAATTAAAAAAACCGCATTTTTATTTTATAATTTGATTGTGAAATAAAGAAATTTGGCGGTTGTTTCCCAGATGTCCAGTTAACTATCATGAGAGTCATGTAATTGCGTATTGTCGTTTTTTATAAACAACATCTTTTCAAGAAAATTAAAAATATATTTTATAAAATATTTTTCAGTAAAATGAGTAAAACGGGTTTAACTATTAAAACAATCGGTAAAGAGGCAGAATCCATTACATCAGATGAAATAATTGCCGATCTTTTAAATCAAGTAAAATCGTCTGAACAGGTATTTTTTCTTATTCTTAAAAACCAATAAAATTTAGAAATTCAGCCATTTTCGGTGGAAAAATTAGCTGAATATACAGAATCAAATACAAGCAAACATATCGGAAAACATCATAAAGAGAAGTCAAAAAAAAAGAAAGAAAAATCAAAAAAAAGGAAAAAAAGTCGTTCGAGATCTAGCTCAAGAAAAAGAAATAGGTCGAAATCACCTTCGAGAAGGCATAGTAAAAAAAGAAAAAAAGAGAAACGTGAGAATCGAAGTCGAAGTCGAAGTCGAAGTCGAAGCAGAAATCGAAAGTTAAAATCAAAGGAAAAGTTGGATGTCGAAGGCGAACATTTTTCACCATCTTCAAGCTATCAACTTGAAAAAACTGCAGCGAGTAATTCAGAAACAATTTCTTCAAATTTGAAACAGTGAGTTTTTAAAATTAGAATAAAAATTATTTTTTAAAATAAAAGCGAACTGCCCTTCTTTTCAGAAATGACATAAAAGAATCAAATAAAAATGAGAAAAATGATTTATCTTCAAAATTGTCGCCATCAAAAAACGAAAAACTTAATTTATCATTTGATACAACAAAACGGATAAAAGAAGATTTTGAAAAAAGTAAGAACAAATATTTTAATCGATCAGATTATCTTTTAAATGAAACAACAAAAAAAGAAAAAATCGAGGATATTGATATACTTGAAGAATTAAAAAATGAAAATTTTTTAAAATTAATTAATAAAACTTGAATATGTAAAAAAAACAGAAAAAATAATTAAAAAATCGAAGAAATATTTGCATTTGTCAAAATTATATTTACTAAAATTTGCAGAAAAACCTCGAAAAAGATCAAGAAGTGCTTCCAGCGGTGGTTCAGAAGGAGAAATGAACAAGAAACAATTTGAGTCAGTTAAATATAAGAATATTTCAAGCTTTACAAACACAACAATTTCAGTAGAAAACATTCAAATAAGGAATCATCGAATAGAAATCGTTCAAATTCAAGAGAAAAACAACAAAACACATCAAAAAAAAGAGAAAAAGAAGTGGATCGATATCGTCGAAGAAGTACATCAAGAGACAAAAATAGAAGACGACGAAGTCCAAGTTATGAACGATCGATAAATCGAAGAAAATATCATTTTGATGATTATCGAAAAAAAAGATCACCAAGCCGAGAACGTATCGATAAAAAACAATTATTAGAAATTGCAAAAATGAAACGAGCAAAAATGTGCGCCGTGAGTTTTTCGAAAATTCAAACTTTAACTAGAAAATTTGTTCAACATTTCAGAGCGCTGAAAATAAATCAGATGCAACTATCGATGATTTTGTCTGTATGTTTTAACAATTCAATTTATTGAAAAATTACGTTTCTCTTTGAGTTTTTGATGACCTCAATTTAAAATGCATTGAAACAAATTTTACAAAATAAAATTAATATTAAACAATTAAAAATAAATAATAAAAAACACGTGAATTTATTTAAAAATTTATATTTAAAGCATATTGTCAACGTCTTCAACAACGACAAGAGAAAGATAATCGACGAGAACGAGGAGAAGCTGTGAGTGATGATAATAGTGACGACGAAATAATTAAATATAAACATCCCTATGCATTACCAAAAGATCCGATTAAAATTAATATTATTGTATGTTTTTTTTTTCAAATTAATTTTAAAATTTTTGTTAATTCAGACAGCAACAACGAGTAGTTTAGCTCAAAAAGCTCTTCCTTCAACACAAGAAAAAGAACTTGATTCAACACAACTTCGGCTGGTTTTTCCAGTTTCTTCCGGAGCTGTACATAAAGAAAATTCTGAATGGAAACCAGTCATAAAAAATAATGATAATATTCCCAAAAGTTGTACAAATGAACAAAAAAAACATGTGGCATTGACAAGTGTCGAAATTGAAAAATGTCGACAACAAGGAATTGTATGAATCGAATTCGCTCAACGAATTCAATTTTAAAAATTTTTTCAGCCAGTGGTGCCAAAAAATGTTCCGACATTTTTAGAATCAATTTTACCACCACCACCGCCTCCACCTCGATTTTTACCAGATCCATGTTTGAAGTTTTTTTTTCTGTTTTGTAAAAATAATTTAAAAACTCAGACGCATTGTCAGAATCTCCACCACAATTACCTTCAGTATTGTATGTTCCACCAAAGGAAAAAATGATAATAAAAGAACCTGACGTAAAGCTTGTATGTTCAACTAAATTGCAAAAATATTTATAATTTTATTTTCCAATTTTTAGCCAGCACCAACTGATTTAAGCGCAACATTGAAACAAAGAGCAGATTCACAAAAACGATTATATTCGAATCCAAATGATTTTGAAGCTCATCGAGCTTTAAGAGAAGCAAATTCAAAGGTGCGGTCAGTTTTAAATTTGCTAAAATAAAAATTATTGTTTTTAGATTGAATTATGGGCAACATTAAAAAGTTTACCAGGAAAATATACTGGATCAACGGGTTTAAAATTATTATCAGCCGAAGAATTACAGCCTAGTAATCCAAAATATCATGCATGGGTTAAACGAGTAAGTGAAGAGAAATAAATGTTTTATAAAAATCGATGTTTTTGATTATAAAACATTTTTTTAATTTCAAAAATTTAAAAACGGTTAATTTTAATTAATAAAGTTTTATAAAAATGTTTTATAATCATTTTTTTTTGTTTAAAATATGCAGAATTTAAAACTTCAAATCAACAAATTGTTTTTCACTTCGTTGTCAATGCATTTTCCAGTTTACACAATTGGATTCTTCAATAACAAATTAAAGGAGAAAAATAAATAAAATGAGTAAGTCATATCAAATTGAATGTCTTTTTATTATCTGAAAAGACTATCAATTTGATTTGACAAAAATATCTCACAGTTCAATTATTTCAGAATAAAATCGAAAACATTTTCACCGTATAAAATCAATATTTTTAGGATCAGTTCAAAAATGCGCAACCAGCAATTGGGGGTGTTGGATTAAAATTAATGGAAAAAATGGGATGGAAATTGGGAGAAGGTTTGGGAAAAGATGCGACGGGATGTGTTGAACCCCTTCTAATTGACGTTAAAAACGATCGAAAAGGTTTTTTGAAGAAATTATTTTTTTGGAAATTGTTTCCTTTAAACTGTATTTTCAGGTCTTATTGCTGAACAAGAACAATCAATAAAACAAAGAAATAAAAATGCGGCAAAAAATTCGATGATTGATTTAACCGGTACTTTTCAACTTTTCTTTTCCTTTAATTAACACAATTTTACAGAAAAAAATCCAATTTCATTACTTATGGAAATTTGTGCCAAACGAAAATGGCCCAATCCACAATTTTCATGTGAGGAAGAAGGAAGTGATCATTGCAAAATATTCACCTGGACAGTTACTGTTAATAACACTCAGTATAGACCATTAACTGGATCTCGTCAGAAAAAAGAAGGAAAAACTGTTGCGTGCCAAGTTGCTCTCCAATCAATGGGAATATTGCCTAGAGATCCAGATTTACCCGTAACACTTTGAACCTTTTTTTTGTTTGATAATTTATGTGTTTCCACGTGCTGCTACTTGTTTTATTGTCATCGGTTAGAATTTAAATGTGTAACATTAAATGATTAAAATTGTTAGAAATTATTTAGCAAGATTAAGAATTGCTTCTCGCAAATTTTCAGCTTTTAACAACTCATTTTTCTTCTCTGCGTCAATCGTCACTTTCTTTTCAAGATTTTCCAGCAAATGCGAAGCTTTCTAAAAAAAAAAATAAATAATTGTTTGAAATCAACAATTTAAACCTCGATGATCTTTTCATCAATTCCAACCATTTTGGCCACTTGTAATCCAAACGAACATTTTGCAACGCCAGTCAAAACTTTATACAACATGTGAATTTCATTATTCTCCGCATGAACTCCCATCTAGAAAACCGTTGATTGAAAATCTAAATTACGCTGAAAAAAATTTGATAACCTGAAGTGCTACTGCGCCTTCTTCTTTTGCCAATTCACCCATCTCATGAAAATGTGTGGCAAAAATGCATAAACATTGAACTCTTTTCAAAATATCTCTAAAAAAGGACAAAATATTAATAATAACATGTTCGGGATTTTACTGCGCGATTGCTGAGGCGATTCCAAATCCATCAAAAGTTGACGTTCCTCTTCCTAATTCGTCAATTACGACAAACGAATTTTGATTGGCTCGCTAAATTTTATTTTTTTTTAATTTTTTAAAATTTTTTTGAGCTCAACCTGTAAAATAGCAGAACAATCTAACATTTCAGCCATAAATGTTGAAATTCCACGAGATTGTTTATCCGATGCTCCAACTCTTGTGAAAATTCCATCCACAACTGTAATTATTGCTTCATCACATGGCACAAATGATCCGATTTGTGCTAGAAGGATCGATAACGCAGCTGATCTTAAATATGTACTTTTTCCACCCATATTTGCACCAGTTAAAACAATCAGTCGATCATTATCTGAATATGTTTAATAATTACTTTTATTTATTAAAATTCACAACCTAAAACAACATCATTCGGAATAAAAGGTTTTGAACTTGTTGCTTCAATAACAGGATGACGGCATTGGATTAATTTCAATTTTCTTGATCCTTCAAATCTTTGATATTTTAAATTAAATCAATAATTATTGTACCAACCCAACGGCAACAGCTCCGGTCGAGTATAAATTCGAGTTGATGTTGCAGCAAAAGTTGAAAGTGCCACAAAAACATCAAGTGTTGCAACAAGATTCGAAATAAATGGAACTAATGGAATAAATTCTGAAAAAAAAAACATTTCCTTTGTTTTTCAACTTATCTTTAACCTTTTGCTTTATCACATAACATTTTAACAACTGCTTCTTCTGCTTGAATATATTGTAAGTGATATTCCATAAATCTAAAACTTTTTGTATTTTGAACTAATTTTGAAATAAATTATAACAAACTCCTCATTTAATTTTGCTAACTTGTCAACTGAAAATTTGACTCCGCTTCCTTTTGTTGTTTCTAATATATTAACATCTGCTCCTCGTAAATGTTTTTCTTCCTTAAAAAGTTAGATTTTATTGAAAAATTAAAAAAAATAAAACTTTTAATGTGCATCGAAAATAATATCCATATTCTCTATTTTTATCCACTTTCAAATTTTCAATATTCAAAATTGAAGAAAACTTCTTTTTCAACTTTTGAGCCATTGTTTCCATATCATCAAGCTTATCTTTAATATCTCGAATTTCTTCAAGGAAATCCACCCGAACACGAATTTCTTTGGTTTCTTTTTCATATTCAAAATCAAAAAACTGATCGCAAAGAACTTGAAATTTGTTTATTTTTGCCAAAATGCTATCAATATCTTTTCGCAGAAGACGATCAATTGATTTTTCAAATTTTCCATCTGAAGATTTTCTCAGCTCAATTATTTGCATTTCAATCGATTCCAATAAAATTGTTGATTGGTAAAAACGGTTCAAATCCTGCAAACACGTAACGGAATAAATGATTATTATTGATTTTAAAAAACCTGCAAAGTACATTTCCTCATTAATCTTCTTGCTAATTGTGAGCAATCGGGCATTTTTGCAAGAATAGAATCTCTCAGTTTCAGTCGAATATTTTGTGATTCAATTAATGCTTCAACGATATCCATTCGCTCTTCGATATGATCAATACTACACAATGGGCGAGATATCCAATCTCCTAAAACTCAATTTATTTTTATTCCCAAAATTAAAACTACTAACTGAGCAGTTTTTCGCCTGGCAACGTTTTGCATTTGTTAACGACATTAAACAAAGTGAGACTGGTATTCTTTTCTACAAATTCACCAAAAAGTTAAATTAAATTATTTTAATAATTACCCAGATAATTGTAATTCAATTGAAATAATTCTAAAGCTTCAACCGCACAAGAATCAAGTTGCATATTTCCATGAGAACCATAATCCAATACACAATACTTTTCAGTATCACTGTATTCATTACAAGAATTTGCATGTAACACTTGAATACACTCTTTAACATGTTCACTTTTTGAATTTATAAGGCCTGAATTTTTCTTATTTAATTTAATTTTTTAATTTCAAATAGTTCGGGGTATATTTTTAAAATTATTTGATTTCCTGCTCAGAAAGATTAGCTGTGTTTCATCATTCGGTACCAACGTTAACGGTACATATTGATGTGAATATTCATTTAATCATTGCAGAGAACCGAACTTAACACCCATGGTGTGCAAATGAACCAGTTTAGCCATTACACTATGATGGGGATATGTGTTAAAACGAAAAGGGTTTTCAATAAATAAATAATTTAAAAGCTAATACTTTGGTATTCATTGTCAACACAAGTTAAAACTTCTTCCCATGCTGATTTTGGCTTCAATATTTCCATTGATGATCTTGGTTTAACATGAACTTCCATTTTTGCAAACATTTGTGAAAGTTTTTTAAATTTTGGCTCAAGAATATCAGTGTTGATGATAATATATTCATTTGGAGATAATCCGAATATGCATTGCTCTAATTGAGAAAACGTTGGGGTATCATTAAATTCGCTGACAATAATACGAACATTTCCTGCATCCCAGGCACAAAGCGTAACGCGATTCTAAAATTGTTAGACAAAAAAAAAATATTTGACAAAAATAATTAAACCAACATCATTTTCACTTGGATGCAAATAAACAGCAAACATTGGAGCTTGATCAACTACACCAACTTCTTGTTCAAATTCAACTGTATTTCCTGGTGATCCTCTTTTGATTATTTTAAATTGACCATTTTGAGAAGAATAAAGTTCAACTGAAACTCGAAGTAAAACAAGCGATTCTCGAACTACTTTTTCATATTGTCCTCGATTTACAGAAACATATTTCATTTGTTGTGCATCATTGGCTGAAAATGTTCAGGTAAAGAATATTTTGAATTAAATGTGTATATTTACTCACTGCGAAGAACAAATGTTTTAATACAAATATCACTTTTGAAAATATTTGTTGCTACAAACTTTGCATCGTCTCCATAAACTGTGAAGTACTCCTGAAAAAAATGTGTTTTCTTAAAGAATTTCTAATTCCCAAAATTACCCCCTTGGAGAAAATGGCAATTGTGTTGATGGATTTAGTTTTTAAAATTTTTAACAAAGCTTTGTCGCTTGCTTCATCTTTTCCGCCACTCATTTTTCTGAAATTTTATTTAAACTTTTATTTTTTTGAAAAATTTTGTTTGTTTGCGAAAAAAGCTAAATCAAGAAGTAACGTAGTTGTTTTACACCGTACTCACAAAACATTGCCAAACATTAAAGGCGCAAGTGATAGTTTATATTGTTTCTCACAACGATTTTTTAAGATTTTTTCTTTTAATAATTAAAAAATACCATTCATACAACATAGTATTCAAAATATATATAAAAAATATATTTGAGGTTTTAAAGTTGAACATGAAATCAATTTATATTTGGCGCCAGTTAAATATAAATGACCGAATTTATAAAAAATCCTCGGTCATTTTAACTTTTTTTCGCATTTTTTTAAATTTTTCAACCACAAATATTTAAATATGTTCTCTGTTTTTTTTCAGAATGAAGTTCAGTTCAATACTTCAAGATAACACAGCTATCGATGTTTTTATAAGTAAGAAATATTTAATTCTTAATATCTAACAAATATTACAGGATTTATATCAGCAACTTGCCGACTTGGAAAAAAACGTTGTTGTGTTAAAGTTCAAAATGATGGTAAAGTTGTTTTATAATTTTAAATTTAATTAAAAATTAAAAAAAAATTTTTATTTCTCGAAATCAGGTCTGAGTTTCATTAGCTGCACAAATCTTCATGATGGAGGATCATGGTTTAGCATTTTTTTTCCATCCAATGGTCAATTATTCCGACGTTATGTAAGAAACAATTTAAAAAATATCAATTTCATTCAAAGTTTAGGATTTCATTGGTTTGAATCCTCGAAATCCGGATCAGAATTTTATTTATTTTGAAATTGATGTTGATCTTTTGGTAAAAATCCTACCAGGTGGACATTGTTATTTAAAAATTAAATTATCCAAAAGTCAGGTAATTTTTTAATTTCACATAAACATTATTTCTTATTTTTTAACTATTCATTTAAGGAAGAGCATCCAATATTAGCAGTAGATGTTAGAAGTCCTGACACTGATATTGTTTCACATCAAGTTCCAATCACAATCATTTTATCAAGGTATTGGAAAACGTATGCCCGTCCAACAACTGGTCACCAAAAAGTTTGATTTTTTGCGATTTTCTTTAAAAAATAAACAATTTCAGATGAGTATTTTTCTTCCACGTCATAGAGTTATGCATCGAATTATTCATGCATTCAAAAATATGGGAATTAAAGTTTTGGTAATGTTAAATCAAATAAAAACGTTGAGCTTCATTTAATTTCAGAAATTTGCAGCAAGTAAAAATGGAGATTTAAGAATATTAACTACACGAATGGAATCAGACGTTGATGTTATATTTACAAATTTAACAAAAAATGTCGAAGGTTTGAAAATTATTTTTAAAGTTATTAATTTTCTTAAAATTTATTCAGAATCCGACAGTCAGGAAGACACCGCAATGGTTCAAATTATGCTGAAATATATTCAGACAATGCTTCAAAGCTTCTCATTCAGTAAAAGTAGAATAAACATGAGTACGTTTTCTTTTTTAGTTTTCAAAAAAAAATCAGTTTCGTTTTATTCCAGATATAATTTCACATAGAATGGCTGAATTCACATTAGATAATGGAGATGGATCAATGTCTTATATTGTTGGAAATGTATCAGAATAAAATAAAATTTCATTTAAAAAAAAATATAACCGTATTTAAAACAAGAATGGGAATTAAAAATCTATCAAAAATTCAAATTTCTTTTTTATTTCGAATCTATTGCTGGATTAGCTGAAAATTTCATAAAATCTTGTGATGAGTGAGATCTAAAAAAAAATATCTTTTTTATTAAGAAAAATTATTAATTTTTGATGTTTTTTTCAAACAAAACCTCATATGCGTCCGAATTCCTCTCATACTAAATGCCCGATATCCACAGACTTGACAGGTAAATGTTGTTGTAGCCTGATGTACTGATCGAATATGCATTGATAATTGAGAAAAAGAGCTTGGTTTGAATTCACAATGAGCACATTTGTCCGGTATCTGTGAAACCAAATTGAAAACAAATAAAGATAAGTTTGACAGATAAAAAACTACTTTTCGTCCAATTTCATTTTTTCCATTCATCACCGCTGATGAGTTTTTACAATAAAAATTCCGATGAGCATCAAATGTTCGTTCATTTGAAAATGAAACTCCACACGAGCATATAAATGGTTTATCCGGATCGCTACACTAAACAAGTTTCTTTCAGAATTTCCAAATAAAAAATCAATAAAATTTTACTTTAGAATTTGGCGATGAAGTAGTTGAAGATGTTAAATCATTTTCTTCAGTTTTTTTCAATGAAAAACATTGAGAATCATTTTTTGAATTTGATTTTATTCTGAAATTCAACATTTGTGTGACGTAAGAAGAGGAGGAGCTTAAAAATTTGATACTTTTTATCAATATCAACAATTGGAATATCAATATTTAAAGGCGGTAAATTGATATTTAAATTTGTCGCTAATTTAGTGACAAATGATGAATTATTAATAATTAATGAGTTTGTTTTAATTTCATTTGCTCCACGTTTATCAACAGCAATTGGAATTAATGAATGAATTGGTCCAATTACCTCAAAATCATTTTTTTGATACCTCAAATTCAACCGAAAAAAAAGGAAAATTCACCTGAATCGCATTTTTTTGCTTTAATTCATGAACAGCCAATGGTAGAAAAATTGTGTTTTGATTGGAAGAAACTTCAATTTTTGGTGAACGAATACAGTACAATTCTTCATGAATTTTCAGATTTTGAATATTGTTGAAGCTTGCCACGTGGCACTTTGAACAATCAAATTCTTCAAAAAAAAAAAAGGCGAAAATATTTTGCTTAAAAACAACAACTTTTTGAAATTGAATCGATCGATTGATGATGGTTCAATAATTGATTGATTTGATCATTTTTTGATTGAATCGATTGAGGGGAAACAATTGTTGGATTTCCTTTTTCAGCAATTAAAACACATCGAAGAATTGAATTCACAGGAATATCTTTGGTGATTAAAATGTGCATATTTCTACCTGAAAACAAAAATTTAAAAAAAATATTTTTTTTTTTCATTTTTTCTGTTGAAACCAGTTTGAATTAAGACACAATTTGCAAACAATGGATTTGAAACTGGTTGAAGACGCTTCAGAATCGGATCATTTTCAGCTTCAAAGTGAAATAGTTCACCGGTAAAGTCTGCCATCTGAAATGGGCGGAGAATGATGTTTCAGACTTGTGATTGATTGACTACCGTCATTTTGAAGGATTCCGAAGAAATTCGATCATTTTTTTCAATTCGAATAACGTTGAATGGTCCTTTTGTGTCTCCGCATTGGAATTCGATGATCGGAGAATTTTTGACGGATTTTTTCATTACCTGGGCAGCAATTTTTTTGGTTTTTTGTTTCTTCGGTGAACAAAGGAAACAAAAAAACAAAAACGTAAAGTCAGGAAATATAATATTGAAAAAAGAAAACGAAAATGCTTTTTGACGATGAAGATTCTTTGAATAGATAAAATCTTGTTGGAAAAGAGCACGAGTTGGTTTTGAGAGGAAAATGAGCACGAATTGAGAAGATGAACTGATAACACGCGAGGAAACACACCGAACCGAACTCAAATTGCACAACACCAATCTTCGTCAACTTTTTTCTTTCCCCTCGTTTGTTTAGCTCCCCCCCCCCCCCCGCCCCTTTTTTTATACAAAAATTTATTTTCGTTTTAAATAAAATTCGATTTTTTTCAAATTTGAAGACTTTTTGGTTTTTATTCCAGAATCTGATAAAAATTATTTGAAATTTTTGTGAAAATATCGAGAAACCTGCAACAAAAATTCTTTCAAATACAACAGCGCTGAAGAACAAAAGCTTTTCCCCTCCCCTCTCGTCGGCCGAATGTTGAGCGACTCAAAATGATTTTGCAAAAAAATCCTTAAAAATAAATTCGCTTCGGCCGGTTTTTCAGACGCCGATTCAATGGGGATTAAAACAGGATTTTTTCAAAATCTTTGAGCCGCTAAAAACGCTTCAAATACAGGGGCGAAACCCGGGGGGGGGGGGTTTAAATTTTGTCCAGCACTGTTTTGTTGATGAAGCTGAAAGGCTTGGAAACAAATTAAAATCGGCGAGAAAAATTTCAAAATTTCTCATTTGCTCAACTCGATTGCTCAAACAAAATTTCTTGTAAAAATTTCAGTGAAAATCCGCTTCTTTCATTGATTTTTATTCGTCCGTTTATAAAACTGAAAAATAAAAAAAATATTTTCTCAATTTTTCTCAAATTCCTCTAAAAAGTTTCATCGATCCAAATAAATTATCGATTTTTCCCAAAAAAATTCAAGTCGACCATGAAAACTGATAATTTCTGAATATAAACTGCCTATCAATAATGCCGATACTCAGCGAAAAAAAATCTTTTTTTCAGCTTTTCCTCCTCCTTGCTGCAATTTTTCAAAATCTTAATTGATAATCACATAAAAATTGTTTTGTTTAATTAACATTTTATTATCTACGCACTTTTCTATTTATCATATCACTGATTAACCGTAAATATATTTGTTCTAATTGGGCACTACATGAATGGAAGAGGAGGGGGACGGGAAATGAAATTTTAAATTGGCAATTAACGAAAATTTAAAAAAAAATAAAATAAAATATCAACTTATGCATGACATGTTCAATTAGCTCAAATTAAATGCAGATTTTTTAAAGGAGGGGGCGGGGAGATGAAGAAAAATTTTAAAAAGCGAAATGAATTGGAATTGAAACAAATTAAAAACAAAAAAAACGACAGAACAAAACAAAAAAAATTCAAATGAACATCCTCAACACCGGAAAATATCAAAAAAAAAAAACACAGAAATTGGAAAATAAAACAGAAGACAAATTATTGATTAAAAAAGAAAAAAAAACAGAAGGAAGGGGAGCGAAAGGAATGATAAATAATGAACTGCAATTATTAGGAAAAAATAACTTGGGCACCGATATTGATTGATTTGTTGTTTCAATTATTTAATGGAATTTGAGAATAAATATTTCTGTGGGGGCGGGGGAGGGGGAGGGAAAAATGGGACATCAACAAGCAAACACAAACACAAAATTTTATACATTTTCGTCATTTATTTTTTATTTTTGCTCAACTTTTCCACGATCCTTTGCAATTTTTGTTGAGCAATCTAAAAAAAACTCGAATTTCAAAAAACAAAAAAAAACCAACAAAAAAAATTACCAAATTTGATTTTATTCGATTTTTCTTCTCCTCTTTCGTCACTGGCGAAGAACATTTATTTGAATTGATTTTTGATAGAGGCGTTGCACTTGAGATTCGCTCATACGGCTGGAAAAAAAAACAAGAATAAAAACCACCTTTTTTTCGTTGAAATGATGCTCAACGAACCCGAAAATCTCGAACAACTTTCAGTTTTTTCGAGAACTCTTCAAAAACGTATGGCTGCGTATTGATCGGATATCGATTTTTGAGCGGGATTTTTTCAAAACATCTCTGATTTTTTCCAAGTTGCCATTCAGATAGAAAAACATCATCTTCCTTAAAGAAAATAAAATCAATAATCAAATAATCGTTAAATTTTAACAAGTTTACTTTGAACTTTGGAACTTTTGGTCTTCCACTACACCAGGTGTCAGCATCAATGACCATGCATCTTCCAATCACTTCATCTAATGGTAAAGTTTCATAAAGTGTTGTAGCAAAAACCTTTAAAAATTTGATTGAAAATTTCAATTTTCCCCCTCAAAAAAAAAAAAAAAAACCTCTTTTTGACTAAACATTCGCTGCGTATCAACAAATGTTTCGTGCGGCCAAGCACAAAACGATCCAAATACAAATCGATTATTTCCAGGTGTTGTGAATAATCGTTCAACTCGAAATATTCGCGTATCTTTTCGATCAATCAAACAATTTTTTAATTTTCCAGTCGGAGCTGTCGGAAACGAATATTTCGATTTCATTTTTTTATCGTCTTTTCCTCCTTTCTTTTTTGTATTTTCTTCTCGAAGATTTCGAAGTAATACTTTATGCTGAAAAAAGAAAAAATTGCTTTTTTTTTGTTCAAATATTTTTATTATTTTTTACCTCTTCTGGTAATTGTTTATTAACATAAACCGTTTCATTTAATCGAACTTGAATTCCTCTTCGATTTACCAATGCTTTGTAATAAATACAATCCTCAAATCGAACATCGGGTTGAGAAGTGAGTTTAACATCTCGACATGGTCGACCATTTGGTAAACTTCCATTACAGAATTCACATTTGTATTCATCTGATTCATTATAGGGCATCACACAATCAATGTGTAACCAGAAATGGCAATGATCACATTGCACCATTTCACCATCTTCATCCAATGCTCCACAAATACAACGAACTGCATTGTCATCGGCGTTTGCTTTATATTGATTCCATGCATCATCTGGATCATAACTTCCAATTGGATTCATCGACTCCAGATATGTTAGATCAGCATCTCGCGATTTGATCGGTGTTTGACAATTTGAATTTGAATATGGAATTGTTGTTGACGTCGACGACGACGAATTCGAGTTGGAGCACGTTGAAATTGCTCGATATCTCGATTGCCCTTTTTTTGTTTGAGAATTCATCGAATTTCCACTGCAGCTAACTGAACCGGGAAGATATTTATTCTGAATTGCGCTGAAAACAAAAAAAAATGTTTTTTTTTTTTTTGAAAAAAATAAATTCTTACATATAAGCTCGATCAATATCATCATCATCAACTAAATCAAGCCATTTTCGAATCATTTTATTAAATTCATTAAGATTTCCATCACTTCTTCTTAAATAATTCCGAATACTCAAATAATGCTGATAATATTTTGAGGGCATTGATCCATCAATATTTCGTATTCGATATGAAATCGCTTCAAACGCTTGTCTCATTGCCGATTCTTTTGATGAGCTTCGATCTCGCAACATTTTCTCGCACAATCCCGATGCTCGTTTTATGTGCTCAATCGTTTTTCTTCGATTTCGATTCAAGAAACGTCGATGCTTCACATTTGTTGATGGAATTTCTTTTGCCGCTGCTGTTATTTGCTGAAATTTTATCGGCGTGGGGAGGGGGGTCTTTTTTGGAATTCAGCTTCTGAATGACTTACGCAATTCTTTGATGCTTTGATGACTTTTCGACATTCTGAAACTCCACAATTGCATAGAATATCTTCTGGTAATAATCGATTTTTGTCAATTGTTATTTCACAGTTCGATGCGATATCATAAAGCGTAAAAATTCCAGCTCGATAATAGCCATTGATTGACCAGACTTCTAATCTTGAATTCGGTTTGCAGCTGTGCTTCACAAATCGTCCAATGTTTCCCTTCTTTGTCGCATCAATGAAGAGATTTGAGCCGATTGCCAATATTTTCGAATCGACATTTTCCTTGTATCGTCTGATTGCATCATAGCTCGTCACAACTTCACCGGCATATTCGCATAATAGTTCGCCGGCCCTTCTTGATGATCGACTTTTTAGGCATCGTTTTGACTTTGGACCGTTAGAAACACACAATTTTGATGTTTCATCTCGCCAGAATTTCTAAAAATCACAATTTTTCTTTTCTTTTTCTTTCCAAATTCGTCAATTACCTTATTTGCGCAAAGTGTCAACAAACATTCGGCTGAGCATTGAACTCTTAAAGCACGATTTAAGCATTCAACATCGGATGTGCATGCGCCTTTAATACATCCACAACAAATTGTTGGTGCCTTCCATAATGGAAGAATATGTTCGCCACATGGAATACTTTTCGGAATTTCCTCGTATTCACCATTAAAAACGCCTTCAATTGAGTCGTTGTCAAATGATTCTTCTTGTTGATTTGTCAGTCGTCGCGATGAAAATCGGCTTCTTCTCGATTCTTTTCTCTCCTTTTCAACTTTTCCACCACATTTTGCCGCAATTTTCTTGATTTTTCCTTTTGAACCATTTCGTTCAATTTCAATTTCTTCGTTTTTTTTCCATGGATTTTTCATTTTTTTCCTTCAAAAAAAAAACGACTTTTTCTCACATTTTTTCTCAATTTTTCAAACCTTTTGTTCGGACAATGATCGGAAATTTTCAAATCTTTAAATTCGACGCACGTCTTTTCAAATGTTCGATTCAAAGCTTCTTGAACATTTTTCAAAACTCCAAGACGATATCGTAATTCAGCTTCTGTTTTATCGATTGGTGATTCTTCCGAGACCTTCAATACGTTTTTATTTTAATTTTTTACAAGAATTTTTAAATTTTTACCTTTGATTTTTTCGCTTTTTTATTTTCATTTTTTTCCATTCCAATATTCATCTTTCTTTTCCCTTTTTTTCCATTTTCTTTAATTTCTTCTTTTGGCGATGATTCTTCGGTTTTCATTGCATCATCGGTTGAAATTGGCTCTTCTTGATCTGTACATGCGCTTGTGCTTGCAATTGCTTCAACCAGTTTTTGTGATCTTCCTCTTTTTGGTTTTGGTGTAGTTTGAACTTGAACTGGCAACAATGATGGTGGCGCTTCTTTTTCTTTTTCTTCCTTTTTTACATTTTTATTATCATCATCGTCGTCATCGTCGTCATCATCATCATCATCATCCTCATCGTCTTCTTTTTCTTTTTCTTCTTTATTCAAATGTTTCGCCTTTTGTGTTTTCTTTTTTATCAACATTGCAATCGCTGACGCTTTTCTTGGATCCAAAGCAAGAAGACGATTCACAATTTCATCTGAATCCATTGATGGTGAAATCGATATTGATGGAGCCGCTGCTGTTTCACATTCTGATCCATGCGATGCTCCATCTTCTTTTGTTGACGTATTCAGGCTGAAAAAATGATTTAATTAATTTTCGGAAAAAAAATTGATAAAACCTTGAAGATGGCATCACATCAATCATTTCCTCTTCTTGATCAGCTGGCAGTAAAATTGGCATATCGGCAAAATCTTCTTTATCTTCACAAACCGATCCTTCGAGCTGCAACATTAATCTTTGCAAAAACAAAAGGGGGAATTTCTATTTTAAAAGGGATTAAAAATAGTTTGAGCTCTAAAAAAAATCTAACTTTTTCCAAAATCTTAATCTCTCTCTCTCTCTCTCTTATTGAAAAAGAAAAATCGATTTTTCTGCTTTCTGCAAAGTGTCAAATTTAAGAAAACAGAATGTAGACGTTACGTGATTTGATCAAATAATACGAAAAAAAAACTTCCTCATTAAATCGAATTTTCTCAATAATTTGTTTTTCAGATATTAGTTTTTGAATTCTATAATTGAATTCGGTTTTTTTTTCTCTTTATTTTTGAGTTTTAAATAATTCAGAAAATGATAAAATATTAGTTCAATAATGAAACTTTCAGAAAACAAAACTCACATTACTATTGATTGATTTTGTTTGTCCAAACGATGGCGACGGTGGAGACGTCGGCACACTTTGAATTCCCGAATCTGGTGTTGCAGATGACGCCGTCATCGTCGTTGTCGTCGTTGTTGTTGTCGGAATATTTGGATTCGAATTATTCAGAATTGTTGTTCCATTTGCCGATGTCATTGTTAATTGATGACTCGGTGCTGATGTTGTAATATACCAAGTTGATGATTGGGAAGACGATGTTGATGATGCTGATATTGATTGTGATGGTTGCGATGTTGTTGCTAATAATTGCTGCTGCTGCTGCTGCTGCTGCTGCTGTTGCTGCTGCTGCTGATGATTTGAATTCGATGAATTCAGAAATGGAATTGCTTGTACAACTTTTGGTGCCTGAAAGAAAAGAAAAATTGAACATTTTTTGAATAAAAAATTGATGAACATTTGAAAAATATTCGAATAATCAATGGTCGTCGTCCAGACAACATAAAACAAAACAAAAAAGAGTGAAGAAGAGGTTGATAAACAGATTAAAGCAGAATTTTGTTTCAACAAAAAAAAACTGAGAAATTGAAAATATTCAAAAATTGTTAGTTTTAATTTAAAAAAATAAAAAATTCTATAACGAGCTAAATTTCAGTTTCGTCATTTTTTTTTCTTATTTTGGTTGAAGAAGAAAAAAACTTTGAGTGAAGATTTCTATGAGAAAAAAAACCATCGAAAAATGTTATTGAAATTGGAAAATTGTTATGCTCATTTTATTTTCTTCGACTTCTTCTTTTTCTTTCAATTTCCATTTCCTACCCAAATCTCATTTTATTTTGAAAGAAAAGGTCGCTTTAGCTTTAAACTAAAACAAATTAACAAAAAGAAAAAAAAGGAAAAATTGTTTAAAAAAAAGTTTCGGAACACCTGCATTTGGTGTTGTAGATCAAAAAATATATTTTTTGAGTTTTTTTGCGCCAAGAAAAAGTTTCAAAATCTTACAAATTCTGAGAATTTTTGCAAAAAATTTAATTAGATTTTATTCAAATCAAATTTTATTTAATTATTATTTTCGCGAAATTAAAAATTGAAAAAGTTTGAAGCCCAAAAAAAAAATCAATTTTTTTTAAATAAGAAAAAAGATAACAAACCCCTCTTCTGGCTCCATCAAAAGTTATATGTCTAGGCTGAGCAATTACAACTGAAGGTGAAGCACTAAATGAACCAGCAATCATCTAAAAAAATAAAAATAGAAACATTTTTCAAACTTTTCGTTTCGTTTTTTCTTTCTTTTTTTTGTTTGAAATTTCAACTTACCCTTACTGATTGATTCTGTTGCCATGTGGCGTTTGGCGATGTTAATCCATCAGCTGATGATGTTTGAATATGCATAACACCAGCAGGTATCAAAACCTTAGATAAATTATTTTTATTTTTTTCTGCTAAAAATTTAAAAAAACAAAACCTTTTCACCAACGACTAATGTGCCACGTTTTTGAACAATAATTGGTTGACCATTTGCAGTTGATCGAGCAATCTGAAATTTTCAATGGTTTTTTTTTTTAAATTCAAATTTCAAAAAACAAACTAATTGTGGTGGAATTCCAGCTGTTGCCACCAATGTACGTGGAATTGAAGCTGACATCGAAGAAGCCGTAGCAGCAGCAGAAGAAGATGTTGATGATGAAGAAGTTGATGGTTGTTGTAATCCCTGCAAGATCAATTCAATCAATAATTATTGATTATTTGATGGTTTGAAAATCACAACCCAAACAAACCTCGTCATTATTTTGGCGTATAATATAACGAAAATTATTAATTGGATCTCCAGAGTTGCTCATATTTTTGTTTTTTTCCAACTCAGCGCACCATTGCGAATTAAATTGCTGCTCAAAAACGAAATCAGTTTGACGAGGAGAATTGAAATTTCTTTTTCTTCTCGTTTATTTCAACTGCAAAAAAAAATTGTTTTTTTGTTAATTAAAAAAAAAGAAGCAAAATCGATATTCATTAATATGATATTTTAAAATACAAGAAAAATAAACGAGAAAATTTAAAGAAAAAAAAAAAGAAACGAAAAGTTAGGAAAATTGAATCATAATTTTGTGGAAAAATATTTTCAAATATTAAAAATGTCAAAAAATAAGAGAATAAATCACTTTTTTCTTTTCTTTTTTGATAAAGAAAAAAAAAGTTTTCATGAATAGTTTGGCTATGGAAATTGTCTTTTTTATAATAAAAAACAAGTTTTTTTCTCTTTTCTTTTTTCTTTCTTAATTCTTGAACAAGATGGAAGGAAGAGCTTTTTTGAACAACAAAAAACAACTTTTATGGATCACAAACAAGCCGAAAAACCTAGGAAAATTGTGCAAAAAGAAAAAAAAATAGAATTGTCAACAAACGAAAACAATTGAATTTCTTTGCCTCTTTTTCCCCTCCCTTTTCCCTCTTCTGCTTTTTTTCATCATCTGATTCAAGAATTCGAAATTAAACGACGATAAACTGGCATAAATCTTAGGTGAATAATTGTTGATTGAAAAATAAAAAGAAAAAAAATGGGGAAAAAATAAATTGAATGAATAAAGTTTGAAAAATTGATGATATTCATAACAAAAATGAGAAATGTTTTTCAATTCTTTTCTTTTTCAGCCAAAAAATTCGTGGAAGAAAAAAAAAGGAAAAATTAACCAAAATAAATGAAGCTGAAAACAATTTTCTTGAGTTTGGAATGTTGAATCTTGAGAAATTCGGAACAACAAGATTTCAAAAAATGATTTTCGAAAAAAAAAGAAAAGAAAAAAAGTTTCCACATAAAAATGCAATCAAATTTTATTTCATTTGTTCACCAAAATTTCTTTTGATTTTTCTCAAAACGTTTTCAACATTTTCATGTAAATGCCAAGTATCATTTTTTTTCTTTCAAAATTTAAAAAAAAAAAAACAAAAGAAAGAAAAAAAATTAAAAAATGAACATAAAACTTCTTTTCTTGACCATGTGACCTTTTAACAAACATTTTTCGGGAAGATTGAAACTTATATTTGACATTTTAGATAATAAAAAACTGGGACAAAAGTGAAAACAAAAATATTTTGTAATCGCTTTAATAAAAATTATGAAAAAAGAACGCATTTCAAAAAAATCAAATAAAAATATAATTAATTACATGTATTAAAGCTTTTTTTTGTTTTAATTTTTAATTTGCAAAAAATGCTTTAAAAACCAAATAAAAATAATTAATTAAAGTTTAAAAAATTAATTAATAATATCAAATAAAAATAATTGAGTGTGTGAAAATGTTTCAAACAATTTTCTCAATATAAAATCATTATTGAATTACGAAATAATAAATAGAAATTACTGGATCGCAAAAAAACGAAAAAAAGGTGTAAATTCAAAAAAAAAAATAATAAAAATAATGATTAAAACTGAGCGAAAAAAATTGAGGAGGAAAAAACAAATGCCTACATGCAAAGGCACCAAGCTTTTCAAGGAAACCAACAAAAAGACGGATGTCAAGGGCCAAAATAATGAAGAGACGCAAAGAAAATTGAGAGTTGAATGAAAATTGAGAGAGATGAAAGAAAAAACCAATCATTGATTCACACACTATTTCGTTTCATTTCTCTTTTACCTCCCAAATAGTTGTCTAGTGAATATAATAACGATTAGAAGCGAGACAGGATGGGTTGCGTCGCGGTTCGCGCAAGCGGTTCAGTTCACTTCGACGATGACTAAGGAGAAGGCAAAAGCGATGACGATGACGACAATCTTTTCTTTTTCTATCTCTTCTCGTGTATGGTTAGAGTCAATGTTGTTGGGGTTGTCTTGTTTCACTTTGGTGTTATTTGTGTGTGTTTGTGCGTAAATGTTATGTTTTACTGACTAAATAACTAAAAGAAGAGTGAAAGAGAGAAAAAAAAAAGATCGA
Organism: Caenorhabditis drosophilae; assembly: GCA_963572285.1. Lineage (NCBI taxonomy): Eukaryota > Metazoa > Nematoda > Chromadorea > Rhabditida > Rhabditidae > Caenorhabditis > Caenorhabditis drosophilae. The sequence continues at coordinate 6,554,435 of OY751561.1, read as the reverse complement.
ATTATTAAATACTTCTGGAAACAATCTATTTATAGGAATTAGAGCGGAAATAACTATTTCAAAACTAAAAAAAAAAGAAGAAAAATAATAACAAGAACTTGAAAAAATACATATTTTTCTGAATAAAAAATTAAATTAAAATTCCCATATTTATATGGCATTTTTTCAACAAAAAAAAAGCATTTCATTTTAAAAAATTTTTGAGTTTTACAAGGTTTTTTTTTTGAAAAGTCGAGTTTTTTTTCCTGGTTAAACATTTTTAATTCAATCAATTTCAAGGTTATAATATTAGTTTTTATAAAAGAAAAAACGATAGTAATTTCTAAGAAAAAAACGCCGAGAAGCAGAACATTTAAAGTCGTAAATACTATTACAGCAAAACCGTTTTTTGTTAGTTTTTAGTAACAACAAATGATAAGATTATTTAAAAATTCAATCGCCACAACCACTATTTCACCTACATATTTTAATTTTTCGATTAAAAAAGAAGAAAAAAAAATTTCATTGTGCACATTCCATTCCATTGCTATTTATATTCAAACAAAAGACATTTTCATTCATAATGAATTATATATTTGAATTTTTTAGAGTTGAATTAGTTTTATGGAAAAGATTGTGAACTACGAAGCATATTCATGAATCAATTATCCAACATTATTTCAGTTTTCAATAATGTTTTATTTAGCTTTAAGTTTTCTGAATTTGTTAATTTTACTTATTTTTACGTTTTAATGTACACTTTATTCGAACAAAAAAATGTAATTGGTTTTGTAAATGAAAAACTTTATTAATTTTAAGGAGAATTTTGGTTTTCATGGGGTTAATTGGAAAATGATACTTTTTAAGAATGAAAAATATAAAACTTTGAAAATTCTATAACTGAAAAATACTAAAAAATTAATGATGTGGGCATTTATCGATATTTGTTAGAATATTTTGAAAACTTTCTGAAAAGTCACGAACTTTTTTTTCCCAATGAAGATTTCCACACAATTGAAGAGATTTTCTTTAAAAAAAATTTATATGATTTCAATTAAAATCTGTCTTTACCTGACGTTTAATGAAAGTTCACCCTCATTGTCAGCGTTCATAGTCCAACATATTGATAAACCTTAAAAAAAACCGTGTTTATAAGAACTTAAAATCTTTAATTTCTAACCTGCAACCATTGCAATTTCAATCTGTCTACGAATTCCCTCGAAAAACGTTTTAAGCTCAACAAGGCAGCACGGAACTTCAGGAGGTCGATCTATTTTTGTGCAATTAAGACGATTGAAGCAATTTAAAAAATGTGGCCGGTAATGAATCATTATTGAGGGCAATAGATTGAGTAACTTGTCAAAATAACAATTATAAACAAAATTAATATTTTCACTTGTTCTGAAAAATAATGAAAATCATGTTCAGAAAAAACATTTTTTACGAAAGGTTATGGGTCTTTTTTTATTTTTAAATGTATTTTTGTGAAAAATCAACGTACGTTGAAAATGTAAAATCTGTGTTAACCACAACCGAAGTGCTCGATTTAAATAGTTCAGTTGGAAATCCTCGCAAACTTAGTGACCATTGCCAGTTATTTTCCTCTGATTGTGCTAAAAGTTATAATAATGAGCCGCTTAAAAACAGTAAAAGTGAATTACCAGTTCTATTCATTCCAAAGCCGATAACCATAGACAATTCCTCAAGAAACTCTGATTTAGCAAGCGCTTGCTGAAAACCATATTTATTGATTAAAAAATAAGGAATATTTTACCAAAATGAATTCATTTGTTTTATCAGAAACAAGCAGAGAAGGATTGGCTAAAACAAGCTGCAATTTATAATAATAAAAATTCATTTTCAAACATTGAAAATGTACATTTTTTGTTGGTGGGAAATTTTCGTCAGCAACCGAACTTTTTTCTTTTAAGGCTTCATTTTTTCGAGAAGAACTTCTCGTAGGTATTTTTCTGAGTGGACTTCTGAAAAAAAAAAGATTCAATGTTTTTTTCAGAAAATAGAACAAACCTAGGAGTTGGATCGTTTTCATTATTTAATGTGGGCTCGATTTTAATATTTATTTTTCGAACTGGTATATTTTTTCTACCTCTAGTCATCATGAAGAAATTAAAATAAACGTTTGTTAGATAATATGTTAGAAATAATTGTAAAAAGTATAATTTATTAAAAATGAGCAAAATTAAAATTACCTAAAATCAGTCACAACATGATTTTTTTTTGAATGGTCTTACAACGAAATCAACAGTAATTATTAATAACTTGCGAGTATTCTAAAAAATAAACCTACATACAGTGTTTCTTTAATCAAGCTTTTGGGCTAACATAATACAAAGTATTTGAACATTTTAGTTTTTTTTTCAATTAAATATAAAAAAATAAACTGCAAAAATGAGGTAATATTGAAGTGAAAAAAGAACTTTCAAAACTATTTCATTTCAGTGATTGGGAAAACGATTGGGGGAATCATTCAATTCATAAATCACTAGAAAAAATTCCTTTTAGTAACTCCAGCAATGCAAAAACTCTCAAATCTGGTAAATAAAATTTAAAAAAAAATCATAATTCAATTTTTTAGAAATCGAAAATAAAAAAAAATATAATGTAAGTAAAAAACAATTGAATTTTTTTTTTTAATTTGATCAACCTTCGATTTTTTTCAAGAATTCTTCACTATCCGTTTTTAAAAATTTGGAGCAAATGAATGAAATTGAAGCATCAGAACTGCATACGAAAGTAAATATTCTTTAAAGTTTAAACAAAATATTAAATTAACAGTTTTAGGAAACAAAAAAACACATCAAACTTCCACCAATGGCTGTCAGGGTAAAGAAAAAAAGTTCGAATGAAAATGTTAAGAATGAATCTAATTCTCTCGGTTCTCAAAATAATTCAGTAAATTTTGAAACTGAAATGGCTGAAAAAAGCCCGTTTGCATCGAATCAAAAAATCTTTGAAACATCTTCTACAAAAAGCCTAGAAATCCAAATAATTAGTTTTGTGATTGATTAATACTTGTTTTTAGAGTTCAATCAGTCTGAAAGAAAATCAGTATGACAAACGTGGAAAAAATGAAATGGTTAATGTCTATACAAAATCAATGAATGAAAAAAAAACCAGTGAAAGATATTCATCAAGTTAGTCATAGTTTTACTAAATTTCAATTTAAATATTTTTTAAGACGATGAGGACGATCAATCTAATAATGGAACAAATAAATTATTTTCTTACAAAATAAATAAAAAGAACTACATTGAGCAGATAGAACCATTTGATCTTGTTAAAAAAACATTCGATTTCAAGTTGGAAGATAGGTTGGATTCTATTATATTTTTTCTTCAATTCTTAAAATTACGTGCACACCTGCCCTGCTTCTTAACCCTTCAAAAAATTTTTAATTTTGATTCAGGGAGAAATTAGATTCGACAGTTAGAGACAGAGTTTTAAATGATAATGAAAAAGTTAAATTTTGTCCAGAGGCATTAAACAGCTTTTTAAATAAAACGAATTTTTTTGAGAAAGGATTGAAATCATGTAATTACTGTTAGTGTTTTATTTAAAAATTTTCCCACTTCTAGCTGATTATGACTCAAACCAAGCTTGTTCAAAGTTTTCAAACACATGCATTGATCATTCTTCGCAATATAAAGATAAAAAGAAATCAGTTTTTCCTGTTAAATTTGGTGTCACAAATGATGTTTCATCAACTGCAAGTAAATGTGTAGATAATCCACAGTGGCAGAATTCAGATTTTCCAAACAATGATAATTATACGCGTAAAAAATTATCGTTGGAAAAAGAAAGGCAAAGTTTAGAATAAAAGTAGTGATATTTCAAAAAAATGAAAATTGTTTTCAGAAAAAATAGAAAAAGTGAAAAACTTTCTCGCTTTTCAATCGAAAGAGAATTTTGCTAATAGTAATGATTTATGCAAGAATTGTGGAATAGAAGGTCATTATCAGTATAATTGTCCTACAAATAAACCCCAAAGGGTTATTTGTTACAACTGTAATCAAAAAGGACATACAGCAAATGACTGTCACAATGAAAAAGTGTTCATCCCTCCACCAAACCCTTGTCGAAGATGTGGAGGGGAAGATCATTGGAATAAAGATTGCACAAATATTCCGAAAGATAGTAAGAACTATTAAAAAAATATTTTTTAATAAAAATTCCAGTCAACAATGAAATCATTCGTCCATTTAAAAAAAAGTTCGTAGAAGATGAAAAACTATTTGACGATGTCGTCGAGAATAATCGAATTTTGTTCAATGATGAATTTTCAACAACAATGGGAAGAGAAGTTACCGATTACAAAATTGCATCATTTCAAGATTTTAAACAATTATCGCCACAAGTTTTAAGTAATTTACTTAAAATGAAACATAAAAAGCCGACACCAATTCAACGGGCATCTTTTTTCCCTATTTTATCTGGAAAAGATTTTGTTGCATGCGCACATACTGGATGCGGAAAGACATGTTTATCTGTTTTATCATTTTACTAATTTAAATGTAATCGGTTTTAGTAGCTTTTTTATTACCATTGGTCACCAATTTGATAAATGATGATTGGGATGAAGAAGAATCAAATGGAGCAGCAACACCAAGGTTTTGAGAAATTCAAACTAAATAAATAATATTTCTTCAGATGTTTAATTATTGCACCAACTAGAGAATTAGCAGTTCAAACATTCAATGTTGCCAGACAAGTTACCTACAAAACTGATGTTACTGTCAGCATTGTCTATGGTGGTACAACCCGATCAGGAAATCTTCAACATTTGTTTTCTCATAAAAAGCTTGGAATTTTAATAGCTACAATGGGAAGGTTAAAAGATTTTTTAGAATCTGGAAACATTTCTCTTTCCAAGGTTCAATTTAATTCCTTATTAATTTTAAAATTTATCCTTAAACAGGTCAAGTATGTCGTGCTTGATGAAGCTGATAGAATGGTAAATAAAAAAGATTTCGGAGAAGAAGTAAACGATTTGATTGGATCCCCTGAAACGCGAAAATCACAACTCATTTTATTTAGGTTTGTTTATTCCCTCCCTAATAACTGACGAAAGTTAAATTTCAGTGCGTCATTTTCGGAAGAATTGCAAAAAACAGACTTACGAAGTGTTATTAAAAATGATTTTATTCTGACACAAGTTCATAAATTTGGAACTGCAAATAGGCAAATTGAGCAAAATGTTTTAAACGTTTCAAAATCATGTAAAAGAGAAAAGTTAATGGAAATATTGGGAATTGATATAGAAAACCATTTAGTACTACCAGGTTTATCAAACAAAAAATTGTTTTAAAATTTTAGTGGTTTCAGATGCTCGAGTTTTAAAAGAAAAAACTCTGATTTTTGTAAATTCAATTAAGTACAGTATTACTTTAGCATCAATTTTATCAAATTCTCAAGTTTCAACACTAATGGTATTTTTTAAATTTAAACTTATCGCCTAAAATGAATAATTGTTCAAGTTGCACAGTCAATTTGACCAAAAACGACGTGAAGAGATACTTGAGCAATTCCATAAAGGTGAATTTCAAGTTTTAGTTGCATCAAATGTTTGTGCAAGAGGAATAAATATTTCTCACCTTGATCATGTTATTAATTATGACCTGCCAATTTTGGAAAACTTTGATGAATATGTTAATCGAATTGGAAGGTTGCCTAAATTTAACCTAGAAAATGCTGAAATATGATTTTTTAGAACTGGTCGCGCCGGATTTGACGGAGAATCGACGTCATTTTTCTGCCCAGAAACGGATTCAGGTGTTGTAGACAAACTTATAAATGTAATTGAAGAAGCTGGCAAGGTTTGTGTTTTCTTTTAAATAAGTTTGAGAATTTTATTCTAGAAAGTACCAGAGTGGTTGGAATCTCTAAAAACAGATGGCCAAGTTTTTTCAGATGAGGAAGAAGAATTATGGTAAAATTCTAACTGATTTTTATATTGTTGTTCTGTATTTTTAATAATTTTAATGATAGTTAATATCTTCGAATAAATAATTATTATTTAAAAACCTGAAATTTATGAACAATAATTTGAAATTAGATGAATAAAAGTTAAAATTTAAATCAAAAATTGAAAGGTCGAAAAAAGCACCTGCCAAAAATTTTCAATTTAAAAAGTTCGAACTCAAGTTAAATTAATAAATTTCGTAATTATGAAGTTTTTCTCGTTTTAAAAAATGAAGCTGAAAAAATAACGTTAGAAAATAAAATTGTTTTTAATATGAAAAATACCAGTTTCATGTTGCGTTCGGTTTTTTTAACGAATGATCGGTTGAAGCCAACACAGTCTATCAGTGTTTTCAAAATAGAAATTAATCTTTCCTGAAGTTTGAAACTTTTAAGAATGAAATGTGAATATTCAACAAACATCATTAGATGCGAAAATTCGTTTAATTTCTTCCATCTTTAAAAACCTCACAATAAACTTTGTACCCTTTTTAATCACATAATTCCTTAATTTTTTTTTCTTTAAACTTCAACAAACAAAAAATCAAAAACCTTCGATCACATATCATGTTTCGGGGTGCAAATTTTAAGCTTTTGAATTCTTCAATTTCATCTTCAATCTTTAAAAACAAAATTATAACAAAACTTTGCGTTTTTTTCATAAATTCAAACTTCTTCTTTATTAAAACAAGTCCACAAATCATGAGTTTTTTGAATCCATTCCAAGTTTTCTTTCAACTGTTCCAATCCGTTCATCACTTTTTCCTTACCAATAACTGTGTCTACTCTTAGAACATGTTCTGGCAATTCATCTTCATTATTTTGTGCATTTAATTCCTAATTTAAAAACAAATTTTGTTTTGAACAATTATTTTGAATTATGACTGCACTTTTTTTAACAATGATGATAAATCTAGGGTTGCTTGAACTGCGTCTAATTTTATCGGTTCCGGAATTTTTTTCACTTCAGAAGCTACGTACTTTTTGACTTTCTGTTATTAATGAAAAAAACATTTTGTAAAGTTTTAGATAAATTTGGCTCAATTAAAACCTCAATGCATCTTGGCATATTTTCATCTTTTTCATTTTCCACTACAATTCTCCAAGCCACCAAACAGCTTTTTCTTTTGAAATTTCCGTCATCATATTCATATAAATTGAAAGGTCCCTATTAATTTTTAATTGAATTTTTTGTATTTTTTAAAATTCAATTTAAAAAAAACCCCTGGTAACGGTTCAACATTACATAACATCCGGTAACGATCATATAAATCTGGTTCTAATGGATCTAAATTCTGAAAAATGTTGAAAAAAAAAATGTATTTATGCGTTATTTTTGAAAATTACCATAATTTGTTTTTCTGCTATCACAAATCCCGAAGCGATTTCTGAACTCCAAATTTCAAAGACATTATTCGCAATAATTGGAGTAGCTTCTCGAATACAAATCATTGAGATCTTGAATTTTTAAAAGATTTTTAGTGGTGTCATTTAAATTTATAGAAGCGAAACATTTCAAATTTTAAATAGAAGACTTACTCTTAACCATTTTCGATGGAATTTGTTAACAATCCTATGATTTTGGTATTTTAGAGGAAGCTTCGTCTTTGTCAGAGAACCCTCACATTTATTTCCATATCCGGCAATTTTTACCGTATTCTGAAGGAAAAAAAAAATTAAAAAATAAGTTTAAAAAAAAAAAAACTGCAAACGTTGTTTCTGGATAGAAGAATTTTTGCCAAATATGACTGCCCCAATTGAAAATTTGGTGGTAAACGCTTGAAAATTCCTCTTTAAATTTTCTCTCTCAATTTTTGATTGAACAAATAAAAAATGTTTTTACCCATGTGGCATCACAATAAAATCGTTAATGCAATCATCACAGTTGTGGACATAAAATCGAACCAACCCTTCATAATTTGCTCTTTTTTGTTGAAACCAACTTGTGCTATCATAACTTTCAATTCCAATTATATTGACGAATTGATTCTTAACCAAATTTTTAAATAAAAATGAAAAAAAAAACACCAAAATTTTCCAACTTTATAATAAACTTCTCTTCGGGTGTTCCATGAACGTTCCAATTCGATTTCATTCTCAATATACATTCCAGGGAAATTCCTAGAATTTCCTAGAATTTTTCTAAATAAATGTTTAAAAAAAAACGATACATGTATTTATAAGCCATTTCAAATAGTAATTTTTCGTTATCCATTGTAGAGTCTCGTAGTATTCTGATTCCATTTTTCATTTCTCTTGCTCGAAAGCTAAATTCGATTAATAAAGAACCGTTTGAAGAATACTTTAGGAATAGGTTTTGATGCAGAAACAAATTAGACAAAAAACTCATAGCTTAAGTTTTCCAAACTACATTTTTTTGTTTTTTTTAAAAAGACTAAAAAGCAATAAATTAAATTACTCTACGCAATGACAACAAACCATAAGATATGATTACTGTTTTTGAGTTTTCTATAACCGAACAAAACATCAATGAATCGATAAATTCAAAAAACTCCCTTGTTTAAAAACTTTTTTATAAAAACTGTCAACTTCAGACCCAAAAATTTTAAACTTAGTGAGTTTTACTGTTGTTTTTTATTATTCTTTTAGTTTTTAAAAATGAATTAAAATGAAACCATCTATAAAAAGCATTAGAAGTCCTCGAAGTTTCCCTTTTTTGTTCCCTTTTTGGTAATGAATTTGAAGAACTTGGAAAAGAAGACACCAAATTCTGAAATAAAATTATTCGACAAATCTGTTTGTTAGGAAAAGAATCTGCTTGTTCGAATTTATTTTTGTTTTGAAATTTACCAAGTTCGTTCTGTCTTCTTGATTTTGTAAATTTGAATTTGATATTTGAGGTGAACTTTTAACTTTTTCCTCCTCGATTTCTTCTTGAATTATTTCATATTCTATCACATCTTCCCATTCTGGAAACGTTGTGTTTGCTGAAATCATTGATTCACATACAATCTATAAATTAAACATTTCTAGTATTTATTGATTCAATATTTCAAACTTCAGAATCAAAAGATCTGTCAAATGATGAAGATGATTCGTAATCTGTCATTGGACACCGATCACAGTCATAATTTACTTTAGCTTTCGTGGATTGTAAAATCTTAAAATTTTCAGTTCAATTTGAGAATTTCAAACTTAAAAATTATAAAAGTTACTTTCCGCTCTTTTTCTTTTCCAGTTTTTATTTTTTGAGATAAAATTTCAATTTCTGAATAATTATCAGCAGCATTTCTGACAATGAATTGTGGATCCCCGTAATTGTCGATAACACTGCAAATTAGGTTTTTCTTAATTAAATTTCGAAAAAAAACCATTCCGCATTGATATAAATTGAACTTGATTTCAGTCCTTCGGCATTTTTACAAACTTCATCAACATCGTATACTATTTGTTTAGTTTTTTTACATAAAAGTACAATTGGTTTTGATGTAAGATCTTCAATAATTTCAGCTTTTTCTTGCATCTGAAATTTGAGATTTAACCTTTTTAAATTACTAAAACAACTTACAAATACTTTATCTTTGTAAATACAGAAATGATCAAGTTTTTCAGCATTATCTTCTTTCATTTCCATACATTTGACAACATTTTGGTTAACATCCCACTTTCTGTAATTTCTTTTTTTTTTTTTGAATTAAAACATAAAATTACCGTATTTTTGCTCGAATAAAAGTTAAAATTAAATTATCGTAATCGATTCGTTTACGTAGTTCACAAAATAATAATTTTTCAGAAATTTCAATAAATTTAATATTTCCGATTCTATGGTTTTGCATTTCACTAGGATCTGGTATAGCATAACATGTTTTATTCTTAATTGATGTTAAAACAATCCGACAACAAACATCGATGAGATCATTTTTCTTAAAAAAAAAAGAAAGAAAGATCTCATCATTTTTAAACTTTTTAATATTTACCTCCCAAATGTCTTTAATAATTGTTTCATAACTTCGATTATTTTTTATGAATTCAAATTCAATGTTACAATTATAACTGTTTCCAACTTTAAGATATTTGATTTCTCTAAAATAAACCAAATTATTATATTCAAATTAATATATTTTATTACTCATTATTTTCGATTAGAATAACTCCCATTTTTTTAATTGTCATTGATCTATGTTCGTTGAATTTTCCTTCCGTTTTAATCTTTAAAATTCAAAAAACAGGATGAGAAATATTATTATTCTTACGTAAACACGTTTTTCTACGAAATCTGTGAATATGGTGGTGTTCTCCCATTTATCAGGAAGAAAACCTGGCAAAACTTCGTAAACACATCTGAATCCAAATGAAACATCGATTAGTGATCGTCTTAAAATGTTTTCTTATTAGAACAATTTAAACGAAATGATTTTTTGAGAAAACAACTTTGCTAAACACACAAAAGTTTCTCCAAGGGAAAAAGGATTTGGAACTTCAGAATTTGGAAAAATTAAATATCCAAGTCTCCAAGACCATATAAGTGATCCTTGGTTATTTGAGGAAATTATAATTCCTTCTAAAGGACCATAAATAACTGTTGGAGAAACATATGGAAATGTCTGAAAAGGTTTTTGAATTTATTTTAAGAAGAACGAATAAAATGAAATGAACACTTTGGCGTTGAAATTTATTATAAACTGGAACCATTGGGGTTTTTGTATGATGAATCCAGACAACATTATCAACCCCTTTGAATTTTATGTCATCACTAAAAAAAATAATTTTTGAATTTGGTTGATTAATTTTTAAAATTAGTATTATTGTATTAATTTTAAGTATTATTGACCATTTATAAACTCCAACGCGAAAAGTGTTTAATTCTTTAGGATTTTTAAAAACAGCATTTTTTAATTTGTTTAAAATCGAGTCTACAGCAACTTTGAGAATTGCAACCTTTAAAAAAACATTGTTTTAATCAAGAAAATTTTCAACTTTTCCAAAATCTGAATCATCAAATATATAATATTGTTTTGATTTATTATTTTTCTCAATTGATTCATAAACTGTATTCATTTTATTTCTTTCAAAATGAACAAATCCTTTAATCTAAAAATAATGTTTTTTTTTCCTAATATTAAAAAAATTTCCTTACTACAACGTTTTTATTGAATACACTGACATCTCGAAGCCATTCGATAGAACATTTTTCAACAGACTGAAACTTTACATTTTAATTTTTTTTTAAATATTAAACATACCGAAACTTCCCAAGATGAACCAACGTTTTGTATTGAAATTTTAATGGCATCTCCGAGACTCGGGGCAAAACGAAATAAGTCCAAATCGATTAATACAAGTTTTCGTTCTTGGAATTCAGAAGAGAAAATAAAAACTTGGCACTAAATTTAAAAAAAATTTATTTTGACAATTTAAAAAAAAAAGAAACCCAATTTTCATCTTCATCTTTCTGTAAAAATTTTAGAATAATTCCATATCGTACAAGAGACATTCTGAATTAATTTTTATTTTCATTTTTTAAATTTAATTCTTATTTTTGTTTAAATTGAATTTGTATTTTTTATGCATATATTTTAAATGTTGAAATTTCAATTATTTGAAATAGAAAAATACATTTCTGAGATATTTTTTAATAAAAGCACGAAATTTAAGTTTTGCAGGGCAGAAATGACGCTCTACGGAAGTTGGTTCTTTGTCAAACCTGACGCAAAAATGCACGTTCCCCAAAAAAAAGTTCGCCAGTTTTGCACTTAAAAATTAAAAACCAAGAAAATTGTTGTATTTACATGGAGATTTCATTGATTTTAATAATTATGAGTTTGATTCTTTTAAAATTTCAGCACTTATGATTTTTTTTACTAGTTCGTTTAATAAGTGTTCTCTTTTACAATAAAAGACGAGTTTATCACTCCAAAAGAATCGTCATCCTTTTATAGACGCAACAACATTAAATTGAGTGAATAATATAGTTCAAACTTCCACCAAAAACAGCGTACAATGAGTCTTTTCATTCAACAATTTATTTAAATCTGGAATTCACAAATAACAACAATTTGACTTTGAAATGCTGTTTTAAAACATGCAAAGTCTATGCGAATCCATTTCAATTAAAGAGATGATGGAAAAGTTAAAGAAAGAACAAGAAGAAGCAGGAATTACTAGAAGAAAAGTAGTTGAAAAAGACATAGAATCACGATAGAAAAGGAAAAAAGTTAACCTAAAAATAAATGAAAAAACCATAAAAATAAAACATAAATTTTGCTCTCTTTGCCCCTCCAGAATATTATTTATTCGAAAATTCCAGTGTTTACGTCACATTCGAATTCATCACATGATGATGATGCATATCCTTCACAATCACTTCCCATTTCATCGATATAACTGGCAATTGGCGACGGTGATCGTCTTTCTTCTTCTTTTTGCACCAATTTTTGCCTAAATTTTTCAATTCAAGTTTGTTCGTTTCTAATAATTCAAAATGAAACCAACCAGCATTCTCTTCCAGAATAATAATAAACTGGTGGAACAGGATGCTCACTGTCGACTGGAATTGTAAATGCTCCCATTTGTTCCCAAACAAGCCATTCGCCAACTCGAAGTTGACGACTTTTCATCAATTGTTGTGCAATATCTGTTCCATCAAGTGTTGGCCCAATTATAGTTCCAAAATGTTGTGGTTCATCAACATCACTGGCCTAAAATTATTCATTTTTTAGCCGTACATTTTACAACAAGGAAAAAAAAACCAACATGAAGTGGTTTGCACAACGGATTAATATCCATTTGTCGACATCCAAACGAACCATAAACACCATCATTTGTTTGATAAATAAATCCAACACCATCATCAAATGCATCATTAGTGATAAATTTGGAGTCCAATGCTTTTTTTCCAATCACATTTGTGCACAATGTAAAAGCATTTTTTACTAAAAATTGTCCGAAATTCACTGATACGTCGACATTTGTTTCAAAAAGCTCATCGACAGTTTTATTAAGAGATGAACAAAACTGAAATTATTCAATTTTTAATTTAAAAAAACCAAAAATTTAAAAAAAACCTGAACAAAATTTTGGCAGTTAACATCTCCTTGAGTTGGTATTGTCAAACTACCAATGGCGATTCTTTTCAAATCTACAAATTTGGCTGACGCAGTATCAAAAATTGATCTTGCATCATGAAGTGCACAGAAGTTGTCATCGATACTTGTCTGAGAGCCCAATTCAAAGCTGAATATTTTTATATTAAAAAAGAAGATAAAGACAAAACAATTACTAAATTCCAGACAAATTGGCATTTAAGAAATGAGCTAAGTCAATAATTGACTCAACATCATCAACACAACAGCCAAAAGGAATTTCAGAGTTTGAATATTGTAGATTAACAGCTAACAGAATTCTGCAAAATAATAAATATTTAAAATTGTTTTATTCAGATTCTCCTACTCAGATTCTGGTGATGCACTCAAAACATCTTGCAATTGCTTTTCAGATTCAATTACAAATGTTCCGCATCCAATTTGTGCTGCATTTCGAATCGTTTTTCTTGTCAATAATTGCGAGCACATAATTATTCGAGCTGGCTCAATATGAAGAGATGCCTGTAACTTACTCATTTGTCATTGTTCTTTCATTAAAAATGTCTTTACCAGTTCTAATTCTGGAGTATTCGCTACAACAAATGACATTTCTTCATGATTTGCCAAAATTCTTGCCAATACAGGATCTGCATTATATGCAACTGAATACGACATTCTTAATCTTGGCGAAACCATTCGAAGAGCTTCATATCGCCGTTGTACAGCGGCCACATCCATTATGAAGAATGGATGTTGCGATAATACATGATCAGCTACATGCCGAGCCATGTCTATTGGAGCACGATACTCATCAGAAAGAACCGCAATTGATTGCTCGCCGAACTTTTCACGGCACCATTCGGATTCACCGGCTGGTGTATAATATGTCGATGATGGAAGACGATGGCGAACCATCACACTATTCACTTTTTTGATAACTTCTAGAAATATGATTAAAATTGTTTCCTTTTCCTTTTCTATTTTCAAATTTACCTTGAATAGAAAAATAGGAAATAATAAAAAAGAATTTAATATAATTATAAACGTCTGATTAACAATCACCAAGTTATGGTGGGATATGCCGATTATTGGAGACTCGTGATGCAAGTTCTTCACGCGAGCTCCACGAAACGGCCTCTGGGGGGCAAAGACGAGCTGGAGACGATAGAGCTATTGATTGAATTTTGATAGATAGAATCAAGTGAACGTGAATGAGTGCCGTCAATTGAAACAACCGACAACTCGAAACACGAACACTGGTTTGATTTGAAATAAATAAAATCCAATTGAAATTGATTGGAATTGAATTTTAAACTTCTGCTATTTATGTACGATTAAATTACTTCGTAGAAGAAAAAACTTGATTAAATGCAAATATGAGGTTTTGATAATCTGAAAATATAATTTTTTTTAAACGTTTTTATAATTAAATATTTCACAATTCTTTTTTTTATTTATTTAAAAAGGTATCTAATAGCAACTAAAATGCTAAAATCTTATGAAATATTTGTTTTTTTCAAAGAAAAGATTAAACACATACTTCAGGCAATCGGATCGGGATCCCAAGGTGGTTCGGCGTTTTTGTCTAATTGAAGCTGGCTAGCTCTGAGTTGTGGCTTAGCAAAAATAGCAAGTGTTACTTGCTCGATTTCCTGCAAAGTATTTAATTGTATTTCATCAAATTTCTAAATCCAAGAAAAAAAAACAACTTACGCAGCCGCTTAAGGGCGGTATAGAAGACTCGTTAGATTCCTCGGCGGTGGGAATCTTTGGAAATTAGTCGGGGACAGTCAAAACCCACGTCCATACACACTCAATCCCTCGGAGTGTACGGGACGAAAAAAGAAGAAAACTTTCAGTTACACGCAAATAAAGGACAAATCCAGAAATAGAACTTGTCTGAAAAAAATTAAACAAATTAAACAAATAGTAAAAGCTGGAATATTTCAAGAAATTAAAAAAAAAACGAAATTTTAATATTTTTTCCGACAAAATTTCTAGAAAACGAAGCTTTTGAAAAAATTATCACTACTAACATATTATCAAAAATTTAATAATAGAGAGTCGGAAAAAAAACGATAAGGATAGAATATAATGAAACAATTTTTTTGTATTACTTCTTTGTTGAATAAAATTCATTTTTATATCGAAAAAAAGTTAACTCTAAGCGAAAATGAAAGAAAGAAATTGTTTTTTATCATTAAAAATCAATAGAAATGATAGAAAAAATATTTAAAAAAATGCGGAGAAAATTATGACTGCTCTTATTATCTTTTCGAATGATAAAAATTCCTATTCAAAATTTGATTGGTCAATTGATTGAAAAAATATCACGTGACTTGAATAACAAAAATAATAATAAAAATTAATAAAAAATACTATCAGGTACGAAGATAAAAGATTATTTCTTAAATTGCAACACTTCCCTTCTTTTTTTAGTCAAAACTTTTTGCCAAAATATGAGTACAACTTTTTTGTCGATTTTTTAAATATAAATATTCATACATCGAATATTGTTTTTTAGTTTTATTCGCCGAAAAAACGATGTCACAAGAACATATTTTAGAAAAAATTCCGCTAGAATATTCAAAAAAAATGTAAAACTCAAAATTCGATAGGTAATCTACTTTAAACAACCATTTCTTCAGTCAAAAATTTCAAAAATGTTTTCGTTAAGATTTGAAAATGATGTCACGTTTCTTCAAAATTATGAATTTGAATAAATTATTTAGATTTAGAACATTTCTTGTAAAAAAGTACATTGTACTTCTTAACCATTTTCCTATTAATGAAGAAAATGATAAAATAATTCAAGAAAATTCTAAAAACAATCAACAAATGGAAAAATAGAAAACAGCTTGAGAAAAAAATGATTTTAGCTAGAAAAGATGAATGATAAATCAACAAAATTTTTATTACCTCATGTCGTTCGTAATATGAAAAAGAAAACAATTATAGTGAAAACCGGAAATTGACAAATCACTTTTATGTATTAAAAAATAATTTCACATTTCATTTTTTGATATTAAATTTCGAAATGTATCAAACTTTAAAATGGAATTGGTTTTTATCAATGCTTCTGGAAAATGATTCAAATTTGGCCAATAATTTTCTTCTTTTTTTTCTTTTAAAAAACAAAAGGTCAAACTTGGTCAAGTTTGTTCATTCAAAAAGTATTTAAATATTCGTTTTTTTTCGAGTTTTGAAATTAAATATAAAAAAGAAAAACAGTTTTTAAGATAAAATTTTGTTTAAAAAGATGAGACAAGAAAAAAAAACGCCAGTAATAATCAGGAAAAATGCCTAGATTCAACTGAAAATGAAATAGCATTTTAAAAAAAAGAGAAAAAGAAAGAAAAAAAAAGAAAATTGTAGAAGCTTTTTGAGCGAATAGAAATCATGAAAAATGGCAAAAACTCTCTTACTTTTCTCTTATATTTCATTTTCTTCTCGGTTTGTCGAAGGCGATAGAGAACAAAATGAGAGACCATCGAATGTAGAGAGTCAACAGACAACGAGGTTAGGGTCTCACAACGAAAGCTTAAAACTGAGCGAACGAGTGGTAAATAAAAAAACAGAGCGAGGGCGGATGAAAAAAAGGAAAAATGAGCAGTAAAAGCCGGAGAAGAAAAAGTTATTTTCGGACATTGGTCATATGAGAAGGATAGAGAAGTAAAGATCGAATTAAGAAAATAGCTTTTTCTTATGACTTGATATATGTATATTTCGTCATTATTCTATTTTTTTCCAAGGGGTAATAGAAATTTTAAAAAAACACAAGAAATTCTTCTTTTTTTTAATATTTTAAAATGAAAAAAAAAAACAGATTTGAAGAGAAAGCAAATTTCAATTCACTACAAAACGTTTCCAAATTTTTTCCAGCGAAAAAAAAATTTAAAAAAAGCAAATTTTTGTTTTCGATTTAAAAATTATTTTGTTTTATGTGGAATTTGTTGTGAATTTCATTTCCGATAAATGAAACGAACAAAAAATAAATCAAATTTCAAAAAGAAAAAAGAAGAAAAAAACAAATGAATGTGTACTTCAGCTGAGCTGTAATCATTAAGTGCATAATCGTTGAAAAGTTTACTAAAAATATAACCTCAAATGAAAGCTGTTATGGAAATTTAATACTTTCAGTCAAATGACGGGGATTATTATTTAAACTTTTCGCCAAAAAAAAAAAGAGAAAGTAAAAATTGAGTAAATAAGCCAAACTTCCTGGTTCAGTTTCATAACAAATTTGCATTTGATAAAAAACCAATTTTCTGTCAAATTGATTCAGTTTGAAAAGAAGTTTTATTGAATAATCAGAAAAATAGCAAAATAATTCATTAATCGACAACAATCATTCCAATAATTGCAAAAACTGTAATTGCCAAGCCAATTAATTGTTTTGTTGAAGATGATTCATTTTCCGTCATTTGTTCGCCCATCAAATTTCCAATCCAAATTGTTGAAATCAACTGAATCGCATTTACACATGGCACAACAATTGTAACTGGTAAATTAACCACAAGAATATTGAAAAATATCTGGAAATTATTATTTGAATTAATTAAAACATTCAAAATGTTACAGATGCTAATTGATTGATGGCAAATGGGATTGAAAATCTCCAATCTAAAAGAAATTGAAAGAATCTTAAAATTATATAAAACAATGATTCATTCGTCCTTCTTGACGAATTCTCCATCTGAAAACTTATTTTAATCTATTTTTGTTCCGTTTTTTTTTTTTTTTCCCTACATTTTTGTTTCTAACACTTGCTGCTCTAATCAACGGAGTTGTGGCTCCCCACACAAATCCAATGGAAACCATCAAGAAAATGCATAAAATTCCACATTCCGCCATTTGATGTCTATCAAAAAATGATCACATATGTGATGCATGAAAGTTTTTTTTTCTTTTTTCAAATAAAATAATTATGAAACATTCTGACAATTTCAATAATAAAAACACAAACTTCAAAATATTTTTATTTTTTCTTATACACAACCTGTTTTATTTCAAAATTATAAGGGCATTCTAAAATATTTTCTTTCATTTTATTGTGTTGCCATTATTTCTTTTTCTTCCCAATCGGGATTGTTATATCTTAAATTTTTAAATTTTAATTCAAACTTCCGCTTTTATTCTTCACCTATAATGTGCAATTCTGCACAATTGAGCCAAACCAGTGCACATTACAAAGAAATTGACACTGCTCAAATAATAATTGACTGGTGTAATTACTAAACAATATCTTGTCCAAATCGAACCAGTTGCAAAAAGTGCAGAATTCTAAAAATTAAGATCTTTTCAAAATTTATTTAAATTCTAAATAAATTCACTTGATAAACTGACAATTTGTCAGCTGGTCTTGCCAAATCTGCCAATCCGGCTCCAACCAAAGCCCACTTAATTGTTGGAGCCCAAAAGAAAACCTTAAAAGCTTTTATTAGTTTTTTAAAAGAACTCCACGAGATCAACAATTCTCACTGTTTTTGGTCCAGCAGCATGATTCCAAGCCGGCTTTGCAAATGATGGAAGAATTGGATAAACAAACTTATCACCTGCTTTGCATAAAGCCTGATAAAGAAGTCGGTGGGGACCCATAACTGAAAAGAAAATTGACTTTTTTGATATAAAATGTGAACGATTTGATTTGAATGAACTCGCAAAAATAGAGAAAACAGCGATCACGCGAGCGATTTTTCACTTTTCGCTTCTTATCACTCGTCAATACTTTTGTTTACTTTTTTTTTGGGTGAAAAATAAATTTTTCCAAAATTTGTTAACGAACATTTTTCTGATTTTTTATAAGAAAAAAGTTTTAAAAAAATTTAAAAATTGGTATTCAGAATTCTCTTTCAAAAAGATAAATTTTTGAAGATTCAATCAACTGTTTTTATCAAAAAAATTTTGTTTTATTTTCACAGAGAAATCTTTATTTTCCATTGATAGTTTAAGAAGAAAAATAAAATGATACGAAAGTTTTTGAAAAGGGAGAAATACGACCAATAAATGAAAAAAGAAAAAAAATATTTCACAACATTTTTATGGGATTGAGTGATTATAGTCAGATGGAATCCACAAACATCTGAATCTTTGAAAAAGAAAAAGTAGTTTTTGGTGCTTTTCAGAAAATGTGACGTGGAATCACAGAAATTTCAGATAAAATTTCGAATTTGGAAAAAAAAAATGAAAAGAGAGAAAAGAAAAGGAGAGAAGAGAAAGAGAGAGAGAGAGAGAGAGAGAGAGAGAGAGAGAGAGGGGGGGATAAAAAAAGGGGAGGGCGAGGAAGCGAGAAGGTTGGGGAGATAAGGAAACTATGGAATTGATTTGAAGACGATATTAAAAATTCGACATTTTTGAAAATAAATTGATTTTTTTTTTGCAAAAATATACAGTAAAATTCATATTTTTTCCGTTAGAAAATGGAGAAATGAAGAACGAAAAATAGGACTAGAGAATACCTAATGATAAGGACAATTTGAGATAATAATTAGGTAATTTTTCAGTTGATTTGAGTTTTCTTTTATTTAACAACATCCTGAAGATCCGCCAAGTCCACCAGAAGCATTTCCACCTGGTGAATTTGGTGAACTTGGTGAATGCTGTGGTCCCAACTTGATTCCATTTGCCTAAAAAAATTAATTCAAATTTTTTTTTAAAAGTGAAAATTTCACTTCATTATTTATATCAAATACTCCTTCTTGAATTTTACGGTAAATTTCTTTAGCAGTATCAATGAATGCCTGAAAACAAATAACTTATTTTTTAAAAATAGATAGTTTTTTGAAACCTCTTCAACATTGGCTGCAGTTTTAGCACTTGTCTCCATGAAAACAAGTCCATGTTCCCTAGCAAATGCTTCTCCTTCTTCTCGTTTAACTTCTCTTCTTGCTTCCAAATCGCTGTAATAATAAACTTCTTAAACTGACAGTAAATATTAAGTATCAAATAATAATTTCTTGTTTTTTAAAAATTTATGAAACCTTTTTTTAAAAGAAAAAAAATGTTTTGAAAAGGAACACAAATATTGAAAAATATGGCAACTCTAAACACAAAATTTTTTGTGTCAACTCAACCAAACACAGCTATAAATTATTGTTTCTAGCAATAGAATGCTACACAACAATATAAAACTAAAAAACAAGAAAAAAGGATTTTTACCTTTTATTTCCAATCAACATTATAACCATGTTTGAATTACTATGTTGCCTGGCATCTTCTAACCATGAAGTTAAATGATTAAAAGTGTCTCTTCTGTAAGAAAAAGAATGAATTTCAAGTTTGTTTTTCAAAAATCCCACCTCGTAATATCATAAACAAGAAGAGCACCAGCTGCTCCTCTGTAGTAGGATCTTGTGATGGAACGGAAGGATTCTTGTCCTGAAATTATGATATTTCAGTAATTAAATGGTTTCCAATAAATACCAGCTGTATCCCAAATTTGAAGTTTAATTTGTTTTGTATCAATCGTCACCATTCTTGCTCCAAATTCAACACCTGAAAAAAACGTTGCTTTTCTTTTAATATAAAAACAAAGATAACTAACCAATTGTCAGATCGTGAACTGGCTGGAATCTTTTATCTGTGAATTGAAGTAAAAGACATGATTTTCCAACACCGGTGTCACCAATGATAATATATTTGAAAAGGTAAGCATACGACATTTTTATCTGTCAGTAATTAATTTACTTTAAAAATTTATGAAAAAAAGAGAGCATTGCAATGAGTTTTAATCATTAAAAAAATAAAACTCAAATAAAATGCAAAAAAAAAGAAACGTTAGTTGACTTTTATGGTTAAAAATGCGTAAAAAATGTATAAAGAATTTAATTAAAGAAATATTTAAGCGAGTGAGATGAAGTATAAAAATCATCAATTTCATCACAAATAAATACCCCGCGAAACACTTATTTATGATTTCGAAATAAATGTTTTTTTTTCAATTTGAAGCAACATTATTTCTGATTTTTTCGTTAACTTTCTCTCGAAAATTTATCACATTAATTTTTAAACAACAATATTTTTCCCTCATCAACCCTTGCTCTTATAAAAATTTCCATTTAAAGCAAATTAAGCAAAAGTTTTCATAGATAATTAAAGACGATTTCAATAGCATTAAACTGAGAAAAACTAAAGAAAAGAAACAAGCAACGGGCGTCTCAACCAACCACTAACCAACTAAAAAAAAAGAAGGAAAAAATCGAAGAGAGCGAGTGTGTATGTATGAATGCGAGTGTCTGATGAATGTGTGGCCAACCCTGTCAGATGACGTGTTACGCAAATTTGCACATATTTACATGAAACAGAAGCATTCTTTAATGAAACGAAATCAATAAAATGAAACATTTTGATATTCTTTTAGTAAACAAAATTCCTTCTTTCATTTTTTCAAATTTTATCTAATCGATATTTGAAAAAAAATCGTGTTGCTGTGCGCAAATCATTTTGTTTTTTAACTAAACTTTTTTCAATTAAAAAAATGTTCACAATTTAAGTTTTAGCATTCAAATTATTTTAAAACTAACAATTCCAAGTTAATTTTTATTTAAAAAGAAGAGAGAAGCAATTAGTTTAAAAAAAAACTCGTTAACCATGTTAATCTTCAGTAAGCTTTTATGAATTCTATTAATATAGTGAACTATTTTATTCGTTCATCATTGAAAAAAAGAAGAAACAATGTTCCGACAAACAATGAGTTAACGACAAATTTCACAAGTCACGAGCGATTTCACGTGAAAAGGAGAAAATAACTGCAACAGTGAAAAAAGAGAGGGTGGAAAAAAAACGCGACCCACACTCTTTCGCAAAAGATTTTGAAAACCGCTCAAAAATGTCGCTAACCTAGTGGAAATTTAAAAATATAATTACTAAACGAGAGACTTTAGATACAGCAAAAATGGTGAAAAGAAGTAGAAAGAAAACTGAAAAGGAAAATCGATTAAAATGCGAAGGCAACCGCGACAAAGAGAAAAATAAGCGAATGAAGAAGCTTCAATGATCGCTTTCATCGTTTCTCAATTTCTTTTTCTCTTCTTTTTATGTGTGCTCACTCTTCCAATTACGAGCTTTTCTCGTCTCGTCTCTTTTCTTTTTTTTATATTTTCAATTCTCTATTTCTCATATAAAGAGAAAAAGGAATATTGCCTCGAGCAGATTTCGAATAACCATCAACAAAAAAAAGAAGAAGAGATGGAGAACGTATTTCCGTTTTTTCATAGATGTAATCTCTTTTCTTTTTTTTTTGCTTTTTGGTATAACTTTGAGCGACATAAAACATAAACTCTATTTTCAATAAAGAAAAATAATATTAAAATGAATAATTAAAGAAAAATTTAAACATTTAAAATAATACTCGCAAGATATTTGCACGATTCAAATAGAGAAACCGATTTTTTTCTTTTTATGAAGCAAAAATCATTTAAAAAAAAAGTTTGACATTTTGTACTTTTTTGGGTTTAATAGATAACAAAAATGTGCGATAAAACACATTAAACAAACTTACAGTACTGGCCATAAATATAGAGCAATATTGGTTTTTTGAGAATAACTTTTCACAGGATCGCTTTGAAAATGATTTACGTAAAATACCCTTACGCATAATTGCAGACAATGATTTGCATCATACAATTTTTTTTTTGAAATTTTGTTCATTTTTTTTTCAAGTTTTAAAGTTTTTTTTTGACAGTTATTTAAGCTTAGATTTTTTCATAGATTCATAGATTTTTCGGTATTTTTTTTATTTTTAAGGTATGAATAAAGTTCCGAGAGGTAAAACATTCCCACAAGATACTAAGGAAGCCATCGTCCGTGGACACCAACTAGGGAGGTCTGCCAAAGACCTAGCGTATCAGTTCGACTGTAGTAGTTGGACAATTTATAGTATTTTAAGACGTTTTAAGATTCAGGTTAGATAGAAATGTAGTATTTTAGTATTTTGAATCTTTAGGGAGATGTTTCTGTGAAAAAACAGCCCGGCAGACCAAAGAAAACGTCTCATGTTATGGATCGCAACATCGTCCGATGTTTGATAGAAGACCCTAAAAGGACATCAACAGATATCCAAAAGCTTGTTGATGGCCCATATGAATCGTCTCCGTCTCAAAGAACTATTCGAAGACGGTTACAACAAAAAAGACTCCACAGACGTCGTCCAGTCAAGAAGCCTTTCATCAACGAGAAGAAGAGGAAAGCCCGTGTAAAGTAGTGAATTCATTTCTAATATATACTTTTATCGTATTAAAAGACGTCTAAAAATCTCAGAACAATCAGAACGGATACCTGTGAAAAAAGTTATTCTCAAAAAACTAATATTGTTCATATTTATAGTCAGTACTGTATATCAGAGAATAAAATTTCGCCAAATTTCATCTTTTTATTTTGGAAACATTTGAAACAATTAAAAAAAATTGGCAATGGAATAAGAATGGAAGACAAAAACAAAAATAACAATAAATAAAAAAGAAATAAAATTACCGGAACGGTAAAACTGTAATACATTACATTAGAAAGTTTATAATATAAATAATTGAAATATTGGTTTTCAAATTAGTAATAGAAAATGAATGAATTAAACTTTTGAGTTGTTCAATTTCAAACTGTGTCTACTTTTGATATTGTTCAATTTATCATTAATTTCATCTGAAAAAAACATTTTTTTAAACAAAATAAGTGTAAACTTAAAAAATTCGCACCATTTTGTGCTGCAAGGTCGATTAATTTTTCTAAATGTTTCTTCAGAATCATTTCCGTTTTTTCCAATGGAGCATCTTGTTTTGATTTCAACGCGCTCGATTGCAACGTTTTCAGCTGAAATAATTTTTAAAATTAAAAATTATTGGAAAAAAAAAACGAACTGATTCTAATATTTGATCTAGGTCAAAATCAGCCGATTTTATCTGAGCATCTACATTCAACATCATTTGAGCACTGAATATTTTAAATTAACTTATTAGTAAAATAAAATACATTTATATTCTTACATTTGAACTCTTTGAACATCGTGCCTATTAGAGTACCGACTATCCAATGGAAATTTATACTCAAGGTTTGTCCATTCTGGTAAATTAAGTTTCTGTTCTAATTCTGCAACAATTTCTTCGACATCTTAAAAAATGTTTTAAAAGTTTTTTTTTTAATTTTAAATTAGAAAACCATTTAGTGCAGATGTCATAGACCCAATGTTAAAATTCAATTTTTTGCAGCTCGAGCTCAATTCATCCATATCATTAAAAAGTCCCATAACTTTTGGCTCTAAGCTTATAAGTTCTCTGTCATATGAGTTTAATTCAATAATTTTGTTGTGGAATGTTCTTTCTTGTTTCACAATTTCTGAGTGATAACTGTTGACAATCTAAAAAATAATTTGACAGATTAACATTTGAAAGTTTTAAAACTTCTTGAAGAGCATTAATAAATGTTTTACTATCGTTTCCAGCTAAGGCAGCTTTAATTTCTTCTTCTGAAAGAGAATCACTTCCACTAGCTCCAATTTTTAACGTAGATGGTGTTGAAGATGTTTTTAAACCTCCAAGCGTTGTCGCTGTCCACCTACGAAATATAATGCTAATTATAAGATTAAAAAATGAAATTACCCTGTTCCTTTTGCCAGTGGAGTTGAGTTCAATCCAAGAGATGGAGTTGACGTTTCAGCGGGTTTCGAAGTTGTTAACGAAAGTGACGGGGTAGATGGAATAGAAGTTGTAGCTGTTGTTCCGAGCGTTGAAGTTGTTGAAGAAGTCGTTTTAGTACTTGACCCAAATAACGAATCCGCTGGTGTTTGAGCTGTTGTTGCTGTTGATTTTAAAAGCCCAAGAGATGGAGTGGTTGTAGTTGAAGCCGCTACTGGAGCTGCGGCTGTAGTTGATGCACCAAAAAGTCCTGTAAGAACGTACAATGTATTTACTTATTTTAAAAATAATGTAATACCTAAAGATGGCGTAGTAGTCACAGTTGCTGGGGTAGAAGTTCCTGTTGTTGTTGCTCCAGTACCAAACAATGACAATCCAGAAGTCAATGAACCTCCGGCAAACGCTGGTTTTGCGGCTGATGTAGTTGACACTAAACTTGCGTTAGAAGCTGGGGCTTGAGCTGGGGCTTGAGTTGGAGCTGGAGCTGGAGCAGGAGCTGGTGCTGAGGTTGAAATTGAACCGAACAATCCTCCAGAAGTAGTAGTTGTTGTTGTTGCTGCAGTTGACACCGGCATTACTGATCCAAATAATCCAGTCGGTTGAGCTGATGAAACTGCCGTGGCGGCGGAATTTAATGAAGTTCCAAATAACCCGCCACTAATTGAAGAATTAGCTGTTGTTGTTGCTTGAGCATTCGATGTTACTGTTGTACTAAATAAGCTTCCAGTAGAAGGAGCAGTTTGTTTTGTCGTATTTCCAATTTGACCACCGCTATTTGATGATGCTGTTGTTGAGTTTCCAAATAAACCTGTCGCAGGAGATGAAGCTGCGGGCGCTAAGGAATTCGTGCTTCCAAACAGCCCTGTTGGAGTGGCAGTCGCAGTGGACGTATTAAACAAGCCTGTAGATGTAGTTGATGTTACAGCAGGTTGTGAACTAAATAACCCTCCTGATGAAATAGGGGCCCCTGCGGATGATGTTCCAAAAAGTCCACCAGTTGCTGGAGCAGTACTTGTTACAGTTCCACCAAAAAGTGACCCAGTAGGTGCTGCAGTTGTGGTATTATTTGACGAGCCAAACAATCCAGTTGACTGTGTGGCAGCTGGAGCTGTGGAAGTTCCAAAAAGTCCTTTTGTGGGGGTAGGCGCTGCAGCCACTGTTGAAGTTACAGCTGGAGATCCAAAAAGATTTGTCGATGGTGTTGAAGATCCGAATAGTCCTGTCGGTGCGGCTGTTGTAGTAGAAATACTTCCAAATAATCCACCAGTTGTTGGAGCTGAAGCTGGAACAGTTGATGATCCAAACAAACCACCAGTTGTTTGTGCTGGAGTAGCATTAGATGGTGCTGCTGTCGATCCAAACAATCCTCCAGTAGTCTGTGCTGGAGCAGGAACAGTTGATGATCCAAACAAACCACCAGTTGCTTGAGCTGGAGCAGCATTAGATGAAGCAGCTGAAGATCCGAACAATCCTCCAGTTGTTGCTCCTGCGTTTCCTCCAAAAAGTCCCCCAGTTGCTGGTGCTTGACCAGTGGATGTTCCAAAGAGACCAGTTGTAGGTGCTGAATTTGCAATTTTTTTATTTTTTAACTTAAAAAAACTTTATATTACCGGTAGTGTTTTGTGTTGTTCCGAACAAACTTCCAGTTGGCTTTGTAGATGTATTGGTTGCTGCACCTCCAAAATTAAAATTAGTGCCTAAAAATATTAAAAACTATTTTTTTAACAAAAATGTTACCTGTTCCAGAGGTTGTATTAGCTGGTTGACCAAAAGAAAATCCAGTTGAGGCTGTTGTTGATGCGGGCTGGGAAGGATTATTCCCAAATAACGAACCAGTTGGTTTCGTGCTTCCAAACATGTCTGAAAAAAATAATTGTTGATTTAGAAAAATGTTTAAAACTTCAATATGGTTTTCAAAAATTGTAGAACAAGAAAAATAAGAAAGCGCAAAAAATGCGATTTTGAAAATAAATACGTTACACCGTTTTTACGAGCTTGACCGTAGTTTATCACTTTACATATTTTAAATTTAAACTTCAGTTTTCTTTTGATATTAGGAATAAAGAAGCAAGAGCTTTAAAATTTAAAATTTAATACTTAAATTTGTTTGTCTGAAACTTGAAATATTGCAATTAATATTCCCACTCAATTGCTTTCTGTAAATCTCATCACAATTCAAATATTTTATAAAATAAATTCTCATATTCAACGTTTAATACAATAAAAAACATTTCAAATTCAACAAACACATTTTCTAGTAATAATTTTAGAATTACGATCTAAAAATCTTTCATACCATTGTAAACTCGCTCTATCGCCCAAAGCATTAAACCCAAGCAATTCTCTAATTTTAGAATTGTGTCTCACCAGTAGTCATTGTATAAATTCTCTTAAATTTCTATACTTTTTCATACCCCGTGCCTCTTCGTCTCGATTGTCACCAAGTGAGTCCTCGCCGTAGGGCTCTTCATCTCAATTCTTTTTTAAATATCTCTTTATCCTTTCAACCAATAGATAAAACTTGATTTTGTCATCATTTTATTATCAACAATTTTTTGATAACTTCAATTTCACAATTGATTAATAAAATATCATATCATCTTGATTATCGTTTTATTAGGACCGATTTCTTCTTTTTAATTGTATGTTTGAATTTCATTCAAGTTTATTTTAAAAAAACAGATGATGTGTGCATAAATAATATCGAAATTTGATTCTAAAAAAATCAATCAATAACTTAAAAACACTCTTGAAGAAAACCAGAAAAACAACATTTTTATTAAATGAAAACAATATTTTAAAAATTATCAATAATTTTAAATGAAAAAAATCGATCATACACCGAAATACAACTCAAATTTTTCGCAGATTCAAGCATGTCTTTTTTTCTTATCTCATTTTTTACTTGATAATTAATGTTTGAAATTGGGCATTCAATTTTATTCAATTTTCCCAAAAAAAAAAATTATTTTTCAAACGTGTGTTTCATAATTTTTTATGTTTTATTTTTTTTAATGAGTCTAAAAATAATCAGTAGAATACGAAACAAAATTACAGAAAATTAATGCCAGTGAGATGCTCGTTGATTTAGTGAGTGCTGCTCAAAAAGAAGATTGGCCGGAATTACGACGAGTATTTTATAAACACTGGTTAACAACATGTCCAAAAGTCTTTGGTATTAGTCCAGAACAACCCTGGGATAACACAGCTATCAATGATAAAGCAAATAGTATTTATTTTCTTTTCTTTTTCTTTTTTTTTGAAAAAAGTATATTTCAGATGAAAATCTATTGGTGCCATTAGTAAGTACTTTTTGCGCAAATTCAGAGAATGTTGAAACATCATTGATTGGTTTGAATGCATTAGCTGGAACTGATCCAAATAAAAGCAATGGACAAATATGTGGTCATGTTTTTAAAAATGGAGAATTGACTTATACATGTATGGATTGTGCCCAAGATGGAACATGTGTTATGTGTCTGACATGTTTTGAATCATCTATTCATAAAAATCATAAATATCGAGTAATATTTATTAAAAGTAAAAAAAAACAAGTGAAATTTCCAGATGCATCCATCGTCGGGGTCTGGATATTGTGATTGTGGAGATCCAGATGCATGGAGTGATGGTTACGCATGTACAATTCATGCTAAAATGTTTTTAAAGAATTAACTAAACCTTATTGAAATGAATAATATAATTACAGAGATGAAGTTTGCACAATTCTTCCTGATTATTTGCTTAAAAGAGTTCAAGAAATCGTTGTGATAATTCTAAATTATTGCATATCATTAATTACTCATGTTGATGATGTAACATTACCTAAATCCATAGAAGTGTAAGATTTCAATTAATATATGTTTATTTAAAAAATAATCCATGTTTTATTTTTAGAATTCGAGATCAATTAAATAAAGAACTGACAACAGCCAATCAATATCTGACCGTTTTGTATAATGATGAAACGCATACATATGATACGGTTATAAATGTTCTTGAATTGTATATTCATTGTTCAAAAGACCAAGCAATGCTTGTTGCAACAATTGTTGATAGAGAAGGAAGAAGTGCTGTAAAATTAGGTTCAAAATCTGACTGCACCAAAGCCAAAGATGATGTTCAAAGAAAAACAAGAAGAGAAAATCAAGCGGCAAGGAGAGGAATGGAAAAAAGTCTTCCACTCAGTGTTAAAGTAATGGATACGGTTCTGTTTGCTCATCAAAATCATGCTATTTCGTTGTTAACGTGGTTGAATTCTCAAATTGATTTGTTTCGTAAGAATTTGCAAACATAAATAAAGCTAAATTAGAAAAATGTTCAGCTCCACTCCGTGAAATTGTTGGTGACGTAATGTTGACATCGTTTTTAGCAAAATACGAAGAAGAAGAGAACGAAATGGTTTGAAGCGAGTTCAAAATTGTAAATTCAAAAATATTTTTAGAAGTCACCAATGTCTGCAGATTCAAGTATTGAAAAAATGGAAATTGATGAGGATGAAAAAACAATAGACCAAATAACAGAGGAAACTCCAAAAACATTATTAGAACATCTTCTTTTGAAAGATACACAAATGTGGAAGGGAGCAAGAAGTATTATTCATCAAATGCTTATGCGAACAGTTTTTATGAATTATGAACAAAAAGTTCAATTTGCAAAGTTTTTTATGAAGGTGTGTAGTAAATGCTTAAAATTTAAAATTTAAAAATTATTAATTAACAGAATTATGAAAAAATCTATTTGGATTTTATAAATGATGATCATGATATGGATGTATCAATAGTTGGATTGTCTGTACAATTTTTGACGGTTCCAGGTCTTGCAAGACGTTTAGTCGCTGAAAATGATGCATTTTCAATTATAAATCGTGCTATTCTTAAACAAACTGATAAATATGTCAAAAGTAAAGAAAATGAACCTGAAAAACAAAATAAAAAAATAAATTTAGTTTCCATTTTAGTTGATGATGGGTTAAATCGATTCGATTTTACGGGAAGACCTTTTCCTACGGAACTAAAAAGATCACTTAATATTTGTAGAGATATGGCGTTAGTTTTTCTATTTTTTTTTATTCATTTCTTTTTCTTATTTTTCAGTTATTTGCTTAACGCTGTGCCAACAGAAAACGATTGGACACCTCAGTTAAAAAGTCAATTTTTGTTAGGATTCAAAGCGTTTTTGGAGTTTCTTCATAGACTTCAAGGAATGGATGAAGTGAAAAGACAATCAGCCGAGCATCAAGTATGGGAATCAGAGTGGGAGACAGCATTCAATATCTTATTGAGAATAAAAGAAGCTATTTCAATGATAATTATGTGGGCAGCAACAAATGTATGTAAAATTGTTTTTTTTTTCTAAAAAAAAATATTTTTTAAGAAAGAAGTTCATAATGAAATGTTATTGTTGTGTGTCGAAGCAATGGAAGAACATCCGATATCATCAACGGAAGAAAATGGAGAGACTCATGTTTTAGTTGAAGGTGATTCATTCGTTGTTATTATTTTCCTTTATATAATTATTAATTAATGCCTTTACTTTAGTTGACGATGAAAAAACAACTGTTCGTAGTTTTGACATTTTGAAAGGAGGAATATCAATTCACCAACCGATTCCAAGATTAATCGCTGGTCTTTTTTCGGCATCAAATTTTGTCGAGTTTTTCAAGAAAACACCGACAAATGAACTGGAAAGAAAAATTAAAGAAAAAGTGACAACTGTTGGAAGAGATTTTTATGAGCTCAATTTGAGAGTACTGGTGCTGTGTGCACAAGCAAATGCACAATTATGGAGAAGAAATGGATTTTCTCTCATTAATCAAATTCATAATTATTTTTCACCGTTGTGTAGAAATGAGATGTTTGACAGAGATTTGCTTATGTTACAGGTTTTTCAATCAGATTTTTTTTTGATCGTTTATAATTATGGTTCAGGTTGGTGCTGCTATAACGGAAACATCGGATTTTTTGTTACACTTATTGCATAGATATCGATTAGCCCAATGGGCTGATTCTGGGTTTGAAGGAGTCATTCGACAGAATTCGATTGCTAAAATGGATACAGAAGATTTAAGCAAAATTACCGTCATTTTAGCTGAAGAATTTTTGCATTTATTAATTTTAATTATTGGTAAAACAAATTTGAAATGTATACAGTTTCAATAATAATTTTCCAGCCGAAAGATATGCACCAGGAATTGGAAAATGTAGTCAAATGGAAGCACTTGAAAGAGAAATTATTCATGTTTTGTGCACTGGATCTCAAACCTTCAGTCATGTAAGTATTTTAGAACTAGAAAAAAACGTATTTCTGATATTTTTAAAAATTTTCAAAGTTTAAACAAGTAAAAAATGTTAAAATCTTAAGATTCAATTAAAAATGTCTCACGACGTTCCATCAAAAAAGTTGTCGATACATGAAGCTGTAAATAAAGTTGCCGACTTCCGAAAACCACTTGCAACATCAGCAGGGCAATTCTTTTTAAAAGAAGAAAAACTGACAAGTTATTCACCATTTTATATGCATTATTCAAAAAGTGATCAATCACAAGCTGAACTTTGTCAACAAAGAGTTCGACAAAAAATGGAAAAGTTTGTTATTGATTTGAAAATTGAAAGTAATGCTGATATTGGTTTTTTTCAGATCGATTCGAGCTTGTGCACCTCCAGTTGCTCCACAATTCACACCATTTTTCGAAAATATCTTGAATATTTTAAAGTCTCCTATATTGATTCGAATTTTGAAATCGGTTATGCAAAGAACGTCCAAAAGAAATCGATATTCTAGTGATCGGCTTTTTCATAAAGTTGTTTCAATTTTTAAAAAGTGTGTTTTTAAAAGATTGTTATTTTCAGGCTTTGTTTTTAGTTGGAATGTCATTAAATGAGCAACAACAAAATCCGAATTTCAATTTCACAGGAATAGCCGACGAGACTTGTGATTTATTGTCTGCGATGGAAAATTTGCAAGGAAAACCAGAGTCGTCAATTTGTTACATGTTGTTAGATTGTATGATTGAGGTACTTCAGATTCAAGCGCCAACTGTTCAAAAATTAAAAATTTTCAGAAATACAAAATGTTAAGATCTCAAGGAACCGGAAGCACAATTAGTGAAGCAAAAGAGAAAGAAACAAAATCATCCACTGAAACAGCAGAAGAAGCAAAGGCGAAAAGAGCCGCAAAAGCAGCAGAAATGAGAAAAAAAGCTATGGCGAAAGTGAATTAAACAATTTTTAAAGTTTTGTACAGGATTTTTACATAAAAAAGCATTATTTAGATGTCGAATATGCAATCAAAATTTATGAAACAAATGGAAGATGATGAAGAAAAAAATCGAAAAGATGATGCGTCAACAATAGTGAATCCCGAAAAAGATTCAATAAAATCAAATAAAAATGTTGAATTTGATGGAAAAAGTGAATATGATGAAGATATTGTGAGGCAAATTGGAACTGATTTTCCAGTTTGTATCGGTCCAAAAAAATGGAAAACAGAAGTATTTTTTCTTAAATTTAAATTCTTTTATAAAACTTTCGTAATTGCAGATAATAAAGGAACGAGTTTTGACGTGTATTTTGTGCCAAGAAGATGAACCAGTTCATCCAAACATTGGAAAACCAATGGTTTGTGCTGCATTCATTCAACAGTGCGTATTTGTTTTTGAAGTTTTTGACTTAATCTAACAATAATTATTCAATTTGAAGATCTCAATTGTTTACACATAAAAATAAAGAAGGGGCTCTTATGACAGCCATAACAGGAAGTATTTCAACCAAAGATTTGTTAACAGCACCAGCAACTCTACAATATGGTGTTGATGTTTCAACATGTTCTCATAATATGCATTTCGATTGCTATAAAAGTTTAGCAGAAACATATCGATCAAGAGATAGTTTAAGAGCACGACAAAACAATCAACATAATCAAAAAATGGTTGATTCAGATGTAAGAATAACAAAATTAAATCTGAAGAAAAAAAAAACATTCTAGAGCGGTGAATATCAATGCCCACTTTGTAAAAGATTATCAAATGCAGCAATTCCAATTCTTCCTGCATATCAATTAACACAAGTTCAAGGATTTTCAAGTGTAACAGGTGCAAACGAAGAAAAGTTCGAAGAATGGTTTCTTCGAGTAAAGAGAAATCTTGATTCACCATGTGGTTCGGAAACAGTTCGAAAGAAGGGGCATAGTAGAAAACGATCGCATTCGGAACGATCTTTGTTAGATTTGGAAAAACAAGTTAATTCGCAAATGGAAAAGGCTAAAGATGATGAATCAAATTCGTCAGCTGGTTTGTTGTCATTTGGAAGTGTTTCAACATTATCTGATGTTCATCCTGAAGCAATAAGTGTTAGTAATCCATCTCAATCAATAATGTCAAATGCATCACATGAAGGAGTTGATGAAACTCAAGAGTTTTATAATGAATTAGCTGCAATGCTATTAGACAGCGATTCAACTGTTGCTTCACCAACTAACACACCAGAAACAACACCAATTGGAGGAGCAACACCGAGAAGTAGTGATTCTACACCGATCGGTGATGGTAAATCCAAAACTTGAAAATATTTTATATCTTGACTTTTCAGCTAAAAAACCATTGAGCAGTCAAATTCAACATGCACTGACAAACTTGGTAAGACCATTTCCTGCATTGATGAATTCGAACAAATTATGTGGAAATGGTATGGAATTATATGAAGAATCAATAAAGGAGTTAGGAAAAAATATGATAAAAGTAAAAATTAAGTTTTAAAATTAAAAAAAAAATACTTTTTAGTTCCGTCGACGTGGAAATGAGATGAAAACAAAATTCATTGAAAAACATCTGAGAGGATACGCAATAGCAACAGTGACATGGCAAAGTACAGCACATGTTGCCCGAGCAATTTCGGCTTATTTGGTTTATGATAATAAACCATTATTCGGAGCATTAAATACACGACAACGAGATTGTTTATCGGCAATGGCACGTCTTTGCGCCAATTTATCGCACAATCTTCAATTTCTCCTTCATGCTGTTGCGGATATGTTAAGAATTCTCTGTTGTGAACCACCGAAACCAAAATTGCCAAATATAACACAAACGCCAACATCGCCAGGATTATTAGTATCATCGTTGATGTTCCCAGTTTCATCAACCTTCCCATCGTCATCGTCTAATCAAGCTGGACCTTCATCATTATCTTCGTCAACACAAAATACGGCTGCTTTACAGTCAACAACTTCTAATTTTGCTTATTTGATACAATTATTCAATCCATCGGGTCCAAGAAAAAATGCCAATTTAAATATTTTGCAAGTCGACATTTTGAGTTTGGCGGTTTCTTTAATGATGTCAATTGGTTGGACTTGGAATAATGGATCACAATCAATGATTGCACCCAAGTCACAGAAGCCAAGACAATTATTACCTGATGGATCTGTTGATGAAGCTTATGTCTTAAGAATTTCTCTTATTGCTCATTACTTCCAGGTAGACACTTTATAATATCAAGGAATATTTTAAAATTAAACTGAAAAATTAAGATTATTGCAACCTATGATGAGAATGACGGAGAAGATGTAAATATGTTGGATGCAGATGAATCATCAAATATTGAATCATCATTAGGACGGCTAATTTCAAAACTTTTCCAATTATGCCGACCCGATGATACACCACCGAGAAAGTTGAATGTATTGTACAAAAAATTGGAAGAAGGAGCTCAAGGACTATTGAGACCAATTGCATTAATTTATCATTTTATGACATTAGTCGATCCACCAGAAGCATTAAAAGATCCATCGATTAATAGTCTCGAAGCATTATTTAGATATTTAAGTTTACCTTCAAAAATTGAAGAACAAATCAGTGGATCATTGGTTGAAAACTTATTTTCAATGTAAGTAGCCGTTTTTCAAGCTATAAACAGTTCGATTAAAATTTTGTTAGGTGGTCAAATGCTATCCCATCGGATCCAAAATTGAAAGATGAATTGGTAGTTCAACCGGTTAAGCCAAATCTTCTTGTTGATTTGCCATTGAAGTATAGTCAACTGATAAATGAAGTTTCTACGTTCAGGTTCAAAAAACGATTTAAATTAAAATTGATCCTTATTCTTTGTTTGGTTTCAGATGTCCATCAATTCCAATAGAAGAATCAACATCAAATGTTCCAACAATATGTTTAGTATGTGGACAAGTTCTGTGTTCACAAGCCTATTGTTGTCAAAAAATTGTACGTTATTGCATATTTGTTTGTTTTTTAAAACGTTTTAATGTTCAGATTAATAAACAACCGTATGGAGCTTGCCGCTACCATATGTCACAATGTTCAGGTTCTGTTGGAATTTTCTTGAGGTGCCCTTCTTTTAATTAATTTGACTTGAAAAAAATTGTTTTATAGAGTTAGAGATTGTAATTTGGTATTAATGACAACTAGAAAAAGAGGGTGTTTCCGTCCAGCTCCATATGTTGATGAATTTGGAGAAGTTGATCAGGGATTTAGGTAATTAATTTGTATCATTTTCGTTTTGAAATAAAACAATTTAAAGGCGAGGAAATCCGTTACATCTCAATCCTGAATTGTACCAAAAGTTGAAAACATTGTGGCTTCAACAGGGAATAACGGAAGAAGTTTGTGGTTTCTATAATATTTCCTTTTTTGACAAAAAATAGTTGTAGGTGGTTAATTATAATGATATTGATTTTCGAAACGCACAATACGACTGGGCTCATTTTTAAATGAAAAAAATTCTTTTCATAAAAAAACGAACGAATTTTGTTTTTTTATGAAATGTTTCAAAACAAACTTCGACGTGATATAGTCATTAAATTTATTTCAGATGGGTATCATTATTTTATTTATTTTATTTTCTATTTATGCCTTCTCTTTTTCCTTATTTCATATTCATTTTCTATCCATTTTCAATACTATTGTGTAATTCTACACCGAAAGTTGCCTTTGATTCATTTTTGTTTCTAATTCTAACCGTTTTAACTTTTTGTTTCTTCATTTTTAGTTTTAGAATAGTTTTTTGGTCCCAAAAATCCGATGATTAATTTTCTTAACAGGCATTTTTTTAATTGTGAAAGTTCTTGTTTTTTGATTTTTGAGTAAAAAATTAATTGATTTGCTTGTTATTTTTTGAAAAAAAAATGAAAAAGTAAAAATAAAAAAAAACCTAAGAAAAAGAAAAATAAGAAGAAGATGCATAGCTTCTAGTGTTTCTGCGCACTAACACTATTGGCCTTCTCGTCGATCCATGCGATTGTCTGCGTCTTTTCTGTTTTCAATGCAGGCGACGTGTTCTCTCATTTTCATCATTTTTCTCGGGGGCCTCCAGGCAACAACCAGTGCAGCTATGCGCATTTTTCTCATCGATTTTTGGTTTCAACTCAGCGTAGAAGAAAGAAGACGAATTTTTTTTTCGATGCTTTTTGGACACATTTCCGTTGTTTATTAATTTTTCATTGATTGTAGTTTTTTGTTAAATGATTAAAAGAAACATTCAAAAAATTTGTTTTTTTTTTCTTTTTAAAACTTTCCTTATTATTTTATTTTTTATTTTAAAGGAGCATAACAACATTTTGTATATATTACGCGAAAAGAAAACACAGAAACCGTATTTTTTTGTAGGTCAATTTTTAACAAAAAATTTAGCTTTTACCCCAAATGTGTGTGTTTAAGTTGCTTGTTCTAAATATTTGTTTTTTGAATTTAAAAAGTTAAATTTAATTAATAATTAACTAATTTTTGAATTTAAATAGTTTATTAAAAAAGAAAAAAAAATCTAAACCAACTGTTCAAAATTAATGAAAAAACTACAATTTCTCTCTATCTGTGCTTCTTCAATTTTTTTTCATTTTGTTGAAGTATAGATTTTTCAGTGAGTCATTTCTTCAGTTTTGAAATAAAATGTTTTGATTTTGTTTTTTTAGTTGATTGAAAACCATGGAAACCAATTTTTAACAAAAAACTTACTCTTGATATTTAAGAGACTAATTTTTCGTCATAAAAAATCTATAAAAATATGTTTTTTTTTTCATTTTAAGGAGTTTGTTACAATTTCTAATCAATAATAAACTTTTGTTTACACTAGCGTTTATTTAAAAACTTCCATTTTGTATTTTTCTTTTTCTTTCCAACTAAATGTTTATTCATTTTTTTATAGGTAGACCAATTTTCTCTTTCTCTGCTCATCATGCAGACTATTGAAAAAGCACTACACCAACCAATGCCCTTTACTACCGGCGGCCAAACAATTTCCGACCGGTAATTCAGTTTTTT
This sequence comes from Caenorhabditis drosophilae, assembly GCA_963572285.1. NCBI lineage: Eukaryota > Metazoa > Nematoda > Chromadorea > Rhabditida > Rhabditidae > Caenorhabditis > Caenorhabditis drosophilae. The sequence continues at coordinate 6,517,542 of OY751561.1, read as the reverse complement.
AACATTTTTACCTTAAAATAATAACAAAAATTGCAGAATTAATGCTGCAAAGCATTCATTAGCTGGAAGTCAACTTGGAAAAACAATTTGTAAGGCAACGACCGAGGAATTGTTAGCGCCAAAGAAAAAACATTTGGATTGTATGAATTTCGCAACTTTTATTTATTAAATAAAAAAAATTTAAATTGAATATTTAGATCTTCTTCATTGTACTAATGAGCCAAATGTTTCGATTCCATCAATGGCTAATATGCTCATTGAAAGAACACAAAATTCGAATTGGACCGTAGTTTACAAAGCATTAATTACAATTCATAATATTATGTGCTATGGAAATGAGGTAGAACAAATAAAGTGTAATTATTAGTTTCCATTAAATAATTTTAAAGAGATTCTCACAATACTTGGCATCATGTAATACTACATTCAATTTAACAGCATTTGTTGATAGAAATAGTGCTGCTGGTGGATATGATATGTCAACACATGTCCGTAGATATGCTAAATATATTAGTGAGAAAATCACAACCTATCGAATGTGTGCCTTTGATTTCTGCAAGGTTTTTTTTTTTGCAAAAAGTTGTTTGAAATATTAAAAATTATTAATGCTTATAGGTTAAACGAGGAAGAGAAGATGGATTGTTAAGAACAATGCATACCGACAAATTGTTAAAAACTGTGCCCATTCTTCAAAATCAAATTGACGCATTATTGGAATTCCAGGTATTAAATAAAAAGCGTGTTAAATTGAGTTTTTTTTTAATTTTAGGTCACGAGTTCGGAGCTCAACAATGGAGTAATCAATTGTTCGTTTATTTTGTTATTCCGTGATCTTATCAGGCTTTTTGCTTGCTATAATGATGGTATAATAAATGTCCTTGAGAAGTACTTTGATATGAACAAAAAGCAATGCCGAGATGCTTTGGACACTTATAAAGTAGACCAATTTTAAAAATATTTTCTAATAGAAAACAAAAGTTTTCAGGCATTTTTGACTCGATTAGATAAAGTTGCTGAATTCCTTCGTGTCGCTGAATCAGTTGGAATTGATCGCGGAGAGATTCCAGATTTGACAAGAGCTCCGGCTAGCTTGTTAGAAGCTCTTGAAGCTCATCTTATTCATCTTGAAGGCGGCAAAGCACCGGCTTCAATTCAACAACGTGCTGCACAACAACAATTAACCAACTTTTCGTTTACTCAACAACCAACAGTGGCAGATGCCGAACGCCAGAGGTCTGTTGATAGTAAAAGGTTTACTCTAAAACAATTTAAATATGAATTTATACCAGTGATATTACCTATCAATTTAAAAATATTTTTTCATTAACGGTATTAATTCATTATATGGTCTTTTATCAAAAACTAAGTATAAAATGTTGCAACATAACATTTGTCAGATACATTGAGCTCGAACAAGAACGTCTCCGTCAGTTTGAAGAGCAGAAAAAATCAATTACGTCGTCGGCGAATCCGTTTGCTAATGATGTTACAGCTGCTCCACAACCTATGGCACATCCTAATTTGATGGATTTTGATCCAACATCAGCCTCCTCAGGAAATTCTGTTGGCGCGCAGGTATTTTAAATTCACAATGAAAAAAATTCAAAAAAAAGTTTCAGTCATCTGCTGCCGATGGAAACAACCCATTTGCTTCATTCGCCCAAACTCAACCAACTTACGCCAATACAACAGGTTTGTGTTTATTTTGGAAAATTTAAAATTTCATTTTTTTTCGTTCAGTTGCTCCCCAAAATCCAAATCAATATTCTCTTCCAGCAACAACTCAACCACAATCATTTTTTGGAAATGGTAAGTAAAATGATTATAATGTGCTTAGAGTGATTAGTGTTGCATTAAAAAATCCGCATGAAAAATCCCCAAAACTCGAAAAAAAATAAGAAAGCATGATAAATGTATTTTGAAAAATAACATCCAATCAAACTCAAATCGTTGTCTGTTCGTAATTTTATCGTCATTCGAAGTCGTTTACTTATCGTGTCGCCGTATTCACAACTCAAAAAATTGAAGAAGTGGCGGAAAATCCGTTTGTGGTGAGCTCGGCCCAAGGCGCTCATGCCCCAGCACCCCCAGTTCCACCACCGCCAAGTGCAGCTTCTGTTGTGGCAGCTCATCAGCAACAGCAAACAGCGCCAATCAATCCATTTGCTGAAACAGGAGCTGTTGTACAGCAACCATTTGGAACGGCTCCAACTGGACCAGCTGATCAAGGTTTCGTGTAAAAATAAAATTTAACATTCAGACAAGTTACTTGAAAATCCAGTTTTTTCCATAAAAGAAAAAAATACAAAACGTGCGTTAATTATAAAACAAAACCATTTTATCATGTAGGATTAACGGCACAATTAATTTAAAAAATTTTTAATATGAAAAATAATAGTGTTTTTGTAGGTCATGCAGCATTTGGATTTAATCCAACACAAGCAGAGGATTTGGCTCGAATTACAGCCCAAATGTCATTAAATCAATCTGGGTTGGTTTAAGAATTTATTTTTGTAAAAAAGAATTAATTTTAGACAAGGATGGGGCGCAGCATCAAATAATCCGTTTGCTGCTCAACAAATGTTTGGCAATCCAATGGGCGGTTACAATCAACAATTTGCCCCGCAAATGTGGCAACAAACAATGGGATATGCTCCCGGATATCCATATCAAGGACAGGGACAAATTCCAATGACGCAGCAGCAACAGCAAGTAAGCCAATACAAAATAAATTATTTTCAGTTAAAAATTTGAAATAAACTTTAGGTGGCGATGGTAAATGCAGTGGCTGCAAAGCAACAACAGCAACAAGCTCAACAAGCTGCAAATGATCCGTTCGGCGCATAATTTTAAATTTATTCTTTTTTCAATTGGTAAAATTCATTCATTCCGTTTTATATTTAAAAAAAATATATATTGTTTTTATATAATTTTTCTCAAATACTTACCCTTTTTTTTATCTTTACCGTAAATTTTTTAACTTGTTTATATACATATTTTGTCGCTTTTTTGTAGTTTTATTTTATTTAAATTCAAGTTAAACAATTTATTTTTTAGGAAACTATATGCTAGCCATTCTAAGTTTGTATTTATTTTGTCATAATTACTTTTCTTCGATTGTCTTGGCCAAATTTATGATGTTTCTTTCGTCATCTGAAAGTTATCAGATGAGTGAGTGCTAGTCCGCCTGACTATCTTAATTTTCAATTCTCTCATGTTTTTTTTCGTTTCTTTTCTTTTTGTCTCTTCATTTCATTCATTTTTTTTCAATCACTAGAGGCATTTTGTAAAAGAAGAATTCTTCCTCTTTAAATCAAACATTTGCACGTACTTTAAAATTTTAGGTTATAGTTTTGCAATATTTATTTATATTAATTTATTTACATCGGAAATTTTCAAGCAATAAAATGTCTTGTAATTTGTTTTTCTATCGATCATTTGAATTACTATTTTTCGGTTCATCTTATTGTTCGATTTCCTTGTCAAATTTACTTAATTAAAAAACGACAACTTGAATTAGTGAAAAAAAAATTTTAGGAAGGAAAAATGGTTGGAAAAGGGGTAAGAAATAATTAGGAGAAACTTCAAGAAATTGGAAGAATAAAAAATTTTGAAGATTCATCCGTCGCCAGCTTTACTAAAAATTCTGAAATCATGGCCCGGCGGTTCAATTCATGTTCGGAAAAATGAAAATTTGGTTTGTTTTATTTAATTTGCAATTAAATAAATAAAAAATTGTTTAGAAAAATCGATTGGACGTCATATTAGACAGACCGGAAAAAAATAATTGTTTATCTGGAACGATGATGCTACAATTTGGAGAAAAATCAGAAGTGCGAATCGATTTTAAACTCGAATTAAAAGAAAATTTCAGAAATTCGAAGATCCAAATAATGGCATAATTGTCATAACAGGAATTGGTAAATCATTTTGTTCTGGTGCTGATCTTGGTTTGATTAAAGATGTAATTGAAATTAACTTGAAAATCAATCAATAAATCGAAAAAATCGATACTTTTCAACAGACATCTGATCAAAATTTGGGAATTGAAATGTTTGATTTTATGTCGTCAATTTTGAATCGAATTCATCAATCGGGCGCAATTTCAATTGCTAAAATTCATGGTCACGCATTGGGTGGAGCAACTGAAATTTGTTCATCAGCTGATATTCGAATTGCTCATTCTAAATCGAAAATTGCATTTTTTCAATCAAAAATGGGAATTGTTCCATCATGGGGTGGAGCTGAATATCTCGAAGTCAATTATTCAACCAAAAACAAGTTACATTGATTTTGTTGGTTTCAGAATATAATGGGCAGAGGAAAAGCATTATCAGCATTAACACGGGCAAATATAATGACAGCAAAAGAAGCAAAAAAATTAGGATGGGTTGATTATGTTTATGAAAATGACGAAGAAGCTGATGTCAAATATTTAATTTTTCTCGTTTTTTCAAAATCAATAATTTCAGAATTTTATTGAGTCTGTAGCGAGCAGTGGATTAAACGTCACAAAAGCTCAAAAAGCAATGTTAAACGCTGTAAAAATTGGGAAAAATGCACAAAAAGGTAAAAATGATTTATTTTTCATTTGTTCCGCAATATTTTAAAACTTTCTTCAAGTTTCTTCATTTTGTTAGTTAGACAAAATAATTAATTACAGTTGGTCTTCATTAGAGCGCGTTTGCAATAGTTTAACTTAAAATTTCAGAAATCTTGAATGATGTTTGGAATGGAGAAACTCATAAAAAAGCTCTCAAGCGACAATTAGATGCCGTTGTAAAAAATAAATAATTTTAGCTTCAAATAAATTTTTATTTTTTCTTTCAAATTGAAAAATAAAGTTTGAGAAATTAACAGAAAAAAATAATTTGAAACACAAAAATCGAAAGTAAGAAAATTGGATGAGAAATCTTGCACTTTTTCCTAACCAATTACCTTGTTAAATGTGGTTTTCAATACCAACTTTCACTTAAAAATTTTGCATTTATTCGAAAAATGCGTCGCGTCATAATAAAAATGAAAAGCTTTTTCCCTTCTGATTTTTTTTTGCATCATTTGATCATAAGAAGAAGAAGAAGAAGAAGAAGTAGGAGAAGGAGGAGGAGGAGGAGGAGGAGGAAGGATTACACAACCACAAAAGTCGTCTTGATTTTTGATTTAGAAGACATCATCAGGAACCGGTCGACGAAAAGAAAAACGAAAAGACAAATCCGAAGAGGAGGGAATCGATCAGTTGAAAAGAATAAAATTGACCAAATGATGTGGCGGCAAGAAAAGGAAATGTTCCTCACAATTTTTTTTCAATTTTTTCTATCAAATCTTATGGATTTTTGGGCATAAAAAATAAAAAATTCTGATTTTTTTTGATCTATAACTTCAACATTTTTTTGGTTTTTAATTTCAAATTCAAATTTTTTTGATTTTTAAAAAAAAATATCCTTCCCCCCCCCCTCTCTCTCTCTCTTTCTTCTCTTGGTTATTTAATTTGATTCTTTTTTATCTTAAAATAATTCAAAGAAATCCTTTAAGAATTTACTAGAAACACTGTAGTAGTTGATATTATCTCATTATGACGTCATTAAGTATTTTTGGTTTATTCTTGGGACTTTCTGGATACCCGAATGATTTTTATCTCACCGTTGATCTACTACATTGTAGTTTGAATATATTTAAATCGAATAATTGTGCTTTGATATTTATTTTTCAACAATTAAAAAAAAATTTAGAATGGCATGGGATTGTGTTGAGAGACGAGCTTCATCAATATTCCGACAGCTCGGCTTCATTGTCACTGATCATCCCCTACCATTTCTGGTTTTTCCACTTTTGTTTACGGTTGCAATGGGAGTTGGTCAGTGAGAAAAAATAATTTTCAGCGTTGTTTTTTTTTTTTAAATTTCGAATTTCTAAAATTGAAGGAATGCTTCATCTGAATCCACTAACTGACGCCGTCTATTTATTCACTCCTGTTGGTGCCAGAAGCAAAATGGAACGGTTGGCGATTCATGAAAAATGGCCACTTTCTGACGATAATTATATTCCCGGAAGAGCTGTGACACAGAATCGAGAAGTTCAAGTTTGTAATTTTCAAAAAAAAAAATGTTTTATTTGAAGAAAAAAAATTCTCAGGTGACAGCGACAGCAAGAAATGATTCGAATATTTTGCTTCCAGAATATGCAAAAGCTGTTTATGAATTGGATAAATTTATTCAACAAAGGTTTGGAAAAAATCTTAAATGTTCAATTTTTTTTTTCGAATTTCAGAATTCGGGTTCTTCATTATGGTCATTATTATAGCTATAATGATCTTTGTCTTAAATATAAAAGTAAAAACAAAAAAAAATGGAAAAAGAAGGAAAAATAAAAAAAAATCAATAAATTCAGATTCGGGTTGTCCTTCAAATAAACATGTTCATATTCTCTCGGATTTTTTCAATCACGGATTTAACATTTCTTATCCATATTTTCGATTCGGAACCGAGTAAGCTTCTTCTTCTCCTTCTCCTTCTTCTTCTAAAAATCAGGAAAAATGTTTGTAAAATTCAGAGGAGGATATATTGGATCCTCACTTGGTGGCGTCACATTAATGAAAGGAGACAATGGAACTGAAATTTTGGCATCAGCAAAAGCTTGGTTTATGATCTATCATTTGAAGTTTCATCCAGAAGAAATGAGCTACATTTCGGGCGAATGGGAATTGGTAAGAAACGAGAGACGGGTCGAAGAAGGGGAAATCAGAAAATGTTTAGGAATTAGGAAGACAATTGACGGACAAATTTATGAATGATCCATTCATTTCTGTCACTTATTTTCATTCTCAAACATTGGCCGACGAATTGAAACGAAATGCTGATAGCCTTGGTTTCATTTTACTTTTTCATCTGAAATCTGAAATCTGAAATCTGAAATCTGAAAATTGTTGATTTCAGTTCCTCGTTTTGTTGTTTCATTCAGTTTGCTCGTCATTTTTTCCACAATTTGTTCGTTGTGTTTTATTGATGGAACATTTTGTATTGATTGGGTCCTGTCAAAACCGCTTCTTTCGATTTTGGGTATTTTTTATTGATTTTTTAACAAAATGGATCCCCCTCCTCCTCCTCCTCTCTTTTCCCTTCATTTCTTTCATTCTTGTCAGGTGTCGTAAATGCTGGTCTTGCAATTCTGTCTGGAATTGGATGTTTAAGCTTGATGACAATGCCCTACAATGATATTGTTGGCGTTATGCCATTTTTGGTTGTTGGTAATTTGGGGGGTGGCAAAGGAAAAAGTGGGGCGAGCAATAAAAAATGGGAACATTTTTTCAGCTGTTGGAACGGATAACATGTTTCTGATGGTGGCTGCAATTCGACGAACATCCAGAAATCATTCAGTTCATGAAAGAATGGGCGAATGTATGGCTGATGCGGCAGTTTCAATATTGATTACGTCAACAACGGGTTTGAATTTTTTTTTTTGTTTTTTTTTTTTTTAGGAATTTTTTGGAAATTTCAGATGTTTTATCATTTGGTGTTGGAACAATCACAAGCATTCCAGCTGTTCAAATATTTTGTATTTATACCGGAGTTTCGATTTTCTTCGCGTTCATTTATCAAATTACATTTTTTGCCGCCTGCTTAGCATTGGCGATGAAGCACGAAGAAGCTGGAAAAAACTCATTTTTCCTTTTGTCAACAACAAGCGAAGAGCAAAAAGAGTCGATTGGAGTTGTTCAACGAGTCTTCAATCTTGGATCAGTGCCAAATAAAAAAATGATCAATGATGTCAAAGAACCGTTAACATCTCGATTTTTTGGCGACTGGTTTGTTTTTTTTTTTTTTGAATCAGATTTTGACGATTTTTGTTTTCTTTCCAGGTTTGCTCCGGTTTTGATGCATCCGATTGTTCGTGGATTATCAATGGTTTGGTTTTGTATTTATTTAATCGGAGCTGGTTATGGTTGCTCGAAAATTAAAGTTTAAATAATTTTGAAAAATTGAAAAAACCAACAAAAAAATAATTTGTTTTTCTCAGGAAGGTCTTGAACCAGTCAATTTATTAGTGAATGATTCCTATGCAATTCCACATTATCGATTATTAGAAAAATATTTCTGGAAATATGGGCCACAACTTCAAATCGTCGTCAACAATGCGCCAGATCTTCGTAGTCGAGCATCGCGTGATCGAATTCATTCGATGGTTCTTGATTTTGCGACAAGTCGTCACTCGATCGGAATGGAATCCATTGAATTTTGGCTTTTCGACATGGAAAGATATTATCAAGAAGATTTACAAATTCAAATTGTCGATTCATCATTTTATGAACTTTTGCAACATTTTCTGGCATCAAAAAGCGATCATCCGTTAGCTGAGGATATTTATTGGGGAAAGGTAAAAAAGAAAAAAAAATGGAAGAAGGAAGGAAGGAAGGAAGGGGGAAGACAATCAAATTGTTTCAGACAGAAAACAATGAAACGACAGTTGAAAGTTTTCGATTTTTAATTGGAATGAAAGATTTGGTGACAACAATGGAACAAACAGATGCAACAATTTCGTTTCGAGAAGTTTTTTTCTTTTTCTTTTTTTTTAAATTTTGAATTAAAATTTCAAAAATACATATTAGGTGGCTTCACGATGGGAAGAATTTAATGTAACAACATTTATGCCAATTTGGTTATTTACTGATCAATATGTGATAATTATTCCAAATACAATTCAAAATATTTTTATTGCACTTCTTGTCATGATTTTCATTGCCATCATTTTAATTCCTCAACCGCTTTGTTCACTTTGGGTGGCTCTTGCTTGTGCAAGTATTGATTTTGGTGTTATTGGTTATATGACGTTATGGGGAGTCAATCTTGATGCAATATCAATGATTACAATTATTATGTCGATTGGTTTTTCGGTTGATTATTCGGCTCATATTGCTTATGGATATGTGACGTCACAAAAAACGAGCCCATCTGGAAGAGTTCAAGATGCTTTATCGGCTCTTGGTTGGCCATTATTTCAAGGTGGTTTATCAACGATTCTGGCTGTTTCTGTTTTAGCTGACATTCCAGCTTATATGATTGTTACATTTTTCAAAACAGTTTGTTTCTTTTTTATTTAATTAAATAATCGGAAATTACAATTTTGCTTTTATTTTTAGGTTGTTCTTGCAATATCTCTTGGATTACTTCATGGGCTCGTTTTTCTTCCAGTTTTATTATCAATATTTGTTCGTGGTTGTTGTATATTACCAACTTCTCATACGAATAATGTTAACGATATTATTAAAATAGAAAAAGTAGTTATAAATAATAAACTTCTATCACATTCTTCAATTTCAGAATTTAAATCCTTTGGATAAAGATGTACCAAGCTCATCATCATCAATAGGGTATGGAACGGGAGCTTCTTCAGTCCGTACATCATCACCAGTTGGAGTTCCACCACGATTCGAATTCACAGAAGAATCTCCAACAGTTCATAACAGAACAAGGTCTTTCGTAAAATCCCCAGAACATCTCGATTAGTGTTTTTATTTAAAATCTCAAAAATTACGTGTCTTCTAAATTATTTTCTATTTTTAAAATTGTTCGTCGATAAAATTACTACTTTAACCAATTTTTGTATTTCATTTTTTTCGTGCAAATTTGAAAACTTGCCGTTCAATAACAATTTTATAAACAATGGAAAACAACAAAAATTATTTATTCTCCTCGGCGGCATCCTTGGCTCTCTTTTCACGACGACCGCGATATTTTTTGTCAGCACGTTCTCTGCGGAGAAGTCTGAAAATCTCGACCTTGCGCTCGGCTTCGGTAATTGCTCGTGGTTCTTCGAAGGAGACAGTTTGAACCAATGGAAGCACATCACCACGCAATTGAGCAGCAACTTTGAGTTCTTCGGCCTGAAAAATTTTTTAAATTATTGATTATTTTTTCAAACTACTTACAGAACTATCTCCCTTCTTTGGTGCGCTAAGTTTTTTCGAGAAAAGAATGAGTTTGGTTTTGTACTCCTTCAGACGATCAACGTTAGCCTTAAAATAATAAAAAAATTTTCATCTCAATATTAAAAAATGAGAAACCCCTAGGTTCATAACATAAATAGAATTTATCAACATCTTACCTTAAGTCCTTCTGCGGAACTGTTAGTTCTTCTGACATCAACAGCAATTCCAATGGTTCTGGCTTCAGCTTGGCTGATTCCAGCAGCTTTCAACTCTTGAAGTGAGAATCCTCGACCAAGACGGGTCTTAGTATTGTACTTCCTTGCTGGGCATCGAACAACTGATCTGAAATTTTTTGAAAAATTTGAAAATAAAACTATAATTACAGTTAAACGAAACAATAATTTAACTTAAACGTCTTTTCTATGAAAAATACCTTAAAAGCCCGGCAACTGGTCTTGGTGCAACGGCGGCTGCTTTAACTTGACGATTTTCTCTTCTGCGAAGCTTGCGAGCTGGTTGGTTGAACCAGGTCTTGACACGTTTATGCCAATGCTTACGGAAATGGGCATTGCCCAACATTTGGTTCCCACGTGGAGCCATTATACCCTCTGAATTCAAAAATTAGCTTGACGATATCTACGATAACATATCTCGAATTTACGCAAACACAAGTAATTAAAAATGCATGAAAAATTGAAAAAAAAAAGTAAAAAAATTTTTTGAATAAGGAGTAGGTGAAATTTAAAATTTTGGCAAAAGAAAAGAAAAATTTGTCAAAGAACAGGAAAATTTTTCTTTACCCATGTGTTAAAGTAGAATACTCAGTCAAAAATAGCTGCGTACATGTTTAACGTGACGAGACCATGTTGAAAAAATGAATGCGCCTTTAAATCGTGTAGATTTACGAGTGAATTGTATGTTCGAATAAATAATGTTTGAATTAATTTTTTTTGTTTTAGTTCTTTAAGCATTACTTTTTAAATTTCTAAAAAATTTATTAATTTATAAATTTGAATTATTACTTCAAAAGACTTTTAAAAAACTTTTCAATGCATGTCAGTTTTATTTTGAAGAATTTTTTTTTGTAAAAATAGGAAATATACTTTTACAACTTAACGTTGTTTATTTTATTAAAAAATGAGTATTAATAGTATATAAGTATTATATATAAAAAAGATACAATAAAGTTATACATTGAAAGTTTATTTGTTCAGAAAAAAAAGTTTTTTTAAACTTGCTAGTACTTTAGTGACAAAAAAAAGAATGCTCTTGAATTTTTTTAAATATTTAAAAAAACGAAAAAATGCTCATAAAATTTCATTGTTCAAGTTGCTCATTCTGAGATCATCTAAAAGCTATTTTCCATGAGCTTTGTCATATGTGTCTTTGTTTTTGTAAGCTCCAACATAACCACTATTTTCATGAGCATCATCACGACCAATTTTTCCTTTTCCTTAAATTTTTAAAATAAATTTTTCTTTTAAATATATTTTAACCTTTTCCGTCAGCATCAAATCGTTCTTTATGAGCCCCAGTATATTTTGTGTGATCCGTCAGTCGACTGTATACACCTGCTGCATTTGCTTTCGCCGCACTGTTAATACTCGGTGCTTCTAATTTGGCTAATTTTTCAGTTATAGCGTCAAGTTCTTCCTAAATCTTAAAAAATGTTTTTCATTAAAAACAAAAAAAAACCTGAACAGCCTTTTTGCTTTGTTTCGATCTGTCTTCAGCGACAAAAGCTAATACTTTTTTTGTTTCTTCAAAGTTTGCTTTTTTTTTGGCACTGAAATTTTATTATAAAAAAGCATTGAATCGAAATCAGTTTACCCAGCAACTTTGCTGAAAGCTATTCCAGTCATTGTGCTTGTAATTGTCTTATTGTCAAGAACTCCAGCATCTTTTAACCATTTGTCAAAGTTTTTTCCTGTCATTTCAGTTGCTGTTGCAGCTCCGAACTTTGTGAAAGACTCCCATCTAAGATTTATGATTTTTTTTAAATTTAACAATTATTTTCAATAACAATATTTAATATTCGATGAAAAAATAAACCTTTTTTTTACATCAGCATTATCCCAGTTAAATTGAGCAGAAGCGGCCATCTAAAAATTTTATTTCCAAGCAAAGTAAAACAAATATTCAACTAAAACTAAGAGTTTCTAGATAGAGAACAATAAAGAAACCATGGAAACATTTTTTAAAGACATTCACGTAAAGTTGTAAATATTCAGAACAAAGAAAAAGAAAAAGGTGAACGATTAAAGACCATAAAGCAATTGAGAACCGTAGGTTAGCGTAAAATAAAATTGGAAAAAAAACGTGATTGTCATAGTAACAAGCTAGATCTAAATAGTACTTTTAATATATTTTTAGATATTGTTCTTTCATGTTCAGTTTATTTGTTGATTAGTTGTTTTCGAAAGCGGGAAAAAGTAAAAAAAAGAAAAACTAACAAAACACATCAAAAATTTCATGTTTACATTTAAAAATTTCTCACGAAAAATATTTGTAAATATAAGTACCGTTACGTCTGATCACTCAAGCATTAATGACATGAAAAGTTAGAAACTATGCAAAAAGAATGTATAAAGTAAAGAGCAAATGGTTCAATTTGTCAAAACTACTTTATTTCAAACTACCATTAGAGAAAAATTTAAAAACTAGTGGTCCCGAAGTGTGTATGTATGTGTGCCAGATTATTATCTATTCATTCTTTGCCACGTTCGTTTGCTTTTCATTCGTCTCCAATTCTCCTCCTTTTTCTTTAAATTTGTAACAACCGACTGGCAACAGAACAAACTAGCCAACATGTAACGAACTCGGCCAAGATTGGCTCATCAGATTAGGAAACATTGGAAATGATGATGATTAGAAAGCGAAAGAATTCTATCAAATTATTTCATAAAGAGAAATAAACAACGAAAAGTGTTATACATGTTTAAAAAAAATGAAATGAATGTTTTAAAGGGCGTTGCCGACCAGGAACACCAATTGATAAATTGAAAGAGAGGTTAAAAGAGATAAGTGAACAAAAAATGTGGAAAAAGAATTTTTTTTGTTCTTTTTCACAAAGATGAATGAGGTTTCAAAGATTATAATTTGCAGAAATGTTGATTTATTTTCACGATTTTTCAATTCAATAATTTTCAAGTTTAGCAAAATATGAAGAGAAAACTTTCAATTCTTTGTCCCTCAAAATTGGTAAAAACGCGAATTCAATGGAATTAAAACGAATTGCGAAATTTTTAAAAGAATGGCGAAATCGCATTTTTTTTCTCGTTTCCATAAATTTTATTTTCTTTTAATTAAAAAAAACCGAACCAAATGATTTGAAAATGTCAGATGTGCTTTATGTATTTAAAAAGAGTATTTTTTTGTGGTTTTTCTTATTAATTTTTCTCAAAAATTGATATTAAGTTGGTATTAATCTTGTATTTTTAAAGTTTGTATACAACAATATAATTCTTCATGTCTTTTTCTAAAATTTTAATTTAAAAAAAGTAAGCTGAAAAAATATGAATGTAAAATTAAAAACAAGAAATACTCCGAAAAAGATGAAAAAAACAGAAAAAAGGATCGAAAAAACAGAAGAAGAGAGGGAGGGAGAGAGAGAAAAGGAGTTGTTAGTAAATCGATTCAAAAAAGCGCAAAGTCGTGTTGGCGCCAAATTCAAAAATTGAAGCGAATGAATATGACGCGTATATCACAATAGAAAATTGAATTCATCTATTTTCCATTATTCCTGTTTTTATTTCAAAATTTCCCAATCTCTCTTATTTTACAAATTATAATTGACACCCAATTTTGGAATGAGGGGAACAAATTCACTAATGAAATATGATATTTACGTATTTATTTTTACTTTTAAATTCGGTGTTGACCGTTGGGATGTCTAACAGAAGCATTAAAAATGACGATGAAATATTCATAAGTCTTGGTAAAATATTAAAAGCTCAAAAATGGGTGATGAGTTAGACGCAGAAGTTCAAATTTTTTTTTCTAACAAAAAAGTTGTTTGTAAAAATTTGTAAAAAACTTGATTTTGTTTTGCAGGAAAAAAAGTCATTAAAATTTGTTTTATTCGAACTGATAAATAAAAAATGGATTTATTATGAAATGATAACAAATCAAAAAATGAATACAACAAGATAAAATGTTCAGATCAATCAGATGCTGGAGCAGGGGACGCATCGTCTCTTTTTTCTCCAATTTCTTCATCCAAGATTTCTCTTTCCTTCATAACCACATATTCACGACTTGAAAACCCGAATTTTAACATGTCTTTTTCTTTAAGTTCAACATATCTGAAAAACAAAATAAAATTAATTTTTTTAAAGAAAAATTTGCTATTTAATTAACCTTTGAGCATCTATACGTTCCTCATTTAAATATGTTCCATTCGCACTTCCTAAATCAATAATATATGGTAAAATACGCCTTGCTCTTGTTCCATCATCCCGTGTAAATGGTAATGATCTGAAATTTAAATAAATTAAATTTTGAAATTTGAAAGCAAAAACCGATATTGAAGAACAGCGTGTTGTTTGCTACAGCTTGGATGATCCACTGGTATATCTGCAATTTTATGATCTCGACCTATTAAAAATGCAGATTGTCGATGAATATGTAAGACTGGAAGTGCCTCATCATTTTTGAATGGATAAAGCCGCCATCTGAAATGCTAATAATTTAAATGTAAAATTTTATTTGTGTTTACTTTGCAGTTGGTATTTTAGCTTCTGGTGGTTCATTATATTTGATAACAACTCCTCGAAATGTATTTGTATCTTCAGCTAGCAATCCACTTGTTCCAAGATTAACTTTTTCTTTTTCTTCTGGTGGAATTTCAGGTTCTTGTTTTGGCTCTTCAAATTTTCCCCATCTGAAACTGAATAATTTGTAAAAAAAAGGAAAGAAAAACCAACTTATTCTTTTCTTGCTCAATATCTCGTTTTGGTTTTCTTTCAAAATCATAATTTTGTCTTTTATTCCTCATTTTTTCTTGGCTCTTTGATCTTGATCTTCTACGTTTATCTCGTCTTTCTCTTGATTCTGAACGTCGCCTAAAACATGATTTGTTATTTTCTCATTCATTCTTTCTAATAACAACTTTTCTCTTTCATCTCGACGATTTCTTTCATTTCTATTATTTCGACTTCCTTGACGATGACTTCTTTTTGGTGAGCTTCTAAATAAACGTTTCAAGGTAAAACAAAATAAAAGAAAGGAAAACATACTCATTACTATGAATTTCTTCTTTTACTTCTTTTTTAAACATTTTTGGACTTCTATTTCTTTTTCGTTCCCTGTCATTTGATTTTGAACGAGATCGTTGACGCTTTCTTTCTTAAATAACCATTTTTAATAATAAAAGTTGTATTAAATATTAATTTCAATACCAAAAGAATTATCTCTATCTCTACGTCGCCGTCGAACATCTGGGCTTCTATCATTTCTACCCATGCTCTGAAACAGAATTTAAAACATTAGTTCATTAAAATAAATTGAATTAATTAATGGTTAAAAAAGGAAACTTAATTTGCTCTAAAATATACATACATTTTGAAACGCGTTGTTACAACGCAACTAAAAAACAGAACACCCCTTGTTTAGCGTAATTTCACCCTTCATTTGAGCGGTAGTTCAAAAAGTTGTAAATATTATAAAAATTTACTATTTGAGCATTTAAAAGCAGTTAAATTGCTCTGTTTTTTTTCAGTGAAAATTTTATTTACAAATTTGAAAAATAAATACAATTTTCCCACAACTTTAGTCGAAAAAAAATAGCAGAGTTCCGCTTTTTTTTCTCAAAATCAGCTTTTGTTTGGACTTTTTTCTTATTCTTCCATACATTCTCAACCATTTTATATGAATAATTATGTTCTTTTTATGCCGTAAAAACCTTCTGGAGAAAAAATGAAGCATAGTAATAGCGGAGTCTCGTCAAAACAAAAATTTCGAGAACCACTCAACAATTAAACAATTTCCGCATTTGAAAAATTAAACAAAAAACAACTCAAAATTCAAAATTTGTAATTGTGATGACTAACTTTTTCTCCATGTTATTTTCGTGTCTGTGTCTGCTCGTCACCCTTTTTTTGCTCCGCTTCAAAACGAGCATTAAAAGCCTTGGAGCATCGAAAAAGGAATGAGCACATGCGAGAAAAAGGACGACGACGACGATAGATAAGAAATATTGGAGACGAAAAGAAGCGAGAGAGAAAAGTCGATAAGAAGAGGGCTGAGACGAGGCGGCGGGCGAATGGTGTCCATCGTTTCAGAATATGTGAAAACGTACAAATTTCAGTTTTTTCCTCTTCGCCTTCTTTGTTTTTTTTTTGTCGAAAATTTTCTTGAGCCGTTAAGAACATCGAATATTTTTCAGCTTCTTCTAATTTCATTGTTTTTCAGCTTTAAAGTATGGCAGCTCAATATTACGAAAGAAATACAAGGTAAAATAAAAAAAAAATTAAGAAAAGAAAAAACGATTTTTCAGCGGAATGAATGTTGATCGATTTGTTTCAAGGCTGACGGATGAATCAACAGTGAACACAATGCAACGACATTATTGGACAGCTCGACAATTTATAAGAACAAAATTAGGGAAAAAGGCATTCAAAAATTTCAAATTTTACAATCAAAAAATCCGAATTTTTGAACAGGAAGATGAACATCTTGAAGCAAGCGATATTGAATTGGACACCTGTCTTAATCTTTATCGATCGGTTTATTCGACATCTCTTCAATTATTGAATAATGTTGATAATTATTCAAATTTTGTTCTTGGTACGAATAATTCAAAAAAACCAAATTCCCGCGCTTTTCCTTTTTTTTCAATTTTTCAGTTATTTTCAGATGAAACTCTTGTTCAAAATGTTCTTGGAAAATATTTGAAAGAAAAAGGAAAAATCGATAAATCGGAATCTGTTGGACGAATTTTGATTGCAGTTGGTCGATCACTTTTATTCTCGAGTCATCGCCTGAATTCAGCCAGAATTCGAATTTCAACGTGAGAAACTATTTGGAGAAAAAACAACGAATTTTCTTCGTCTTTTTTTTTTCTTTTTGAAGATTTTACAACAAATTGAGCGTTTTTGTTGAAAGAGCAATTGGTGATTGTTTACAAACCGTTGAAGCTGTTCAAATGTGTCGAACTGAATATCGTGGAAGTTTATTGTGGATGAAGAAAGCCAGTGAAGAAGTGGATTTTTTTTAAAATCAAATTTCAAACCAAAAAAAAAAACAAAAATCAATATTTTCCAGCTTGATCCTGATGTCGATGGTTCGATGGAAAAATTTCGAGAAGCTCAGGCAACTGTAAAAACGAATAAAGAGCGACTTGATCGATTGAAAACTGACACTTTACAAAAAGTTTTTTTTTTTTTTTTTTTGAAATTAAAAAACAAAAAAAAAGACAAAAAAAGATTAATTTTCGAACATTTTTTTTTGTTCAGATTGATTTGCTCTCGGCTTCTCGCTCAAATCTTCTTTCTTACGTGTTGACACATTATCAATCAGAATTATTTGAATATTATTCAAAAACAGCAAAAGCTTATGAGACATTGGCTGAAAATATCAGTTGTTATAATAATTATGACTTTGAGATTTTAAGTGTAAATTTTGTAATTAAAAATCTTTGACAAAACAAAAATCAATAATTTCAGCATTTGGCGACTGGAAATTGTAAGTCAACAACACGAAACATTCAAAAAGAAGGCGAAAGCGAAACGAACGAAGCAATTGTTCAGAATGAGCCAATGACGTCATCGTCTGAAAATTCAGAATTGAAAGATTTATTATTTGGAAGAGAAAGTCCACTTTTTGAAATATCGGAAAAAGATGATGAACGATCACAATGTGAAAGTCCGTTAATTGAAGATGAACGAGAAGAAGAAGAAGCAGAAGAAGAAGGAAGAGAAAATCTGAAAAATCAAAAACCAACGACAAGTCAAGATTTACTAGACATGGTGAATTTACCATTTTTCTTTCAGGGCCCCGCATCGGTCGAGTCGGGCTTTTTTAGTCTTCAACTATTTTTTTTTCAGTCCTCGAATGTTTTTCCCATCGGACCGTTGGCAACTTTGTATGATCCAATCATCGACATTCCACCAATTCTACCACCACCACCACCACCATCGTCAACCACAACAACATCAAAGCCGAAAGATGATATTTTAAAATTATTTGGAAAACCGGCTCCATCAAATTTCACAAACAATTTGGATTGGGAAGCGCTTTTAAATGATTTTGATAAGCAAAACGAAGAAAATTTATTATAATAAATTTATTATTGATTTATTGATTTTTTTTCGGTAATCAAAACAATTTTCTTATAATAATTTTCTCATTAATTTTCCAGATGCATTTCTTGGAAGGTTTTCAACAAAAATGACGTCATCTAATTGTTTAAATGAAGCCAAACAATCTGAAAAAAAAATGTTTCTCGGGGAAAATGAATGGAAAAATGAGATTTTTTGTTACTTTTTACTTTGTCAAGAATGATTTGTCGAGTTGACGGGGATCCAACCACTTTTGCTATTAATTGGCTTGAATTATCTGGCTGAAATTTGAGATTTAAAAAAAAATTTTTTTTTTCTGAAAAAAAAAACATTTTGAATTTGATAAACGGCACAATCTGAAACTTGTTCAATCGTTCGAATCAGCTGCTCGATTTCATTCGGATTCACTTGCCATCCTCGGATTTTGATCATTTCTTTGCTTCTTCCGACGATTTCGAGTTCACCATTGATTTCATTGATTTTTCCAATGTCGCCAGTTTCCATAAATTGATTTTCAACCTGTCCGGTTGGTGACAAAATCAATATTTGTTGATTTGGGTCCAATGAGATTCGAATCATTGGAAATGGTTTTCCAACTGTTTTTCCTGATGAAATTCCCTTTTGTGTGCTGCATAACAATGCTCCGCACTCAGTTATTCCATACAATTGAATTAAATTCTCAAGATTTGGCATTCGTTTCGAGACCAATTGAAAATCGTTCGGGTCACTTGACGCTGCTCCAACGTAAATCGTTTTTAAGCTTTTCAGCTCATAATTTTCAATCATCGGATGATGAGCCAAAAATTTGAGAACCGGCGGAACAATAAAAATGATCGATATTTTATAAAAATCGATATTTGACAAAAATTCGTTTTCGTTCCATTTTTCATTGATCAATATTGTGCAGCCAATAAAAAGCATTGAAAAAACTGTCATCAAACCGCCAGCATGAAAATATGGCAGGCAACCGTAAGATTTTTCAAATTTTTTCGGTGAAAAACAGTTTTCATCTTTGTCAATTTCGCTGAAATTCTGATTTTTCTTGAATTTCGAAATAAAAAATCGATAAATCAATAATGAAAAACGAACGTGATTTGTTTCAGCTGCGCATTCAAAATTCTTTGATTATAATTGAACGGTTTTGGTGTTCCAGTCGTTCCCGACGAAAAAAAGACGATTTGACCATTTTCAGATTGCTTTTCAAGAATATTTTTCTCCAGATTCTCATTTTTCATTAAAATATCCGAAATTCGGATGATTTCAACACGTTTTTCGATTTTCGAAATCTCAAAATCGTCGCTGACAAAAATCAGATTTGGTTGACATTCGTTCAAATATTTTTCGATTTCATCTGAAAATTGAAAAATTAAAAAAAAAACACTTTTTTTTATTTTTGAAACATTTTTTATAAGAAGGATTCATCGGAATAATAGTTGCTCCAATTAATTGAGAAGCTAAGATCAGATAAAGAAATTTATTCGAATTTTTCGAAAAAACTGCAATTTTCAGTGGATTTTCAAATCTGAAAACAAAAAAAAATAAAAAACAAATTTGTTAAGCCGCCCCGCCCCAACCGGGCACAGTGGAAGCCAAACTTTTTTTGAATTCCTTCCAAATAATTTGCAAATAAAAGAACATTTTGTTTTAATTCAAAAAATGTGATTTTTTGTTGCCGCCAAATCTGAAAAAAAAATTATTTTTGGGAATTTTTCAAATTTCTTACCAATGCCAGATTATTTTCGTATTCATCAATTTTGTTTAGGAAATTTTTAGTGAAATTCGGTTGCATTTTTTTTCGGGAAAATAATAAAAAAAAAGAAAACGACAAAGACGATTTTCAACCACTTTTAATTTGGGCACAAATTCAAAATTAGTCAAAATTATATGTATTAAATTGGTCATGTCCCGACAAAACTGTCACAAAATTATAATTTTCTCACAAGGGAGGGGTGGTTATGTAGATCGCAGATCAAATTTCTGATGTGGTTTGTAGTAGGCCTGGATCATTATTATCTGAAAAATTACATTTTTTTAAAAATCGATAAAACGTTGGAGGCTTTTTCAAAGGCGCACTTTTCTTCCTTAATTCATCGAGTGGTCAGCAAAAAAACAAAAAAAAAATTTCTACGTTTTTCTGTTGATTTGTATCATTTCAATGACGACTTATCAGAAATAAAGATCAGCAAAGATCAGAATTGATTTTTTTCTTCTTTTCAAAGAAACCAAAACAACAAAAAACCCGTAAAAAATCATCAAAAATTTTTTTTTTTGAAAAAAAAAAAAAAAAATAAAATAAAAAAACCAGTTTAAGTTTAAAAAATAAAAACTTGACAAAATGTTCAAATTTTTTCTTTTTTGATTTTCTCAAATTAAGAACCAAAGAAGAAGCTGTAATGTTACAATTTCCGCTTACAAAACAAAGCAAGGCGTCACCAAAAAAAAAAATAAATTGAAACTTTATTTTTTTATTTTTTTTTAAACTTAAATTCAAAACTGAAAACAAATCATTTTTCTTAAAATCAATGTCAGCTTCAAAAATAAATGGTAATAATAATGAGATAATTATTGATTTTTTTATCGATTTTTTCCAGCTTCTCGTCTTAATTCGAATAAAAATACAAAAATTGTCCGCTCAATTTCTTGGCTAATTGAAAAATGGTCGAAATTTGTTGCGAATTATTCGATATTTTTAATCATTTTATGCAGTTTTTTGAGTATTTTGGGAACAATTAAAATTATAATTACACCGTAAGTTTTTTTTTATTTTTAATTATTTTTATTTAATTATTTAAATAAATTAAAAGTAATGAAAATGACATAACCGGTTATACTCCATATGGTGCTCGAGCTCGTGATGAGTTTGACATAATGACGCAATATTTTTCAAAAAATGGTCACGGAATTTCCATTTTTTTCCTTATCATTCCCAAAAATGGTGAGAATGTCTTAAGAAAAAATGTTCTGGAAGAAGCTTTGAAGGTGCTTAAAAAACCCATCAAATTTGTGTTGAATTTTGTGAGCTTTTGCAGGTGGAAAAATTCATTTCGACCAACTTCACTTTAACCACTGAAAATGGAAAATCAGAGAATTTTCAAGAATTTTGTACCAATTTTTGTCAAATCAATGAGCCATTTTCTCAATTTGCTGTAAATTCATTTTTTTGAATTTTTTCAAATTTTTGATGAAAAAAAGACAAATTTTGCAGAAAAGTTTTATTGTCGGAAGCCTCTCCGATCGTATTCGTCTGGATTATCCAATTTCAACAATTTATTCAAGACGATTCAGTATTCAACAAAATTTTTTTGGCATCAAATTAGCTGAAAATGGAACAAAAACCCAAACATTAACCAATTTAGAATCTTCAAAAGTTGTCCCCTCCCCAATTTTTATTACCGGATCGATCAAAAAATGTTTCAGATGATTGCGCTTCAACTAAGATCCGAGCGAAAATCGGATTGGAGCACCCAAATGATTAAAAATTTTGAAAATGAAGTCACCGATTATTTTGACAAGTAACAAAGTTCTGGAATGTCAAGGATGAAGGAGACGATTTTTTTCCAGACAATTTTTTTCATCTGAAATTCGGGTTTTAACACTTTCAACGTCGTTTGTCGAGTCAGAAGTTGTCCGAGCTGGAATGTCACTTTTACCGTTTCTTATTGTTGGCTTCATTATAATGGCCGTTGTTTCTTCGATGACAACATTTCTTTCCGCATTTTATATGAAACAAATTTCAATTCATAAGGTTTCCTCCTTCACCTCCTCCTTGTCCTCCTCGCCCTCTTCCTCCTTCCCCTCCTGGTCGTCCTCCTCGCCCTCTTCCTCCTTCCCCTCCTGGTCGTCCTCCTCGTCCTCTTCCTCCTCCTCGTCCTCAATCTCTTTCTTCTCCTTCTCGTCCTCTTCCTCCTTCATCTCCTTCTCGTCCTCTTCCTCCTTCATCTCCTCCTCCTCCTCGTCCTCCAACTCTTTCTCTTCCTCCTCGTCCTCCTCGTTCTCCATCTCTTTCTCCTCCTCCTCGTCCTCTTCCTCCTTTTCCTCCTCCTTCTCCTCTTCCTCCTCCTCGTCCTCCAACTCTTTCTCCTCCTCCTCGTCCTCCTCGTCCTCTTCCTCCTCCTCGTCCTCCAACTCTTTCTCCTCCTCCTCGTCCTCTTCCTCCTTCACCTCCTCCTTGTCCTCGTCTTTCTCGTCCTCCTTCACCTCCTCCTTGTCCTCCTCCTCCTCGTCCTCCATCTCTTTCTCCTCCTTCTCATCCTCTTCCTCCTTCACCTCCTTTCACCTCCTCCTTGTCCTCGTCTTTCTCGTCCTCCTTCACCTCCTCCTTGTCCTCGTCCTTCTCGTCCTCGTCCTCCTCTTCCTCTTTTTTCTCGTCGTTCTCCTCCTCGTCCTCCATCTCTTTCTCCTCCTCCTCGTCCTCCTCGTCCTCTTCCTCCTCTTCCTCCACCTCCACCTTCTCCTTCTCCTTCTCCTCTTCCTCCTCCACCTCCTCCTACAAGAAAAAAATCCAGAATAATTTTTTTTCAGTTTTCATTAGCAATTGCAGCATGCATTTGCCCATTTATGGCATGTGGAACTGGTCTTGGCTTATTGTTTTTATGCGGAGTTCGTTTCGGATCGGTGCTTTGTATTACGCCATTCCTTATTCTGGCAATCGGTGTTGATGACTCGTATTTGATGATTCATTCATGGCAAAGAATCACAGCGGAGCGTCGTTTGAATCCGATCGCCAACGATTCATCGGCCAATCGTCTTTCACACGTTCTAATCGATACAGTTCCAGCCATTCTGATCTCGGCGTTAACCAATATTTTTGCTGATATTGCTGGATGTTTCACATCGTCACCTGAAGTGTCACTTCTTGCTTATGGAAATATGATTTGTATTTTTATTGATTTTATTTATCAAGTTCGTCATTGATCCTCAACCGCCTCACCTGCTTCTCCTTCCAGATCACATTCTATTCGGCCATAATGACGATTGCTGGCAACTTTGAGATTCGCGATGAGAACCAGAAGCGACTCGTCAAAACCATCATTTGCGGAGAGGAAAAAGACGTTCACAGTTTTACCGTAATCAACGATTGGTGGAAAATCAACCAAAAACCTTTTTTCAGTCGTCAACCAGTTTCGATTCATTGGTCAAACAAAAAGTGGCCAATTTTTTGAATTTTTACATTTCGTTGATTATAAATGTTCGATTTCAACTTCTGATCGTGTTTTCTTGGATTCTCTACTTGGCAATTTCAATTTATGTAGAAATTTCAATTTTATTAAAAAAAAAAAAAGAAAAAGAAAAATTTTTTTCCAAATTTCCAGGGAATCACAATTTTGAATATCAATTTGAGTCCGAAAAAATTGTTCATGGAAGATTCGAGCCTTTGCGAAATGGACGATCTTCGTGTGAAATATGTCGTTCCGCACTTTTATGTTTCTCACGTTTTCGTCAATCAACCCGGAAATTTGTCGAATTTCGATCGATTGATCAAATTGGATCAGTTTGTTCGTGAAATGGAACGAATTAATGGAAGTTGGGGACCGCAAGGCACCAATTATTTTATCAGGTTTTTTTCCGATCGTCGCGAGAGAAACAAAAATATTTGTTTGGGTGTACCTTTAAATTTTCAAACGAGTTTCAACAAAAAAAAAAAATAGAAAGAAAGAAAATTGTCAATAGAGCGCACTTTCAGTCGAATTGGAATTTTTCAGAGATTTTCGAGAATATCAAAATGAATTAAAAAATGAGGAAGAAGAAAATGAAAATTTGAAATCAAATCAAAAAATCGATTTCAATCTTCTTCCAACATTTTTAAATTGGCCAGAATATTCATTTTGGAAAGGATTTATTCAATTTCATAACGAATCGTAATTTCCACACAATTTTCGCCACCAAAAAAACAAATTCCGATTTTGAAGATCCACAATACTTCTGGACAAATTCTTCATGACTTTTGCTGTCCACGGTCAAGAGCTTCAGTCATGGCCGGCTCGTGGAACAATTTTGAGAGAATGGCGAAATGTTGTCGACAAATATCGGTTTTTCAATTCAAAAATGATTTGAAATGGAAAAAAGAAAAGAAAAGAAAAATTTCAGCGACGAATTTAATTTATCCGTTTATTCAGACGATGGAATTTATGTGGATCTCATTGAAAATATGCCAACCGATACCTGGCAGGTTTAATGATCAGCTCACTTCCTTTTGGAATTATTGATTTTTGGTTTTTTTTCAGTCGTCAGTTGCCACTTTGACGTTCATGGCTTTAATTTGTTTTCTTTTCATGTGGGATATTTCGACAGTTTCTGTTGCGACAATTATCATCGCCAGTGTCATGACAGGTTTTTTTTTGATCAGAAAACATCGTTTTCTTTGAATTCAATGATTCTTTCAGGAATTCTGGGAATTTTATCATTGACCGGAACCGATTTAGATCCAATTGTTATGTCGTCTTTAATAATATCGATTGGATTTTCTGTTGATATTCCAGCTCATATCACTTATCATTATCATATTTCATTGTCGAACTCAATTGAGCATCGATTGAAATTAACTTTGGCATCAGTTGGATTTCCAGCACTTCAAGCTTCATTATCAACATCTTTGTGTGTTTTATCATTGAAATTTACGTCGGTTTACATGTCAAATGTAATTTTTAATTAAAAAAAAATTAAAATTTTGTTTTTCTTTCAGATTTTTGTAAAAACAATGATTGTTTGCATGTTTTTGTGTATTTCACACGCATTAATTCTTCTTCCAGTTTTATTTGCAATTTTCAATCGATTTTTTTGCTTTTTTTTTCGTTCTGCAAAAATTTCAATTGCACAATAAGCAAAATTACCGTAATTTTTCAAAAAAAAAAAATTATCAGAGTTTTTTTAAAATCCATTTTCATTAAAATCAAAAATTCTTCCATAATTTTTTTTTCATTTTTTTTTCATCGTTAAGGAGCAAAACAAAACACCACCTGTTCATCAATATCAATTTTCCAAGAAAAAACAAATATTTGACATTTTTTTTTGTTTCATTTTTTATATTTTTTTATTGAAAAAAAAAAAACATTTTTTTACGATTTTTTTGGAAATTTGCATCAAAAATTAAATTTGACAGTTTTTTTTGTTGATAAAAAACTTTATTTTCTCAGGAAAATTGAAATTTTTGAGGATATTTGTGGGTTTTTCTGAAATAATTCAAGTGTAGAGTGCACATTTTTGCAGAAATCAAGAAAGAACGAAGAAATCTCATTCAATAAAAAAGAAAAATCTAATATTTTACCGAGAGACACTAGAGATAAAGGCGAGATGCAGACAAACATAAAATTAGCCGCTGCGCAGACCGCGACGCATTTGATTTATCTTCGTCTCTCTCTCTGTCACTCTCTCACTTTCTTGTTTAAAAAATAATACTTTGATTATTTAAATATTTGAAATATTCAAAAAATATATATTTGAAAGCTAAAAATTAAATAAGGCGATTCAAAATTTAAAAAAATATAAGAAAAATAATTTATTTTTTCTAAAAATAAAATTAATTATTTATTAATTTGTTTCCTACAAAAATAACAATTTTTTCTTTTTTAAAAATACAAATTGAGATATCCAATTCAACCCTTTTTTCCTTCAAATAATTAAAATTTTTCCAATTTGTTTTTATTTATTTTTATTTAATAAAAAAATTATAAAAAAGCTCGAAATTTCGTGAAAAATTTAAAATGAACATTTTGAAGGCGCCAAAAGAGTTCGTTAAAATAACACGAAAAAATGGCGGGAATTTAAAAAAGTTTTCGAGTTTCAGTGAGGAAATTCAACACATGCGAAATTTTATTCCGGAAATTCCGAAGCTTCTTGAAACAATTTTAATGCTAATGATCGATTAAGCTAAAATTTAGAAAACAATTTTATTTATTTTCAAATTTTTTGTTGAAAAAATCTGAAATTTCTAATCTCGTTTGAATTTTATAAAAATAAAATAACATTTTTAATTCCTTTTTTTTTTGTCTTTCTCACATCTGAAGCTTCTTGCCTCTTAAATATTCTTTAAAAATATTTTTCGTCTTAAATTTGAAAAGCTGAAAATCTGTGAAAAAAAAAAACAAAGAAAAAATGCAATTTTCCGAGCAGATTTCGAACATCAGATTTTGACCCAAAAGTGCGTTTTTCTCATCTTTTTTTTTGTCATTTCAAATTTAATATCCGTGACACATCGTTTTTCACCTTTTTTCATCTTTTTTTTTCGAATTTTATTTTATTTTATGGGGAAAAAATAACGAAGAGAAAAAGCTGAAGAAGAAAAGAGAGAGAGAGAGAGAGAGAGAGAGAGAGAGGCAGAGAAACAGAGAGACAGAGAGACAGAGAGAAAATGTCAGAGAGAGAGAGAGAGAGACATTTTTCAGTTTTCTTTTCTATTTTTACACTCAAAAATAATTAACCCAAGAAAGAAGAAAATATTTTTCGTTTTGAATTTAAAAAAAAAAACTTTTTTTTTTTGGTATTTTTCAAATTTTTTTAAAATTCGATGCTTTGCGTGGTTCTCCTCCCCCATCGAATCAATTTTTTATTTCTCAAAATTTTCAGCCATTTTTTTTTCTGCTGCTGCTGTGTGCGCTGAAAATGTTCAGCCACGAACCAACCAATGAATCATTTTTCCCTTTAAATGAGGCGCGTCAATTGAAATCAGAAGAAATCCGAAATGTTTTTTTTCATTTTTTTTTCTGGAAAAAAAAACTTTGGGCCCAAAAGTCTCTCTCGATATTAAATATTCTTTATTTTATACATTTCAAAACATGATTTTTTCAATTTTTTCCTTGTTTTCCCCCGTTTTTCCCCCCTAAAATCTGCCACTTTTCTAGTTGCAGCGGGTGGCCGGTGGCGACGAACCAAAAAAAAAAGAAGTCTTTAAATGATGACAAAATTCAATCAAAATTTTCCAGATTTTTTGGAATTTTCTTAAAATACGAAAATAATCGAAAAAAAAAAGATCGAAAAAATTTCGATTCAAAACAAAACATAAATCTAATTAAAATTGAAATTCTCAAATTCCGGTGGGGTTTGTTTTTTTGTTTTTTTTTTTTTTGGTGAAAATTCTCCTCGGCAAAAAAATTAATTTCTCGTTTTCTCTCTACTTCTTCTCCTCTCTCTCTTTCTCTCTGTCTCTCTGTCTCTCTTTCTCTCTGTCTCTCTCTCTCTCTGTCTCTATTTCACCATCAAACAAAATGAGCTTTTCCTACTTTTTTTTTGTTTTAACCGAGAATCGGTTTGGTGCAATTATATTCCTCTTTTCTTCTTAAAATTCGTTGCTTCTCTCTCTCTCTCATTTTTCCCCCACC
Organism: Caenorhabditis drosophilae; assembly: GCA_963572285.1. NCBI lineage: Eukaryota > Metazoa > Nematoda > Chromadorea > Rhabditida > Rhabditidae > Caenorhabditis > Caenorhabditis drosophilae. Next base: position 6,490,027 of record OY751561.1, on the reverse strand, counting down.
CCCATTTTTTTCCATTTTCTCCGATAATTTTCTCCGTCTTTCGATTGTTTATTCAAAAAATTGTTTCAAAATTTCTTTGCTACGAGAATTTTCCACCAAAAAAAAAAAAACTACAATTTTTTCAGACAAAAAAAAGAAAATTAAAACCCGGAAGAAGAAAAAATGTAATTTCAGGAAAAACATTTTTTTCCCCGCCCCCCCCCCTTTTTTTTGCTCCATTTTTCTCAATTTTCTCCTTCAATTAATTAAGGTTTTTGTGAGAGACAAAAAAAAAAGGTGAAAAAATGCAATTTTTCTGGACTTTTCGGGCTGAAAAGAATCATGAATTATTCAGAAATACGAAGAAATTACCGAAAATGAGGGGGGGAGAAGAAGAGGGGAGGATGACTTTGGATTTTCGGCTTCTTTTTTTTTTTTTTCAATTCTTGGGTACAAAATGTGTCGGGAAATTTTCTCATAATTATAATTTTCCAATTATAATTCAATGTCTGAATGAAATGTCTGAAAATATGAGAAGCTCGAAAAGTCTGGAAAAAAATGTCTTTTTCCCTTTAATATTTCAGAATTTTCAGAAAAATTTCCGAAAAAAATATTTTTTCTTTTAAAGAATTCCAGACAAAAAATGATGAATTTATTTTCAATTTTTTTCTCGTTCGTGTTTTGGTTTTGAAGGAATTTTTGACGGAAAATGTTCAAACTGAATTTTTTTTCTTTTTCTTTTTTTTTCGGTGGAAAAACAAATCGAAAAATTATTTCAGAAATTCTCCATAATGAATGGAAATGAGGTGACGTCATCTGATGGAAATAAATCGATATTTCCGAAAAATAGCGATTCTGGAGGACAAAGAAAAACTGGGATGATCCAGAAAAAATATTCGTCGTTACATGTTTTTTTTTTTGTTAAAAACCTTGGAAAAATGTTGAATTTTTTGCAGGTTTCTCATTATCCAATTCTGTTGCTTTCAACAAATAATTCGTTTGAAGACAATCAACATCCAAGTGTGACATGGCGATCAAGGTAACAAAAAAAAAAACAAAAAGACTGGATTTTAAGAAAAATAAAATTCGACATAAAAAAAAATTCCCTTTTTCTTTCAAGTGTTCAAGACGATGAATTGAAAATCACTGAAGATTCACCAGGACGAAAAATTTCAGTTCCAACTCGAATCGGAAAGGTTTTAAGAGCGAACAAAAAAATCATCGAAATTTCGATTTCAGATTTCGTTGACACCAAAAACATCGGTGGATCGAATTGTCAAGCCAAATCGAAACGTTTCTCACACAAAAAGTGCTGGATTATTGTCAACCAAAAATGAGAAAACCGCTTTAAAAGGTTTCGTCCTTTCATTAATAATCAAAACCTAAAAAGCCATAATAATTTAATTGGGAGAGAGACAGAGACAGAGAGAAGCAGAGAGAGAGAGAGAGAGAGAGAGAGAGAGAGATCGAAAAATAAAAACTAAAAAAAAAGTCTTCCTGGCTCCTAGAAAATAACAAAAAAAAGAAGAAGAGAAAATTTGTAGGAGGAGAAAGAAAAAAAAATCTTAGTTTGATATAATATTCGAGAAAAACAGAGACATTTTGATGGAGAAGATAAATGATAATCAGCCGAGTATCATTTGTATCTTCTTCCTCTTCCTTCTCTTCTTCTTCTTCTTCTTCTATCACAATCTCAGACTTTTCTTCAAGAAAAAAAAAACTTTTTTTTTTAAGCTTCAACTAAAAATAAATATTGATTACGTCTTGAAGTCCAGTTTTCAGTGATTTTTAAAATAAATGTGGCACAAAAAAAAAGTTTTTTTTCTAAAATTATTATTATTATTATTAATAATATTTTTGTTTTTTAAAAAAATGTAAAAAAAATGTTTTTTTTTAATATTCTTAATGAGCCATTTTTTATAATTTTAGAAATTTTTTGTAAAAATCGCTCGCTGATTTTTGATTTGACTTTTTTGTCTGAAAAAATGTTTATCGTGCTCAATTTGATTTCATCGCTTTTTTTCTTCTTTTCTAATAAACTCAATTTGTGTTTTTTTCGTCTTCTTCTTCTGAGGATCCGTCGTCATTTCTTTTTTTCTTTTTTCTCTCGATTCAACCACACAATTGTTTCCTAATTTGATCAAAGCTTACGATCCTCCTCCTCCACCACCACCACCACCTTCCTCCCCTTCCCCAGCTAAAAACACCCACAATTTTTGTTTCAGAAATTCTCTCGCACATTTCATTCATTTTTCATTTGTTTTTTTCTTCTGGGAAGGAAATAATTCGAATTTTCTTTTCTTTTTCTTTTTTTTTAGTTTCAATTAAAATTTTCTCGAATAACTTTTCTTTGCTTTCCCTTCACCTCACCCCGCCCCGTCTTTCGTTTAACTAAAGAGAAAAATTTTCTATTTTTCCAGTCAAAAATCGATGATCTTTTTCTGTTTTTTTCGTTTTTTTTTCTTCACCGCTAGGAACTTGACAAATGCCAAATTATTTATTGATTTTTGTCCTATTTTTAAGTCCAAAAAATTCAGGCTTCACTTCTGAATTGTAGGAAAAATGATATTTTTTCAAAAAAAAAAAAAAAAAAACGTTTTTTTTTTTTCGTTGAAAAATTGTCTGAACTCGGGCGGAAAAAAACATTAATTTCAACTTTCTTTTTTTCTTTTTTTCTCTTATTAACATTTCGAGTTTCATTTCTTCCTTGAAAAAAAAAATTTTAAAAAACTTTTTTCAAACAAAAAATTGTTTTTTTTTTCCAATTTTTATTAGAATTTTCCCTTGTCTTTTTCACCACAACTACTTCCTTCAACCGCAAAAATTGTGCATCTACTTGAAGTGCCGCATTTGCGGCATCCACGTGCCAATAGTATTGATTGTTTAGCAACAACAGGTGAATTCCGTATCAAAAAAAAACTAATTTTTTTTTTTTTTTTTTTGAAAAATCTTGAAATTTGATTTTGAGTTGCCTAAAAATAGAAAAAAGAAAATTTCTTTGTAATTTTAAAAAGCAAAACAAAAAAACTGATAATTATAGGAGCAACATGCTCATCAACTGGACGCCTTCATGCTTCACCAAAAATGTCGTTCAGTTCGGTTGTCGAGCAAACAATGAAGGCTCACGCAGGTATTTTATAAATTAAAAAAAACAATTTATTTGATTTTCGTTGTGAGACCCATTGAGATCTTGAGAATTTATATGTTTTTTTCTTTTCTTTTTTTTGGTTGAATTTTTTGTGACTCGAAAAATCATAAAAATTCAAATATTTTTCGCCGTCACTTTTTTTTACCACTTAATTTGATTGGTCATTAAATAAGATATTTTTAGAAACCCGGGGCCAAGAGGGGGGGGAGGAACATTTGGTTTTTATTCGGATTTTCATCAAAATTAATTTTTTTTGTCTGGAATTTAAAAATTCAGCTGAAAATTCGTCAATTGAAAATTTTAATCTCTGAAAAAATCCTCAAAAAAACAACACGAATTTTTATCACCGAAAAATGCACTTCAAAACATTTTTTTTTCCCTCATCAACTTTATGGCTTCTTCCTCTTCAGCTTCTTCAGCTTCTTCGATTTTTCATTTTTATTTTTCTTTCATTAAATATTTTATTCAGATTCATTAAAAAAAAGCTGTTTTTTTTGAGGAAGAAAAAAAATCTAAAAAGAATGAAAAAAAATCGGAATTAATTTTCAGTCAAGCCCGGCTTCTTCTTCTTCTTTTTCTTCTTCTTCTTCTTCCTCTAGTTTTTGCAATTTTTGAAAATCTTGGATTTTTTCCATATTTTTTCTTCTCCTCCTCCACCTCCTCCTCCTTGAAGAATTTCCAGAAAATTTTTATCAGAAAAAGTTGAGATTTTTCCAGTGGAGCTTCATTTTCCTTCCAAATTTTTTCGATTTTTCAAAAAATGTCATAAAAAACCTCGAAATTTCCCGAAAAAATAGAATCTCAGGTTTTTGAGTTCAATAATTTTTCAAAAAAAAAAAAAAAAAAAAAAAAAAAAATTGAGCAATTCCAAAATTTCAAAAACCCGCTCAATCAAACTCGGCTTTAATAAAGTCTCAAAAATCGAAAAGAAAAGAAGCAAAAAAAAAAATTTCTTTTTCCCCTCCCCGACTTTTTCTTGTTATTTACAAAAAATAAGAAAAAAAATCTTAATTTTCAGAATTTTCTAGTTAAGTCAATTCAAAAAAAAAAAAAAAAAAATGAAGAAAATGCTTTTTCCTTTCCACTCCTTGAAATTGACCCAATCAACTTTTTTTTTCGCTGTTCTTCTCGAAACGAGACAGAAAAAAAAAGTTTTATTTTATTTTTTAATTTCAAAAAAAAAAAAAAAAAAGGAAAAAATACATCGCTTCAATTAAAAAATCAATTAAATTTATTTATCTTTTGAATAAAAAAAAAAAAAAAAGAAAAAGGAAATTTTTTCTTTTTCATTCTTCGACGAGTTTTTTTCTTTTCTCATTTCCGAATACAAGCAAGGAACATTCAATTCTGTTGTTAGAGGAAAATGTCAATTGAACCAACCAAAATTATCTTAAACTGCTTCTTTTTCCCTTTTTTCTCCCTCCCTCCCTTCCTCCCTCCCTCTCTCGCTTAGAAGAGAGAAAATATTTTTTGTTTTCTTTTTCTTTTTTTCCCTTTTCCCCTCCACCCCATTTTTTCTTTTCAAATGGGCTCGACTTCATATTTAATTCTCAATTTTTCAGCTGTTAATTATACATTTAAACTTGCAACTTTTTTTTCTTTTGTTTCAATTTTTTTTCTCATTCATGGTTTTTTCCTAAAAAAAAGACGACGGGAAAGAGAGAGAGAGAGAGAGAGAGAGAGAGAGAGAGAGAGAGAGAGAGAGAGAGGGAGAGAGAGAATCAGAGAGAGAGAGAGAGAGAAAATCAGAGGGAGAGAAACAGATGGAAATAGTGTCAGAAACGGAGAGAAATAGAGAAAGAAATTGAGAGAGAGAGAAAGAGATAGAGAAGTAAAGAAGTAGAGAGATAAATAGAGAGAAATAGAGAAAAAAAGTGCGAGAAATAGAGAGAAAAATATGAGAGAAATAGAGAGAAATAAAGAAAAAATATGAGAGAAATAGAGAAAAAAAGTGCGAGAAATAGAGAGAAAAATATGAGAGAAATAGAGAGAAATAAAGAAAAAATATGAGAGAAATAGAGAAAAAAAGTGCGAGAAACAGAGAGAAAAAGGGAGAGAAATAGAGAAAAAAAGTGCGAGAAATAGAGAGAAAAAGGGAGAGAAGTTGAGGTCAAAATCATTTCTTCTAAATATTCTCTCGAATTTTTTTTCTTTGAATTTTAAATTTTCTAAATTTTCAAACAAAACACACAGGAAAAACAAAGAGGCAAAATTATTCCATTAATTAAAATTCAAAGAAAAGTCTCAGAGTTATTTTTCGAAGAAAAAAAATATTTTTAGAACTTTTTTTTTTCCTCCGCCCCTCCTTTTTGCCGCTTTTTTTTGTTTTTAAATTAATTTTTATTAAAAAAAAAAAGAAAAGAAAAACAAATGATTTGAATGGAAAAAAAGCGAAAAATGAGAAAAAATTCATCGGATTCGTCTTCGATTCAAAATCAGCTCTCCAATGATTTACCAACGCCAAAAGTTTTGTTGTTGTCACCGGAGAAGCTGACATCGGATTTTTCAATAAATCCTTGCACCACACAATATTCAAAGGGTAAAATTTCTACATAGAAGGTTCCCGCTCCCGGCCCGGCCCGACCCGGCCCGGCCCAGTCCATATTCAAATAATTTTCAAGACAAAAAAATAAATGAAGAAAAAATGTGTTTTTTCAGGGATGGGAAGTGGAAGATGCTTAAGCTCAGCATCGCCAATTACAGCTGCTCAAAGAAAACAACTTTGGGGTGAGTTTTTGTAACTTTTTAATTAATTTTAAATTAATTTTAAAAATAAATATTTAAACTTGCCTCTCATTTTTCTTGAAAAGAAAACGCGCTCGGCTGGATTCTGTTTTCGTTTCAAAACTAAAAAGCAGGAAAAAAATTTCTTTTTTTTCTAAAAAAATTGTTTGTTCAACCTTAAATCTGTTACTTAAATATATCAATAATCCATATAAAATGTATTCAAGATTCTTAAATTCAATTTTCTCTAAGCTGAGCTCACCCAGAGAGTCGAGCCGAGCTGAGCTGAGCCGAGTTGAGTTGAGCTGAGCACAAAAAAAAAAGTGAAAAAAACTTTTTTTGCAAAAATTTGGTTGACAGTGGAGAAAAATTTCCAACTCCAAAAGAGGGAGGGGGATGGCGGGTAAAAATATCAACATTGCTCTCGATTTTTTCTTTTCTTCCCGTTTTTTTTTTTTTTTTGGTGCTCCAAAAAATGAAGATAAAAATGAGCGGTGGGGGGAGAAAGAAGGAGAAACGACGAGGAGGACGGCGAAGAAAAAATCTAAATTGAATAATAAAATTGAAGGCCACACCACCTCTTTACATTTGTGTTTCCGATGTATATTTTCTTCGTCGTCGTCTTCTGCTTCTGCTTCTGCTTCTGCTTCTGCTTCTTCTCTGCCCCACTTCTCCTCGTTTCCCCCTCCCAAACATCTCGGAAAATAGAAAAAAATTGCATATTTTTGCTCATTTATTTTCATCACAGTCAGTCAGTCTTCTTATTCTTCTTCTTCCTCTTTTTTGTTGTTTTTTTCCCGAATTTTTCATCACGTCATCATCATTTTAATTCTCCGCCCCCTTCTCCCCCCCCCCCCCCCCTTCTTGTTTTTTGCTAACGAAAAACAGTTTAAAATATTTTTAAGGAGAAAAGTTGAAAGAGAGAGAGAGAGAGAGAGAGAGAGAGAGATAGAGAGAGAGAAAGCCAGAGAGATAGAGAGAGAGAAAGAGATAGAGAGTGAGAGAGAGAGAGAGAAAGAGAAAGAAAGAACCGAACAATTAATTCAAATACATTTAACAAGAAAAAAAAAACAATAGAAAATGCTGGCCCCGTTTCGATGTTTTTGGCTCCACACATTTTCTATTATTTTTTTCTCCCCCCCCCCCCTGCTGTGAAAAATTGTCATATTTGAAAAAAAAAAACGAATTTTGTTTGAAAACTAAATTTTGGATGATCTTTGATGACGTGGCAAAATGCAAAATGCGAAAAAGATGTGAGTTTTTGGAAAAAAACGGGGAAAAATTACAAAAAATTTTATAAAAAAAAGGAAAAAAAGAAACACTTTTAACTAATCCTTTTCTTATTATTTTTATTATTTCGTTTTTTCCCTCTCTATCTCTCTCTCTCTCTCTCTCTCTCTCTCTGTCTCTGTCTCTGTCTCTGTCTCTGTCTCTCTCTCTCTTCCCTCCTCCCCTCCATTTTTTGTTTTCAAAATATTTTTTTCCATTTTTTTTTTTATAAAATTACAATTTTTTTTTTTGAAAAGAATTTTTTCAAAGAAAGAAAAAAAATGTTGGTCGAATTAATTCTGGAAAAAAAAGAAGGAAAAACTGTGTTTTGCCTTTCTAAAATTGTTCCACCGCCGGTTTTTCATCGGGGTTCATTTAAAACCGGAAATTTGGCTTTTCAATTTCTGGTCGCAATTCTTCAACCAAAAAATGGTTTTTTTGTTCTTCGGTTTTTTGGCTTTTCTCATCTGAATTTAAAATGAGAATCATTGAAGAATTTGTTTTTTTTTTTTCAAAAATTTCATTGGAAAAAAAATCAAAATTTTAGAAAAAAAATGCACTTTTTCCTCGAAATTTTTTTCTTTAAAGGCACATCAATGCATCATTCATTTGATGATCGTCCAACAGCATCAAGCGAGGATTTATTTGCCAGTTGTAATGATATTGATCAAGCGGTTGGTGGTTTTTTTCTTTTTCTTTTTCAAAGATATTCCAAATCGTCGTCGCCGCCGCCGCCGCCGCTGACGACGACGACGACGACGATTAGTTCTGTGATGATCTTCGATCTATCCAAGAGTTTTTTTCTGGGGGGAAGGAAAAAAAAAAGAGTTTTTCTTTGTAAACCAAACAGACAAGGAAATCTCCAATTTTTGATGGAGACAAAATTTTCTTTTCTTTTTTATTTCCCCTGCTCACTTCAACATTTCTTCTCGAACAAAAAATGAGAGAAAAGAATGTGCAAAAAAAAAAAAATGAAATGATAAATGCACAGCTCAAACCACCGTTGGTGGGGCTCTTTTATATCTTTTTGTTCAACCGAATTTTACAAAATTCATTTTTTCTTCTTCTTCTTCATCTTCTGCGTCTTCTTTTCTAATTAGAATCTGGATTTTCGTTTCAAGACCCAATTTATTCCGAACCAAATTCCATTGCTTTTTTGATAAAATGGCACACAAACCCACTGATTTTTTTTGCTGCTGCCTCTGCTGCTGCTGATTCCTTTTAGTGGCGGCTTTTTCTTGGTGTCGTTGAGAATTTTTTGTTTCATCCCCGCTCACATTTTTTTTGTTCCTCTGTTTTTTTTTTTGTTGAATTCATTTTGTCATATCGTGAAAATAATGACGTCATTTTATGAGCGCTCACTACACTAAAATTGATGAAGCCCAAGACCACACTAAACTCGAATTGGTTTTTCAAAACATTTTTTTTTTCTGTACTTGGCCTTTCATTCTTCCTCCTTTGCCAATTATATTTTTGACCGAGAAAAGTTTTCAACTTTTTTTGCTTCTTTGAATTTTCCTTATCAAAAGTGTCGGATCAGAAAGCAATGGATGGGATCAGAAATCCGAAAAAAGGATCAGAAAAGATCAGAAATCCGAAAAAAGGATCAGAAATCGATCAGAAATCCGAAAAAAGGATCAGAAATCGAACAGAAATCTGAAAAAAATGTTTTTTCATCCGAAAAAAAGTTGATTCCATTTCAAAAAAAAAAAAAAATTGTTTTTTTCCTCGGCGAAGATGATTAGTTTTGGTCGAGATTCAGAGCCAATTTTTTTTCGCTCATTTTTTCATTTTTTTTTTCAGAACCAATAAATAATTAGAAATTTTCATGTCACGCAATTTCCAACGAACATTTTTTTATTTTTTTGAAATTGCCAATTTACTTTTCTTTCTTTTTTTTTTCATTTCCTTTTGTTTTCCAAAACAAAACACAGATTCTTTTTGCTTGGGCTCCTTTTGATTTTTGTCCTTCTTCTCGTCGTTTTTTTTTTTGGCTGAAATTATTTCGAGGCTTCTTCTTCTTCTTCTTTTTGTCTTCTGAAAACGTTTTTAAAAGGAAAGAAAAGACGATGATCGTTTTTTTGTTGTTGTTGTGGCTCCTTTTCATTCAATAAAAAGGAACTTAACAAGCTTATCGTTATTTACAAGGCGACGAAGAAACAAACCAACATTTTCCATTCTTTTTTTGTTGTTGTTTTTTTTCCAAGAAAAAAGCCACGTAACAAACACAAAAATTCTGAATAATTCAAGGGCGAACAAAATGTTGAACAAAGTCATCAACACATTTTCTGGTTTTTTGGCAAACTTCCAAACGAGAAGAAGAAGAAAAATGTGTGGAGAATACTTTAAAATCTAGAAATTTCATTCGTCAAAATTTCGCTCGTCTTTTTGCTTTTTCACAGAAATAAAAACTCTCAAGAAAAAAAAATGTTTGTGAGTGAGATGTGCACTTTTCTCCTTTCATTTTTTGTTCAATTTATTTTGCAAAAAAAAATAAAAAAAAATAGTTTTCTTCTTCTTTTTTTTTCTTTTTCTTTTTTTTTTTTGCGCGACTTTTGTTCTTTTTATGTGAATGGGGGGAGAGGAGCCGGGCCATGGCTCAGCCTCATCACACATTTAAGACTAATTCGTTTCCTCCGTTTTTTTTTCGGGTCTGAAATTCCAGAAAAGTGACGAAGAGAAGTCAATTTTTTTTCAAAGGCAAAAGCTCGTGGTTCAGATTTTTTCTTTTTTTCAAAGCTCAAAAATTGTCTTTCAGTCGGACACGAGGAAGCTTGAAGCCTCTTTTTTTTCCATGTTTTTTTCTTGAAATGTTTTCCAATTTTCAGAACATCATAAAAAGTGCATTTAACTTGAAAACTTCCTGTTTTTTCCCCGGTTTTTTCCAAGAAGCTTTTTCAGATTTTTAAAGTACAAAATTTCTCATGAAAAAATACATTTTAAGCATGAAAAATTTTGATTCTAAACCGGAATCAAGAAAAAAAGAAGTTTTTTTTTGGTTTTTTTTTCCCTAAAAAAATGAAACTTTTTCCTGCTGCTCCTCCTCCTCCTCCTGGGAATTGATAGGAATCAT